>JASFXZ010000036.1:4010067-4604990 GCA_032209605.1 Mactromeris polynyma
GTTGAAATTCTATGTTGAATTAGCAATGCATAACTGAAAAATGTTGGAAAATGGCGTTAAACTGAATAAAAACCAAATGTTTTATTAACATTAGGCCATCCCTAAAAAATCGTTCTTGTTTGCATTGCGAGTAACTGTAAACAAACAATGTTTTAATTATGGCCTTATCCAGGAAATGTTTATGTGTTGCTATCATTTGGCACATATGTGATAGACCATATTGTTATACTGTTTGTTTGTACATGTATCAATAATGACATGTATGCTTGACATAGTTACTGTAATTATGCTTGTTTTTAAATTAAACTGTAAATATCTGGATTCTTGGACTATTCAGCTTTCTATTCCCCATGTGCAATTCTTTGATAAATACATAACTATCACTGTATATGTTCTTTGTGTTCTTCATTTGTAAAGTAATTGAATTCTAAATCTGTAACAAATTCTGTAACAAAAAAAGTCAATATCAGATCTAATTTGTATGTAAGAACAACATCACATTTTCTTTGACGTCAATCTGAGACGATTTTTGGTTAGGACAATGAGGAAGTCAGGCACAGCACGAGATTTTATTCTGTAAAATCTTCTCTGTTTTCAACTAATTTATTTTATTACATTAAAACATTGATATAATTATAGACAGTGATCAGTTGTTGTCTACAGTTGATTTTCAATACATTAGCTTCACTGTCTGTGAGTGTACATAGATATCCAAGTATTTCATGGAGTTAACATACAGTGCAATCTCTCCAGACGGCTATTCTGTGAACAACAACCTCTCTTCAACAACAGTATAACTTTTCCTGTAATAATATAATACATGTACCATCAATTTTACCTCTCTAAAGCAACAATATCTGAACTACAGTCGAAGTTTGCATCTCCAAAGGGTGTTACTCTGGTACTGCTGATTTTGTTTGATCAGATACTATTAAACTGGCAGTCATTAATTAATCGCCGCTCTCATCGTACGTCGTCGAGTGTGCACGTTGTAAGTATACATACAGGGTGCTTAAAGAAATGTTCACAAACTTTGAATTCAGACAAATTGAGAAGAATGCTACATGTAGGCATACACTGGCTTAGTTTCCATAGTTAACGATACTCATTTTTTCAAGAGTATCTATTGTATTTAGAACTCTCTCACAGAAATAAACTATTGGCCCTTGGCAACATAGATGGAAAGAGCATGTATAGAAAAATGTTAAAATTCAAACTTTGTGAATTAACTTTTATAACACCCTGTATATTGAAAGTCGCTCTTCGTATCTCGCTGACGATAATTTACAGAAGTTTGCGAATATTCATGAGAGCCGAGTAAATATTGTTCGACTATACATACACAGAGCATTGCTATTAAAACACGGTGTAATATAATTATGGTAAACTTGCTTGAAATACGAATACATTTTTGTATCAGGTAGGTTTTGTCTAGAATTGTAATGTCTTATTCGTGTGTTCACAAGATTGGTACACGTGATCTATGCTGGTGTATCCAGTTACAGAATTAGAGTGATCCAATGTAAGTACAATGAAGGCTAATCGATGCAGCCCCCTCTTGAACAACAACCTCTCTTCAACAACAGTCAAAATGTGCATCTCCAAAGGGTGTTTGCTCAGGAAGGACTGCACTGGATGTATCGTAGTCACGTGTGATCAATACTTAAATATAATCGTAAGCATTTGGTGCCGTGAAAGATCGCACGCGGTCATAATCGGGTTCCATCGAATTCTGAAATAATTTCAATAAAGATAATTAGCTCTATAGACATTAAATGCAACAAAATGTTTCAAATAAGTCTCATAAATATGCTGACAATGGCGCTGACACAATGGCGCTGACACAGTGGCGCAGGTGATTGTAACGAGTTCTCTCCCCTAATACTTTCCAAATATTAAAAAAGTTCAACCCTGCTCAGCCTCTTCACTCTTTGTTTGGCGTAGCTGTATAATATTGATTTTGACCTACATTTTAGACCAATCAAATATTGTATATGAAGCGCTTTGTTTATATATGCAACAAATTAGACGATTTGATTGGTTCATGGCACCACACGTGGTGTTCACTTTCCCGTAACGTACCTCTCTGGCGAGTTCCGAAATAGGGCGATTTATATTTAAACATCATTCTATCTACGCCGTTCATCTTTTTGTTAAGATATTTCTTGTAACTGATGTTTATACGTACATATACTTGTTGTTGCTAGGTTTTGTTATGAACTATTTTTTGCAAAAAATAAACAACAATTGATTCACGCTACCTCAGTTGGAATCTTTTCACAAAATGTAATTTTAGCTAGTTTTGTCGCGAAAACTGTACGTTGTCTGTAACCATAGCAACAAGGAGCCGGGCATAGAACCACGTTACGTACGGCCTTTACTCCATTCATGCAACACGTGAACTGAAATAGGGAACACAACAATAATCCTATATTTAAACGAATATATGGTTAAGAAATTCTTTTGCTTGATCCTTGAAAAAATAAACCTCATCCATTAACATTATCCATAAATTAAACTGTCCATAAACCTTGTCGTCCTTACACTTTGTCCATAAACCTTGTCCTTACACCTTGTCCATAAACCTTGCCCAAGACGTTTGTCCTGAAACCTTGTACATAAACCTCGACCATAAAACTTGTTCAAATCGTTTGTCCATAAACCTTGTCCATAAACCTTGTCCTTTAAACCTTATCCATAAACCTTGTCAATAAACATCGTCTTTAAAGCTCGTCCATAAACATTATCCATAAACATTGTCCATAAACCTCGTCCATAAACATTATCCATGCATCATTGTCCGTAAACCTCGTCCATAAACTTCGTCCGTAAATCTCATTATTGTGCTCACAGTTTTTACTATGCCTCACTGTGCTTTGACTACGATGTTGTGTCATTGGACAATGAAGGCATCGGAATAAGCGACCGATGCATAGGGAGTGTGAACATATTTATTTAAAGTCAATTTACAGTACATATTATACTCGAACACTGCTTCATCAAAGCGATAAAATTACAATTCGAGTGATGAAGTCGAAGACGTTGAATGTATGTACTAACACATACAGTGTTCAAATGATTTATTCATCTGAAAATGTGAGATTAGATCTTACCTGATCATCTGCCCCAGTCAACATAACACATCCCATCAAACAAAGCATTGTCCAAATATGTACCTTCCACATCATTGGCTGAAAAAAAACCATAACATTGATAATTCTGTTTAATCTGAGTATGATTTGCACGTGAGGCAATGACCAACCACACGTCTGTCTGTTCGCTTGTCGGCACCACTTCCGTCCACCTGCTCATCGAAATGTTTGGATATCCGTCTGCTAACTTACCGTCTGTCCGCCGATCCGTTTGTCTGTCCTTCCGCAAGTCCACTCATCTGTATTTCTGCTAATAAGTCTGTCTGTCCATGTGGCTAGTTTTCCGTGTCTTTGCACACTAATATGTCTGTCCATTCGTCTGTTTGCCTGTCCATCAATCGTCTCGTCAGTAGGTCTCCCCGTATGTCTGTTTGCTTGTCGTTCGATCGAACTATCTATGTAACCAAGCATATTTGGACGGACTGTGACAGTATTTTTTGGCGCAGCCGTACTAGCATGGAGTTGCTATTTGCATATTAGCGTTGTATAAACCATTCAAATCTTACTTTAACCACTAAACCAAATTCTCTTCAAAAGAACAATGTTTGTAACATTGACGCGGATTGGTCAATTGTCCGCTAAGTCATTTTACAGTAAAACCTCACCTAACGATCACTTCAATAATAAGACCACATAAAAATTAAGAACACAATGTTCAAGTCCATTTTCACTGTTTTGCTCTTTTATCAAACCTCAATATCAAGACCACCTCAATAAGTAGACAAGTTTACAAGGGTCTCAAAGGTGGTCTTATTGTTGAGGTTTTACTGTATATGTGTTCATCACAAACAAACAGAATTGAGTTGTATAATGTTTTGTAATTTCGTCTTCCAAAGCTTTGGTTACATAGATAGCTCGATCGAACGACAAGCAAAAAGACATACGGGGAAACATACTGATGAGACGATTGATTAAATCAAAATCAAATTATCATAGTATTGTTTGCCTTAACAACTACGTCTGAAAGAAGATCTATACTATTTATCAAGATTTAGCTAGCGAATAGAGTTCTTAGTCAACCCCACGGGAAATTGTCCGACGTTGGATTTAAGAACCCTTTTTGTTTATTTCATTGTCATTCGTGATTATACGAGTATAATTAAATTCCACAATGATGAATGATTCTGTCATTGCAAACTACTTTTTTTGTCGTTTTCATTTAAAATTGTATGGAATTTATTCCCTTGACAATGGCTTCTTATATGCGTGAAACTTTGTCAAAAACAGTCAAAAACAACGTTGGCATTATCAACGTTACACTATGTACCGAAATAGTTGTGTAAAGTATGAGGGATTTGTTAATGAAACTGTTATCGTCATCCTATTCGCAAATTAAATTCGCTGTTAAAGCCACACACTTCTGCAATTTTAAAACTGATAATTTTCTATTTTCAGTCTTCGGGATTCTTAAAATTATAGAATGGATCATGACAATGCGTGATTGGCCGATTTCAAATCGTACACCGGATATGAACAGCATTGCTGCGAACTATGCGGTTTCAGTAAATGTGGGGATCTCATGTGGGATGCAGTGTCCCTGTCTTGTTATCCCCACCACTAAGTGCACCGAGTTTAGGGGCCTAATAACCATATTTAAAAAAAAAATAGCAGGCTAAAGATGTGTTCTCGTGCAATATAGCATAATTAGTATGGCATTTTATGTCAATTAAAATTATATTAACAGAAATAATCATTTATAAATATGTTCACTTTTATTTACTTGTCACATTGAATACGCATCGTATGCATGAATGCACCTGCTTCATATCACAGCAGATTGTCACGAGTTCTCTCCCTTTCTATTTCCCTTCCACGGTGTATATAAAGTACAGAATGGATAAAGAGAGAGAACTCTAGACGGGGTAAAGAGAGAGAACTCTAGACGGGATAAAGAGATAGAACCCTAGAAGTGATAAAGGGAGATAACTCTAGACGGGATAAAGGATAGAACTATAGACGGGATAAAGCGAGAGAACTCTAGACGGGACAAAGGGAGAGAACTCTAGAAGTGATAAAGAGAGAGAACTCTAGACGGGATAAAGGGAGAGAACTCTAGACTTGATAAAGGGAGAGAACTCTTGAAGTGATAAAGGGAGAGAACTCTAGAAGTGATAAAGGGAGAGAACTCTAGAAGCGGTAAAGGGAGAGAACTCTAGAAGTGATAAAGGGAGAGAACTATAGAAATGATAAAGGGAGAGCACTCTAGAAGTGATGAAGGGAGACAACTCCTGACAAACTCATGTGGTTCATGTTTGTATCATTTAAACGTTTTAATAGTTTCTATTTCCGAAGATAGTCTAGATGTCTTACTGGAATCGATGATATTTCTCATGAATATATTTCCTATCTATTGGTATTATTAAGTTACGTGACATATTGTATTCCTTGGATGAAACTAAACAGATTGCATTTCTAAGTAAAACGGTCATGTCATCATTCAACAGTAAGATTAATGACTTATAAACTTACACGCACTGATAAATATTACCTAGAGTTCATGTAGAGTGGGTTTTGCCTATTTAGGGCTGAAATTGGGGCCCGTTCCTTTTTTGAAATGTATATGTTTACCCATAGTCTGTGTCTTAATTCCCCTTTCACAGCTTTGTAAATATGTTCAGTCAGGAAGCCAGAAACATTGACCAGTTATAAGACATGTCTCATTATACCGGCCTGTGATTTATATGTTTGTTCCACAAAGGTTTGGTAAACATGCTTGTACATTCGAACCTCGTTTATTCGACAAACGTTATCCGAAAAATTGGTATAATCCGAAATAAATATCAGGTATCTCAGGCACGTCGAATTGAATTGGGTTATTCGAAAGGATGTATTATTCGAAATTAAATTTCGGACCGTATGAATTCGAATGAACGAGGTCCGACTGTATATTGTTAAATTCATGTCACCTAAACTAGCTCATTAATTGTATAAAAGTACTGCTATGTTCACAGATATGTACTTCGTGTCGGTGTCTATTATCTCTGAGATAATTTTTGCATACCTTCATTAAGTTCACTTCACATTTGGTATGTTAATTATTTGGTTCTGAGGAGAGTATTTCATTAACAACAAAAGATTGGAATGCGAAGGAAAATTGTCGCATAAAATATGGAAATGGTTCTTGAAAATAATAAGAATAATTGAAGCAATTTCCTTTGCTTTAGAATAAATGGAATTACGTATTTTAATGTATGGGATTCGATAATATCGAGTAATAACAGTAGAATTTATATTTACAACTGAACAATTGCTGTCCGGGACTACCTTCAACTCAACTGTTGGTAACCCAATTCAGCATTAGACTAGTCCGGGACGTCGGGCTAGTGGATTACTAGAGCCCTGCATTCACTTATCACCATAAAAATGCACACAAGTAAGCCTACATTACAAACGTGTTGGAAAAAATATACTTTATTGCGTAACCTTAATTTCTTGAAATTAATTAAGAAAAGACAGGTACATGTATTCAGTTTATTTAGATTTTGAACAAGAATCAACACTTGAGTTACATAAGCGTAGATGGTTTTAACAAATGTGAGTTTGTAGATGCTCATGTTTTGCAAAAATATGCATTCGATTCTGTGATAACGTGTACAGCTATGTCCGCCATTTTTGCGATGAACACAGTGGTTTGCGAGTGGAAGAACCAAGTCGCTAGTATTTGCGATTTTATAAAGGCTAACAGGTGCCCTCGGAACTTTGCGATTTTTAATGAAACGCGATTTGCGAGTTATGTCGAGCGGCGATTTTGCGATTACCAGCTGCGATTTGCGATGCGACCGTTGATGAAACGCCTACCAGGCTAAATGTGTCCATAGCACACGGATGCCCCCGCTATGGGCTTTTCAGTAGAATGCAAATACTTGGTTTGCAAAGGCCGACTTTTTTAAGCAATATTAATTAGAAAACTAAAAAAAACTACAAAAATGCAACAACTCTTCCAAAAATTGGAAGACTGAAACCATACTGGAATCAGACCTGTATTTTGCTATCCTATGCCTTTGTGCCCAATGTAAATTGAATACATCCACCCTTTCATGAGTTACTGATCGGAAACCTATTTATAAGTCGAAAACTGGCATTAACTCATAAAAAACATTGCGGATTTTAACGTAAATCGAACTTGACCTGTATTTTATTATTTATTCTATTATATTTTGTAAGTATGTGCCAAATATGAAGTGAATCCATCCACCCTTTCAAGCGTTGACCAAAAAAAACATTTTGTGCATGGACGGATGGACGGAACGACAGACGGACAGACGGGCGGACAGGGGTAACACTGTATGCCCCTTCACCATTCTTCGAATGGCGGGGACATACAAACGTTTTAGTCTGTTAGTACAGCATGATACCTAATTCAAAATCTTGCGTTTTTAATGGAGCCAAGTATAGTTACATATAAAATTTACACACTAAGACAAAGAGGAGTAAATTAAACCGTCGAATATAAATTAGAGGCATAAAGGAAACCCTCAATAATAAGACCTCCCTGGTGCCCCAGAAAACTGGTCTTCTTGTTGATGTGGTCTTAATATTGAGGTTGAATAAAGAGCAAAACAGTGAAAATGGACATGAAAATTGTATTGAGGTGGTCTTTATTTGAGGTTTAACTGTAACATAGAGTTAAGTGAAACTAGTAACCACACGTAACTATACGTAACTATACGTAACTATACGTAACTATACGTAACAAGCAGAAACTTTGTTTTCCTACCAGGTCTACATGTCGCCTATTCTTTCCATTTCAGGGTACAGTGTCTCCTGGCTACAATTTGCAAACATAGAATGTTTAATGATAACAAGAAAATCAGATTGTCCATCTTAAATTTTCCGAATGTTTTTTGGTGGGTGGGGGAGCCAGACTTTGTGCAACAAGTATTTTACAATGAGGTTTTATTTACCCATCGAGCGGGTTTTGTTTTCCATTTCGAGACCACGGGGCGTTTTTCCTATTTCTACACGCTGGTTTTCGTACTATTGCGGGATTTGTCCGTATACCACAAATCCATTTTTTAAATGTGATTTCTTAATACCAGTGATTTTTTTGTTCAATTTTACGGCCGAATTTTGGCTATTTCCCCCCAAAAAGTGTCCCTTTTTTCTATAAAAGCTAAACAAAAATTACTGACTTTTTTACCATCCTGAGAAGAGCACTTTCAGATGAAGAGGGAAAAGTAATAATACATGCAGCAAAAGCAGGAAATTAAAACATTTTTAAGTAAAATAACCATGCTCTTATTTTTCCAAATTTACGATTTATCGCGCATATATTCCCAATTGAAAAGGCACAGGCATTAAAAAATCACTGATTACTAATATATTATAACCGAATACGAATATAATACACGGTTTGCTTTTCTTGTGGAAACTTGAAAATACAAAACTGATACCTTTATACAAATCTCAGTAATTAATGACTGTTAATATAACGCATATATATTTATATTTATAACCAAACGTATTTTCATTTATCGAAGGGTATTATAAAGACGCGTTTACAGCAGAAATTTGATGAGAATAAGTACAACATTTTACCGACTAACGACTCATCAATAACCGTCACGTACAGCGTTATTTCTTTTACAAAAAATAATAACGAAGCATAATTCTATTTGATTCCATGTATATCAAAAATTAAAAACAAAATGACGAAAAATGCAGAAATATCACCGAAATAATATACCTTAACACTATAAACATGGACGAAATATAATAAATAGATTAATGAACCAACCTTACAACAATAGATCCTCGAGTCTGGTATAGAGTCACACTCAGTAACTTAGAAGCCCACGTATACGCCGGTTCTATAACTTATATACCGATACTACTGCCGTCATGGTAATATCAAACCATCGCATACACTTTTTTACTTTGTTTCCAAACTGATATATCACGGTTTCGCCTACAGTCGACACACGCCTTGTCGCCAACCGCTATTTCGATTTCACTTTCTTTTTCGATTTACGATATATCTCGTTATTAGGTTATCTAGATATCCGATATTCTGATAGACGCTTTTCTCGATATTCCGTTGATGTAATGTTTCTGTTATTCTGTTGTCTCGAAATAATGTTCGTGCAATATTTCGGGACATCGATCTAATGTTATTGCAACATTCCGTGATATCGATATGATGTTATTGTGACATTCCGTGATATCAATATAATGTTATTGCAATATTCCGTGATATCGATATGATGTTATTGTGACATTCCGTGATATCAATATAATGTTATTGCAATATTCCGTGATATCGATATAATGTTATTGCAACATTTCGTGATATCGATATGATGTTATTGTGACATTCCGTGATATCAATATAATGTTATTGCAATATTCCGTGATATCGATATGATGTTATTGTGACATTCCGTGATATCGATGCAATGTTATTGCAATATTCCGTGATATCGATATCATGTTATTGCGCTATTCCGTGATATCGATATTCTGTTACACCGATATAACGCTATTGCGATAATTCGTTTTCTTGATATATTTAATTCTGATATTCCGTTATCTTGAGAAAATGTTGTCTCTACTTTTCGTTTCCCCAATGTTTCTATAGTTTTTTACATTGATATGTTTTATCAGTGTTTTCCGAGAATCATTTTTTTAAGGTTCACGATATGTTTCGAATATCAATACCAGCCGTTCTTTTCTAGAAATACCAAAGGTTATTATTCCGTGATATCGTTTATACACAGCGTTTTTGTTTGAAAATAAAAATCCTTTTACAATAGATGCCAAGTGTCGGTATACTTGATATTTAAACAAAGAATTGATATGAACTTTCAGATAATATTATTCTCATCAAAATTCTCCAGTTTTGCCGTCACATATTTTGTTAGCCTGTAATCAGCCATGGAAATAATTGAAATACAATGTTTTGTCGACGGGTATTATATAGGAACCACGCAATGTTTTAATTCAGGCTTTGACGGCAAAAACAGTGACTCTACATTGCGAACATCACATTGAAACACGTGACTATATGCAGTGATATTTGTTGTAGAAAGGGTTTATTTATTCACTTCTGACTAATGAGACACCTCATTTCTGAGCACATGTACTTCCCGATTCCTCTCCATTAATGCCAGGCACCAGGCAGGTAGGCGCACGGTAACCATTATTTAACTAGCTGGCGACTCACCAACCTGCCATACCAGAACGGACCCCTACCGGGATTCGAACCTTCGACCTCACACTTCCAAGGCGGATGCCTCAACCACTCGGCCAAGGGAGACGGTTGTATGTAGGACTGTCACTGATTCAAAGTTTTGCATATCGACGATATTGATACATCGAATGACAAATATCGATGACATATCGATTAAATTTTGAATATCTTTAATAGACTTCTAACTCCTATCAGTGGTGTGGCTGTTGTTACGCGCAATACGCACGTGCGTACAATTCGTCATCGGAATAAAAAAATATAAGACTAAAATTAAATAAAACTGAGGGGTAATGGGGATGAACCGTTTCCAGGCCGTATATTCTGAATTCATGAGACGAAAAAACTCAAAAAGTACAATAAATAGAGCATCGTTTACCTTCTATTTGTACGCCTATATTTCGGTATGTTCATGTGTGTTTGCCCTACATAAATCAGTTCAGCGTGTTTTTTAATGAAACAAGATACAATTAAAGTTATTAATCCATATTCTTAACATCAGAGTATTACATTATATTACCGACATTTGGAATGCACTATCCACTATTGCACTGTTCATCAAGCAGCCGTGTCGCTATTTTGGCTCATATTTTACTGTTCCAGTTCTCCTGTGTTATCTCGCAATAATATCGATATGTGTAAGTATGCGTCGAATATCGATCGACAGAAAAAAATGTAGATATACATGTATATCGATTGTATCAATGGCAGTTCTAGTTATGGACATTACGAGTAACAGGTGGCGTTCAATCCAAGAGAGAGAATACAAGTCCACATTTACATTGATTAAGAGCTGTAAAAGTGAATTAATCTGTATTTTAATGTTAAATTTGAATGAAAATGATCATTGAAATAGAAAATTAACATATTTCAAATATCATTCATGAAAGAAATACCTTTCGTTGTACACAGTAGACGTCTTTCCGCGAATCATGCAGGCTAAGGAGTAGGCCTACTGGCGTGTGAATCATGCAGGCTAAGGAGTAGGCCTACTGGCGTGTGAATCATGCAGGCTAAGGAGTAGGCCTACTGGCGTGTGAATCATGCAGGCTAAGGAGTAGGCCTACTGGCGTGTGAAGCATGCAGGCTAAGGAGTAGGCCTACTGGCGTGTGAAGCATGCAGGCTAAGGAGTAGGCCTACTGGCGCGTGAAGCATAAACACACTGCACAAGATGTAAACAAACTAATAGTTTGTGCTTAATGCCCCCTTCATATACACGGATTTTTCTTACGAGTCCTTACGGATCGCCAACTCGTAGTCAATCGCAAGCATCCGTAAATAACTCGCTGGTATCCGTAAATAACTCGTCACAACTCGCAACAACTCGCAGACACTCTTAAGGATCCGTGAAAGGAGAGGCAAATTTTTTGACATGTCAAAAATCTTCTTACGATTGTCCACGGATTGATTTTTCCGTAAATAACTCGTAACAATCCGTAAGTATCGTAAACTGCTCGCAACAACACGTAACCATCCGTAAACTGCTCGCAAGAATCCGTAAATGACTCGTAACAATTTTTTTTACGATTTGTTACGGTTAGTTTACGATTTGTTTACGGATTATTACGAGTGCTTACGTGTTGTTTACGATTTCATTCGGGTCGTGTTACGATGGCTTTACGGATTGTTACGAGTTATTACGAGCACTTTACGTGTAGTTACGAGTACTTAACGAATAGATACGTATACTTTACGTATTCTTACGTATTGTTTACGATTTGGGGAAAGGTATAAAAGCTGCAAAATCGAACACTTCATTTTCAGTTGTTATTAAGAAGTCATAGAAGTCACATATCTGCATATATTTCTACTCTACAATATCTACAAGCATGGCTTCAAAGAAGAAGGCAGTCAACAAGAAGTCTCCTGCTATTCGAAAATCTCCGCGTCCTCTTCCATCTGGGCTAGTTGAAGGAGCAATTGTAGAAATTGTTGATATAACTGTAATCTGTTTCTCTTATATGCCATGTTGTCTCTCTGGACGTCAGTTGTCGAATGATGATACATTGAGATTTGCAGGATTTATATATTTTTTTGGCAAAAAATCGTAAGGACTCGTAAATACTCGTAACTAACTCGTAACTATTCGTAACAACGCGTAAACAGGTCGTAACTAACACGTAAAAGCTTCGATGAATAGTAACATTCCGTAAAATACTCGTAACAATCCGTAAAAAGCTCGTAAAATGCCCGTAAGTTGCTCGTAGTTATCCGTGACAACTCGTAACAAATCGTGGAATTGTGCCGTAAATACATCGTAATAACTCGTAATAAACCGTAAATAGCTCGTAATAACTCTTAAATCGGTCGTAAAAGTGGCCAAATCGTAAGGATCCGTGAATTTGTGCGATCCGTAAGGACTCGTAAGAAAAATCCGTGTATGTGAAGGGGGTATAAAATTAAATTTCGACTTTTCGAGATTTTTTTTCAAATATTCATCCTATCAGACAAAGCCTCCCCACACTGATTCCAGCGAAACAACAGCCTACAAAACATTAGCGACTAAGGAGGTGCAAGGGTAAACATGTATGGGCACAATCTCCTTTGCAGAGTTATCGTTCCTTACACTCACTCTCGTCCTTTGCAGAGTTATCGTTCCTTACACTCACTCTCAATGTAATGATAGCCGATAGTGTAAGAGAGTGGTATGGGCATTGGGGAGCGAGGAATGGTATGGCCGATAATCGAAACTACCATGGAGAATTAGGGGGACACCAAAGCGGGAAGTACCGTTGTAAAACATGTGCGAGTGCAGCTGTATTTTGAAGCGATAAAATGTTTTGTGAACAATCAACCACGGTGGATAATGTGTTCCATTGTTGTTATAGTTACGATAATCGTTACAAGACCACACTCTGGTATTGAATACAATAAACTTAATGCTAAGATTTGAATGCCAGACATTGTTAGAAAAAAACACGAAATTATAAACATCTGCCCATCTAGTCTAGTATAAAACTACTAATGCCCCATTCTTCTCTGTAATTGCATATAATCGCGGTAAAGCAATAAAAGCAATTGTTTAAAATGTCAACTTCTTCAAAGTTCTCCTATACATCGATTATAGAGGAAGTGAGCGACGTCTCGGTGATGCTGAAAGGATGAGTGGTACAAATGTATGCTAGAAGGCTAAATTGTTGCAAACTAGTATAACACGGCGTAAAGCCGGGTTCAATCTACCCCCTATTCAAGTTACCCTGGGCCCCGGTTATCTGAAATCGATTTCATGCGACACCCGGGGATAACATTAACCCGCTTTAATTTTACCCCTGCACAGTTTAGAATACCCCCTCGCTGACTGAGCTAATGTGATCATTTTCAATTATTTGATATCACGATAACTTAATTGAATTTAAAGTTTAAAACATAAAAACATGAAAACATCGTATTGCAAAAAAATACTAAAATGTTAATTACATTGCTTTTATGGTTGTTGGTGTTGCTGCTACCGTTGTAGTTCTTGCTGATGATGTTGTTTCTTGTTGTTGTTTAGATGCTTAACATTTTTGTTAATATAATTTGCTGTGGTTCTTTTCAATGTATGCTTGGAAAATCTAGATAAACATACGTAAGAGAATGAGGGAGGTAATATGAAATCGTACCGTGTAGCTTGAAAACACCATCATTTCGTCGATATTCTGAACGCAATTTTAAGTTACCGTGGGTAACTTGAAATTTGGGTAGTGGGAAATCACTACCTGGTCAAGTACGGTTAGTCCTATAAATAAGACCCTACATACCTTATTTCACATTTTGACATTTTCCGGGTACGTAGGGTCTTATCGGCCTCCTCTTAGTGTCACTTAGCACTTTCCGACACGATTTTGTGTCGCTCTTTTTTCACTAATTTTGAACCATCAAACAACACAAGCAGGGAAAATACATTTCCAATCGCGCAATTGATGCTTTCTACGCCGGATAATTTCAAGAATTCCAAATGCCATGCGCTAATTGTATAAAGATGCGCATTTGTTTCCATCTAGTGCAGATTTCACAGAGATTCAGCGTAATGGCTGCCCAACGTATCCGGTTAATTATCACGGTCAATATACGAATCGAAAATTAGACGAAATTTGTGAATAGTGAAAAAGCCGGAGTCCGGTACCCGGCATCATTTGAAGCGGGATAAATGACACATGTGCGAAAATTATTTCGTCCAGGCGTCTACGTCGATTTCGTATAATATATTATTTTGCCAACATGTCTAGGAAAGATTACACGATGAACATTTTATCGAAAATTAAGCGTTTAAAGGTGATTTTCATTTATTTGTTAGTATAAAACGAAATTACACAGTGCATTAAACTGTTTCTACGTCAATTAATGATATAATTCGCGGATTCGAAAATATTCGAAAATGCTACATGACATGGCATAGGGCCCGTTTAGACGTTACATACTAAGTGAAAGTAAAATGTAAAATAACAAAATAATGAATGTAAATGGTTAAATGGGTATGTTTACGTCTAATATTTTGGACTAAAGTACGGTGAGCTGACAAAACCCCTAGTCCGGAACAGCGAACTTATTAAAATGTACGTCCGGTAGCCGAGACAAACCACCTGCAGCTGAAATATCATGGTCCCCCATATGGCGAGCAGGAAGAATATATGACCAGTATGATATGGTGATGTGAACAAAAGCCTTGGTCTGGTACGATGAGATAAAATTTCTGGTCCTCTACAATGACCTGATCAAAAACCTAGTTCCGGTTCGGAGAACTGATAAAAACATGGACCCGGTACGAGCCAATAAATCCGTGTCCGGTTAGGTGACCATATACAATTAAGATTCATTAGTCTTATAAATTTTCATTGCTTGTAACAACATCATTTTGTCACAATTGCGTGCGTCTGTTTGAAGTTAAGGTAAATATACTTAGACACGGTTGTTGTTTCATATGATGAAATGTGACTGGTTTGATAAATATATAAGTTAAACACATCATAAAACGTTTATTTAATTTGTCAAAACAATGTTTATTGCTGAAAACAGTCAGAAACATAAAAACATACTGCACTACAAAAAGTATAAGCCATTTTCTAAATAGTAGATTATTGTCAAAGATTCTATTAAGCTGTCCTTCTCCACGTATGTAAAACTAACAAGAACATAAAGCATGCGTCATTTATTTCCGTTTATTGAATTACCTACAGTGGTCAAAAGTGCTAACCCACCACTACTATTTCTTACACTTTTTAAAGACCAACTAGATACATCATAAGTGACTTTCACTTGTATCTTTGGTTCCAGTAAACTTAACTATCGAAAAGGTCGATGTAAACCTGCCAAAATCATTTTCATGTTTAAGACCACATAATGTAGATTCTAAAATTACAAAATGGCGGCTTAGTGCTTTTGATCATTTCAACTCAAAACATTTATTTAATATAGTAAATGTTTCCCGCTGAAAACACACAATATATAAATACACAGACATAGTCACAGTTTATTATATACATCACATAAGAGCCGCGAAAGGGGTCAGCTGTGAAAACGTTAGACTCCTTGTATGCACTACATATATTATAGAATGGAGAACTCGTGACAATCCCCTATGGTATCACTATACTATGTTCTGATTTGAACGACTGAATTGATAGTTGTTGTCTGTCAGATTCTCGACATCATGTATCAAATATATTTATGATCACACTTTAAAAAGTCTAACTCAAAGCTTTTTCTTTATAATACGACACATAATTTATTCTAGCTCGAACATTTTCAATACATCACGGCTCATGGTAACAAACATTCTATTCAATCTCTGATCAAAACACACTGAGAGTGGATAATGTAATCCATTTCCTTGCTTCACAACCACACCAAGTTTCTTCCCATTCCCACAGTATTGTACCACATTATGTGAGTTATAACCAACTACAAACATGTTTCCTCTACCATCAACACATACACCATCTACATACGTCAGGTCAGTGTCTGTAATAGTGGACAAATAATTTCCCAACCGATCTAAACATACAAGTCCATTGTCCCAACCTCCAACAAACATTCTGTCTCCACTTTCATTGAATGTTACATGTCTACTAACGTTGAACAGCTTATTCCCAGCATTGTCTTGTGTACTTTTCTTCAACAGGGTACCAGTCATATCATAAACATTGAGTGAAGCACCATCATT
The DNA here is from genome assembly GCA_032209605.1 of Mactromeris polynyma. Lineage (NCBI taxonomy): Eukaryota > Metazoa > Mollusca > Bivalvia > Venerida > Mactridae > Mactromeris > Mactromeris polynyma. The sequence goes on from JASFXZ010000036.1 coordinate 4,026,549, forward strand.
AGCTGTCACATAAAGCTGACCATCCTTGAAAGCAATACCATAACAACAATGAGACATTTTAATTTGTCTTGAATGAGTCATCTTGTTATGAATGGAAACAAACTGGATCTTGTTGTCACTCTGACATGCAACAGCAACTTCATGTTTACTGATACAACATACACCAAAAGGTGTAGAATCTAAAGTACAATAGTCAACAATTGACATCTTCTGTATATCAAAACGTTTTAGTTTCTTATTGTAACAATCTGTGACAAGTAGTTGGTTATCATGGGTCAGACAACATCCATAGGAACAGCATGTATTTGAATCATGAGAAAGTTTTATGGTAATATCTCTACTTCCTTTGATTTTGTACAGGTCGTGTTTCTGCTTTTCATGTTTCTGTACTTGACCAATACCTTGTAAAGCTTGGATATATTCCATCAATGATTGGTCTGCAATGAATGATATCTCTACGTCTGTATTATGTTGTAATTCTTGCTTGATATTCTCACTGTCTGCTTCTTTCATTTTTTCTTGGGCAATTTTCGTACAAACAAAATGTTGGGCTCTATTTCCTTCTGATTGATTTAGCTTGTCGTCTGTCGTCTGCAAATCTTTACAGATGCTATCAACAATTTGTTTGTCGTGCGGAATTTCTGTTTCTAATTGTATGTATACAACTTCTATTTCTTTGCGTGATGACTCGGCAAGTTTGCGTAGGATGGCTTCTAATGCTTTCTGGAATGTACTGACTTGACATAAAGCCTCTTTCTTTGCTTTATTCAAAGTTCGAAGTTGAATATCGTTAGATTTGCTCAATGCTTTCATGGATACCATCATGTCTCTCAGAAGATCGTGTCCCTTTTTGCAGTCAGCCAATTTAAATAAGGTGTCAATCATGTCTGGTATGGAATGGATGTGACTGTCTTTGCAAGACCTGAAATAGTACGAAAGTCAAAAATCATAGCAGTAAGCACGCATAAAACGAATGCACATTGAGAATTTCAGATTTGTATTAACAGCAATATATACAATAATGCCGCTTAAAAGGAGCCAATCATGTTTCTTGTTAGACATGTTTCTAAACTCAAAGCAATATAATTTATACATGTACATCGAAACGAAAGTAGAGATTCCGATTAATCGGAGAGAAGGTATAATTACACCAAAAAAAACGGTGTTCAGTTTAAGACTAAAGTTCTTCATTGACAGCAAAGTTTCTTCAAACAGAGTTAAGCGGTAAATGTCTTATTTATTGTAAATTATGTCAAATTAAGTGAAATCAGAAATATTTTCGTCGGTTTATATGTCCATGTCGCCGGCGGATATGTGATTCCTTACCATGTACAATATAATAAGTTATGTAGGGTCTTATACTAATAAACAAAATGAATCAGAACATGTTTTCAGCGACATCGAAGAATGGATAAATGTAACTGAATTATGAAACTATAATTAAGTCTCTAACATAATAAGCAGCCGAGGTTATAGCTGAATCAGCCACATTCATTATTACCATAATAGCTACCAGGGGCGTAGCTAGTAGGTTTGTGATGTGTACGCAAGATCCTTTTTGCGGGTGGTCCGGGGGTACTCCCCCGGAAAAAAATTGTTTCTAGATTGTCTGTAGTGACTTCTGGGCGCATTCTTATCCCTGAGTTGAACGAATTTTTTTTAATGCAGATTTGAACTTTTTATTTTTTCGATTTTTCGAGACAATGTGTACGCAGCAGCGTACAGGACGCTACGCGCCTGGCTACTTAATATTGTTTGCCGCAAGCTCACCATCAGATAATGGACCTAACCTGTGTTGAGTTACAGAAGCCGAACTACATAGCAGAGTGAAGAATTACCGGACATTGTTCATGAACGGTATTTAAACAGATGAAAAAAAATCGAAACCTTGTTCAGCCAGATACTGCTGTCAGTCGCTCAATCTTGAGGTTGGGGGTTGGAACCCCGCAGACGTCCAGGCCCCTACTAATATTACTTGATTTCTGATTTGTCTTTGGGAGCGGACTCGAGATTGATTCTAAGAAGCTTTTTGCTTCAAATAAATACATCTTCATCAACTTGGAATACATATATACAAAACTGACATGTCATATCGCTAATAATTGTGTAGTACTAAAACGTGACCCTTATGAGAAACTTAACTTACTTGTGATCTTTAGCGAAGCAAACATAGCAACCAACAGTATCATGGTGTTCACAATACATATCCAATACTTTGCTTTTATGAATGCTACATCTTTCTGTAGGAAATTCCGTCAAGATCGATTGCTGACTGCTCACTTTGGTCGCTTGAGTGATATCCGAAATATTGTGACCGCTCAAAGTAGGAAAATTCTTGTGTATGTCGGTACATGACTGACAACAATATCCGCTGCATTCTACGCAATACTTGACGGCTTCTACCGTCTTGTTGCTTCGAGAGCATGCGGTACAAACAAAATCAAATGATTCGTCCGACATTTTCAGTTGCGAACGTCCTACAAATGCCATATTGACGAATGACTGGACTTTGCACCTGCTACTTTCGTTTTCGTGTGAAGTTTGGAAATCCCCACTGAGGTTATGTGTAAAAATCTAGCGAATAATTATTGCTCAGATTACAACATCGTCTGGATTACCTGTCCCTAACATAACTCTCTGATAGCACGATAGGTACATGACTTGTTAAATCAGTGTTATTTCAAGTGTGTACAATATTGATGATTTTATTATTAATTATTCAATACGTTTAACGTTACCAACATTAATAGACTGCGGAACATAACTCAATTGATATAATCAGGCAAATCTGTTAAATTCCTTGACCAAAATTACATTTGTTGATATACGATCAGGCGCGTAGCTAGGCTTACGCACGTACGCACGTGCGTAAAATAATTTTAGACAGGTCGAAAAAATAAAATTGAAATAAATGCGAAAAACGCAATAAAAATGTACACTGGGAGTTAAGGAGGGTGATTCTATGTTGTAAAATATACTCAAAAAGACACCATAGACCGTTCCAATTTCAAAAAAAATCCCGGGGGAGCATGCCCCCGGACCCCCCTGGCAGAGTGCGTAAAGTCAATTTGGGCTCAGCTACGCGCCTGACGATGAATGTTTATATTTTAGGTTAGGATAAAAATCGGTGACTGTAACATCATCCAACGGCACACCACGCTAAATTTGATGCTTCATAGATATATAAAGACATCACAAAAATATCCGAAAAATATATTATGTGTATCGAGTTCTGACTACATGTACATGTATATAGATAGATTAGTATAATATAATAATTTACACCAGACGTACATATCATATGTTTTTGATGCGTATATTTGACCTTAAATTATGTGCATTTTTAGAGTATTACAGGTAGAATGTAGTGTCTGTTGTACAAGTATGGCAGGTAGAGTGAAGTGTCCGGTGTACAAGTATGGCAGGTAGAGTGAAGTGTCCGGTGTACAAGTATGGCAGGTAGAGTGAAGTGTCCGGTGTACAAGTATGGCAGGTAGAGTGAAGTGTCCGATGTACAAGTATGGCAAGTAGAGTGAAGTGTCCGGTGTACAAGTATGGCAGGTAGAGTGAAGTGTCCGGTGTACAAGTATGGCAGATAGAGTGAAGTGTCCGATGTACAAGTATAACATGTAGAGTGAAGTGTCCGGTGTACAAGTATTACATGTAGAGTGAAGTGTCCGGTGTACAAGTATTACATGTAGAGTGAAGTGTCCAGTGTACAAGTATTACAGGTAGAATGTAGTGTCTGCTGTACAAGTATAACAGGTAGAGTGAAGTGTCCGGTGTACAAGTATGGCAGGTAGAGTGAAGTGTCCGATGTACAAGTATAACATGTAGAGTGAAGTGTCCGGTGTACAAGTATTAAATGTAGAGTGAAGTGTCCAGTGTACAAGTATTACATGTAGAGTGAAGTGTCCAGTGTACAAGTATTACATGTAGAGTGAAGTGTCCAGTGTACAAGTATAACATGTAGAGTGAAGTGTCCAGTGTACAAGTATTACAGGTAGAATGTAGTGTCTGCTGTACAAGTATAACAGGTAGAGTGAAGTGTCCGGTGTACAAGTATGGCAGGTAGAGTGAAGTGTCCGATGTACAAGTATAACATGTAGAGTGAAGTGTCCGGTGTACAAGTATTACATGTAGAGTGAAGTGTCCAGTGTACAAGTATTACATGTAGAGTGAAGTGTCCGGTGTACAAGTATTACATGTAGAGTGAAGTGTCCAGTGTACAAGTATTACAGGTAGAGTGAAGTGTCCAGTGTACAAGTATTACATGTAGAGTGAAGTGTCCGGTGTACAAGTATTACATGTAGAGTGAAGTGTCCAGTGTACAAGTATTACATGTAGAGTGAAGTGTCCGGTGTACAAGTATTACATGTAGAGTGAAGTGTCCAGTGTACAAGTATTACATGTAGAGTGAAGTGTCCGGTGTACAAGTATTACATGCAGAGTGAAGTGTCCAGTGTACAAGTATTACATGTAGAGTGAAGTGTCCAGTGTACAAGTATTACATGTAGAGTGAAGTGTCGGATGTACAAGTATTACATGTAGAGTGAAGTGTCCAGTGTACAAGTATTACATGTAGAGTGAAGTGTCGGATGTACAAGTATTACATGTAGAGTGAAGTGTCCAGTGTACAAGTATTACATGTAGAGTGAAGTGTCCGGTGTACAAGTATTACATGTAGAGTGAAGTGTCCAGTGTACAAGTATTACATGTAGAGTGAAGTGTCCGGTGTACAAGTATTACATGTAGAGTGAAGTGTCCGGTGTACAAGTATTACATGTAGAGTGAAGTGTCCGGTGTACAAGTATTACATGTAGAGTGAAGTGTCCGATGTACAAGTATTACATGTAGAGTGAAGTGTCCAGTGTACAAGAATTACAGGTAGAGTGAAGTGTCCGGTGTACAAGTATTACATGTAGAGTGAAGTGTCCAGTGTACAAGTATTACATGTAGAGTGAAGTGTCCAGTGTACAAGTATTACAGGTAGAGTGAAGTGTCCAGTGTACAAGTATTACAGGTAGAATGAAATGTCCAGTGTACAAGTATTACATGTAGAGTGAAGTGTCCAGTGTACAAGTATTACAGGTAGAATGAAGTGTCCGGTGTACAAGTATTACATGTAGAGTGAAGTGTCCAGTGTACAAGTATTACATGTAGAGTGAAGTGTCCGGTGTACAAGTATGGCAGGTAGAGTGAGGTGTCCGGTGTACAAGTATAACATGTAGAGTGAAGTGTCCGGTGTACAAGTATAACAGGTAGAGTGAAGTGTCCAGTGTACAAGTATTACATGTAGAGTGAAGTGTCCAGTGTACAAGTATTACATGTAGAGTGAAGTGTCCAGTGTACAAGTATTACATGTAGAGTGAAGTGTCCGGTGTACAAGTATAACATGTAGAGTGAAGTGTCCAGTGTACAAGTATAACAAGTAGAGTGAAGTGTCCAGTGTACAAGAATTACAGGTAGAGTGAAGTGTCCAGTGTACAAGTATTACATGTAGAGTGAAGTGTCCAGTGTACAAGTATAACAGGTAGAGTGAAGTGTCCAGTGTGCAAGTATTACATGTAGAGTGAAGTGTCCAGTGTACAAGTATAACAGGTAGAGTGAAGTGTCCAGTGTACAAGTATTACATTTAGAGTGAAGTGTCCAGTGTACAAGAATTACAGGTAGAGTGAAGTGTCCAGTGTACAAGTATTACATGTAGAGTGAAGTGTCCAGTGTACAAGTATTACATGTAGAGTGAAGTGTCCAGTGTACAAGTATTACATGTAGAGTGAAGTGTCCGGTGTACAAGTATTACATGTAGAGTGAAGTGTCTGATGTACAAGTATTACATGTAGAGTGAAGTGTCCAGTGTACAAGTATTACATGTAGAGTGAAGTGTCCAGTGTACAAGTATTACATGTAGAGTGAAGTGTCCAGTGTACAAGTATTACATGTAGAGTGAAGTGTCCAGTGTACAAGTATTACATGTAGAGTGAAGTGTCCAGTGTACAAGTATTACATATAGAGTGAAGTGTCCAGTGTACAAGTATTACATGTAGAGTGAAGTGTCCAGTGTACAAGTATTACATGTAGAGTGAAGTGTCCAGTGTACAAGTATTACATATAGAGTGAAGTGTCCAGTGTACAAGTATTACATGTAGAGTGAAGTGTCCAGTGTACAAGTATTACATGTAGAGTGAAGTGTCCAGTGTACAAGTATTACATGTAGAGTGAAGTGTCCAGTGTACAAGTATAACATGTAGAGTGAAGTGTCCAGTGTACAAGTATTACATGTAGAGTGAAGTGTCCAGTGTACAAGAATTACAGGTAGAGTGAAGTGTCCAGTGTACAAGTATTACATGTAGAGTGAAGTGTCCAGTGTACAAGTATTACATGTAGAGTGAAGTGTCCGGTGTACAAGTATTACATGTAGAGTGAAGTGTCCGGTGTACAAGTATTACATGTAGAGTGAAGTGTCCGGTGTACAAGTATTACATGTAGAGTGAAGTGTCCAGTGTACAAGAATTACAGGTAGAGTGAAGTGTCCAGTGTACAAGTATTACATGTAGAGTGAAGTGTCCGGTGTACAAGTATTACATGTAGAGTGAAGTGTCCGGTGTACAAGTATTACATGTAGAGTGAAGTGTCCGGTGTACAAGTATTACATGTAGAGTGAAGTGTCCGATGTACAAGTATTACATGTAGAGTGAAGTGTCCGATGTACAAGAATTACAGGTAGAGTGAAGTGTCCAGTGTACAAGTATTACATGTAGAGTGAAGTGTCCGGTGTACAAGTATGGCAGGTAGAGTGTAGTGTCCGGTGTACAAGTATGGCAGGTAGAGTGTAGTGTCCGGTGTACAAGTATAACATGTAGAGTGAAGTGTCCGGTGTACAAGTATAACAGGTAGAGTGAAGTGTCCGGTGTACAAGTATAACAGGTAGAGTGAAGTGTCCGGTGTACAAGTATAACAGGTAGAGTGAAGTGTCCGGTGTACAAGTATAACAGGTAGAGTGAAGTGTCCGGTGTACAAGTATAACAGGTAGAGTGAAGTGTCCGGTGTACAAGTATAACAGGTAGAGTGAAGTGTCCGGTGTACAAGTATAACAGGTAGAGTGAAGTGTCTGGTGTACAAGTATAACAATCAGAGTGAAGTGTCCGGTGTACAAGAATAACATGTAGAGTGAAGTGTCCGGTGTACAAGTATAACATGTAGAAGTGAAGTGTCCGGTGTACAGGTATAACAGGTAGAGTGAAGTGTCCTGTGTACAAGTATAACATGTAGAGTGAAGTGTCCGATGTACAAGTATAACAATCAGAGTGAAGTGTCCGGTGTACAAGTATAACATGTAGAGTGAAGTGTCCGGTGTACAAGTATAACATGTAGAGTGAAGTGTCCGGTGTACAAGTATAACAGGTAGAGTGAAGTGTCCGGTGTACATGTATAACAAGTAGAGTGAAGTGTCCGGTGTACATGTATAACAAGTAGAGTGAAGTGTCCGGTGTACAAGTATAACAGGTAGAGTGAAGTGTCCGGTGTACACGTATAACAGGTAGAGTGAAGTGTTCAGTGTACAAGTATAACATGTAGAGTGAAGTATCCAGTGTACAAGTATTACAGGTAGAAGTGAAGTGTCCGATGTACAAGTATAACAGGTAGAGTGGAGTGTCCGGTGTACAAGTATTACAGGTAGAAGTGAAGTGTCCGATGTACAAGTATAACATGTAGAGTGAAGTGTCCGGTGTACAAGTATTACAGGTAGAGTGAAGTGTCCGGTGTACAAGTATTACAGGTAGAGTGAAGTGTCCGGTGTACAAGTATTACAGGTAGAGTGAAGTGTCCGGTGTACAAGTATTACAGGTAGAAGTGAAGTGTCCGATGTACAAGTATAACATGTAGAGTGAAGTGTCCGGTGTACAAGTATAACATGTAGAGTGATGTGTCCGGTGTACAAGTATAACAGGTAGAGTGAAGTGTCCGATGTACAAGTATAACAGGTAGAGTGAAGTGTCCGGTGTACATGTATGACAGGTAGAGTGAAGTGTCCGGTGTACAAGTATAACAGGTAGAGTGAAGTGTCCGGTGTACAAGTATAACAGGTAGAGTGAAGTGTCCGGTGTACAAGTATAACATGTAGAGTGAAGTGTCCGGTGTTCAAGTATAACAGGTAGAGTGAAGTGTCCGGTGTACAGGTATAACAGGTAGAGTGAAGTGTCCGGTGTACAAGTATAACATGTAGAAGTGAAGTGTCCGGTGTACAAGTATTACATGTAGAAGTGAAGTGTCCGATGTACAAGTATTACATGTAGAAGTGAAGTGTTGGATGTACAAGTATAACATGTAGAGTGAAGTGTCCGGTGTACAAGTATTACAGGTAGAGTGAAGTGTCTGGTGTACAAGTATAACATGTAGAGTGTAGTGTCCGGTGTACAAGTATAACATGTAGTGTGTAGTGTCCGGTGTACAAGTATAACAGGTAGAGTGAAGTGTCCGATGTACAAGTATAACATGTAGAGTGAAGTGTCCGGTGTACAAGTATAACATGAAGAGTGTAGTGTCCGGTGTACATGTATAACAGGTAGAGTGAAGTGTCCGATGTACAAGTATAACAAGTAGAGTGAAGTGTCCGGTGTACATGTATAACAGGTAGAGTGAAGTGTCCGGTGTACAAGTATTACAGGTAGAGTGAAGTGTCTGGTGTACAAGTATAACAGGTAGAGTGAAGTGTCCGGTGTACAAGTATTACATGTAGAAGTGAAGTGTCGGATGTACAAGTATAACATGTAGAGTGAAGTGTCCGGTGTACAAGTATTACAGGTAGAGTGAAGTGTCCGATGTACAAGTATAACATGTAGAGTGTAGTGTCCGGTGTACAAGTATAACATGTAGAGTGTAGTGTCCGGTGTACAAGTATAACAGGTAGAGTGAAGTGTCCGATGTACAAGTATAACATGTAGAGTGAAGTGTCCGGTGTACAAGTATAACATGAAGAGTGTAGTGTCCGGTGTACAAGTATAACAGGTCGAGTGAAGTGTCCGGTGTACAAGTATAACAGGTAGAGTGAAGTGTCCGGTGTACAAGTATAACATGTAGAGTGAAGGGATTCATGGAAACTGTGGTCCAAAGATTAATAAAGTTTATTGTTTACCCTTGTATCCTCATGAGATTGTCACGGGTTATCACACTTTATCCCTCTAAGAGTTCTCTCCATTTATTCTTTCAATGGTACATGTATATATACTACAATGTACTTATGCGTAGAATGTGGTGCATATCTTGGATATATTTTGATGTTTGGAGTACGATTTCGGCCGCGGAATGAGGTCAGACGTGAAAAGCGTTAGCGTCATTGTACAATATATACGTACAAATACTGTAGAAGTGATAAAGGGAGAGAACTATAAGAGGGATAAAAGGAGAGAACTCGTGACAATATCTAGTGCTAGTGTCAATGTTATGATATAACAAATACAATATTTATACATTGGACCATTTGCCTTGTATTTGTCAGTACATATAACTATTTTGGCTTTTTTCTTTCCAGTCCGTAAACTTCGTATTGACCTTGGAATCATGTGTTATTAAATTGTGTTAAATGGTTTTCTGTTAGAATTTACCTATGAAAACGTTGAAATATTGAGTACTAGTACATATGTACCCGTGTAGTTAATTTTAGAACTCACCGATTGAACGTGATGAACAGTTCATATTTTCTTATATTGTTATCAAACTTTACGTCTCTATATTAAAATTATGAAACCACTAAGCTTGTCATATATAAACATGTGTTCAATTTGGTAGACCCCACAGTGACTTATCTTACCAAGCACGATTTTGATTTTCATATTTTTTTTTAAACCGTCAGCTGTGCATGTATAGCAATAAGTTTGATAACCGGGATCGAAAATGGATAAAAATATTGCACTTGCAGTTGTTTTGACAATAATTGTATTTTGCGTGGTTCCAGGTATGTGAAAAATGTCCATTTACTTAAATGTTTAAATCTGTTTTATCACTATTAAATTCCGTTATGCATATTTATATAGATTAGTATTTATTGCATTAATTATCACTGACATAATTAAATATAAATGAAGAAATATTTTAAGTATTCATGTGAAATTTATTATAATAAATTAAATTAATTTAAACTCAATGATAAAATGCTATGTATTGTATATTTTAGCCTCAGATATAAATTTCGAAATAAATATAATCATAGATAAAATAAAATTACTTGGTAATCTATTATTTAAGCTTACGAGAACACATGTATCCTTTTTTTCTCTTGTAGTTCTTTGTTTAGGATATAAATAAAGTAATACTTATTAGTCAAGACTAATCCCAACCTCTCAACTTTTAATTTATCTATCTGTATAGTAGTGTAACTCTATTCAGATTGTAAATCGAATGTCTACGATTACTGTGCCATAGTCACTTATAATTCTTATAGAATGGTCTTGCATGAATATGTATGTATTGTTTTAATGAAATGTTGTGTTATATATTAACAATTTTCATTGGAAAGCTCTCGGTTATGATTGTAGTTATTTTTTTTCAACAGGAATCGTGGGAACAAAAACATGCTGGGACAGTACATGGTATAACAATTCATCTCCAACAAACAGGTATGATCCAGGCCGTTTTTGTAATAAAATCCCATTATGTGTAATACGATTTAAATGTGTAGATTTAGGAATGTTCTGCATGGTTCAATATAAAATTATTTGAAACAAATGTACACATCACTGTCATGTACATAGATTTCTCTCATAAAAGTGACATATGTTTAAAAAGTGACATCTGTCTGAAAAGTGAAATCAGTGACAAGAAGAGATTTTTAAAAACCCACTTCGTATGCTAAACCCGTTTTGTAATAATTTTGAAATGCTCTATTTTAAGAAATTTAGTTTTCAAACATTTTTTACATGTAAATGTGTTTCAAGTAATTATATGAACATTCTGCAAACCTTTGATTTTTTATTACAAAACGTGTTTTGTTTTTAAAATGTGTTTTAATACAAACCGTGTTTTATTTTAAAAATGTGTTTTAATACAAAACGGGATTCATTACAAAACTGGTAGTGACGCAGTTAGTGATGTTCGTTTATTGTTTGTTAATGTATGACAATTATTATACCCACGGACATATATGGTTTACATGTCCGTGTTATAACTGATATAAAATTCGTGTTATGGTGGCCAGAGTTTCAGTTTGATTTATTGCATTTAAGGAATTTAAACTTTAATTATGTCAACACGAAAATAGTTGGTCACTTGTCCAGTTGACACGCTGTTTAAATTATTGAGCTGCTACATGTTCATAGAACATTCGTTTACGATAGATTGCTTCGTTCTTGTGGACGTGTAGTGGTCAGGCGTAGAGAAAGATCCCAAGGTCTTGGGTTCGAATTCTGCCTTGTCCGAGGTTGAATCACAAACTTCACAATCACCTGAAACAAGCTCGGGTACTGGTTAGTAACCCATGTGGCAGTCCTCGAACGAGATTAATATAATATAAATTGTAAATAATGCAAGATAACCAAGTTTAAATTATGGCTTCTTTTCGCTTTTTAATTTGTTTCACATTTTGAATTGTTCACATTTACTATACATTGTTATATGGAACCAGACTGCGGGACCCGACTGACAATACAGACCATATTTGGGTAGTAGTGCTTAAGGTCAGTTTATTCTAATGTTTATTTCATTGTTTGTGTTACAGATCAGAATATGAAAACCTGCCGAAGAAATCGCTGGATGCAATATGTGTCACAGGACCTCCAATTGCAGCTCAGTGCAAGGATAATAGGGGCGAGCCATTCTCCGCTCACAAGGTCGATAAATTCAACGAATACGAGGCCACTTGTGACGTAACACGTGGACTCGTGTGTAACCCATTCACTAACACCACAAAGACCTGTCCAGATTTTGCCATTCAGTATGGATGTGATTGTGCAAGTACGTTCGTAATATTATACACTACTCAGAATTTCACGAAGTCCACATTTTCTCGTGAGAGATATACTAGTATAATGTCTTTTTGATTCATATAAATATTCCATCCTTTACATCTAACGTTTTAACATCATTACACAGTTCATTCGTGCGTGACAAGCTCTAATATTAACCAATGGCAAGGCTGCAATATGAATGTCTCGCCAAACTAGCTTTTATATCTTCAGAAAGAAATATATCCGCGACTTTTACTGTCCACTTTGATTCTCCTAATTATTCCTTATGGTCTGTTGGGCCGTTCCTTGTGCCTCTGTTCCTTAATATGTGTACCGTTTGACCTCCTTAGGTGCGTTATGTTTTGTGGATTGTTGTTTTTCCTGAGGTCTGCGTGGGGAGGTATTGTCTTGTGTATGTGGCGTTCCCCGTAGTTATGTATTCTCTCTGTTTGAATACATGTATAAGTATCATTTCTGACATGTCCTTTATTTGTATGCCTTTAGGCTCTGTGGGAGCAACTGTCGGAGCAACTGTACGAGCAACTGTCGGAGTAACTGTAGGAGCAACTGTCGGAGCAACTGTACGAGCAACTGTGGGAGCAACTGTTGTACATCCGGGCAATTCAGCATCCACCTCAAACAGCACAAGCGGCATTGGGGGGAATAACAGCCATCAGCAGAGAGGGCGAGATCGAAATATTGGCACGAGAGGACATCCGTGTATCTTTGTTTTGATGTTGTGTTTGATGATGAAATACGTGGTACTTGATAAATGATGTGTGTTGATGACTGAAATATTTATCTCTAAATTGATATTAGTCAATGACAACAATATCACGTATCTTTTATTCGCCTCTGTTTCTCTATCGTTCATCAATACAGATCAAAAGCAACGAAACATTTGGCTGTACATATTGAGTGTTTACAAAACTAAAACAAAAAAGAAATGCACCGCCTAATTTTCCATAAATAACTTAAAATTCATAACTTAAATTCTAGATCAGATATAGGTTGGTAGAAACTGCAAAAAGAACTTTAATGTATATATATGTATTCATAAACAACAATATTTCATGGTAGCAGGAAGCGTGTACATGTTTAGCTTCTGTTACATTTTACACAACGTATTGCATCAAGCTTACTGTTTTGATATAAAGTGTGATTTTTATCGAACTGAGAATAAATATCTTGAACTATGTAAGCTGTGTTCCATTTTCTTCTTTGGCCCATACAGATTTTATGCCACGTGTCTAGATCTGACAGGATTAAAGCATCTTGACTTGACCAGTGTGAACTTTCGAGTGTGCAGTTCAAGTTCAATGTATTTATTCAAGTGATAACTAAAGAAATCCTTTAATTCCACGTCATTTAATTCATTGACTGGGTTAATGCATTTGTTTAGTCTGTCTTCATGGACATTAGAACTTGAAGGCGAACACACGAGGTCGGAGGAAGACAAATTGTTATTTTACAAACTTTGCCATATGCACACATTGGCATACGGACTATAATAGACCAAACATCGAACAAAAAATAAAGTTGTTTTCCCTGTTAACTACATCGTTTTAAAAAACATTACAATCTGAACTGTCTATTCAAAATGAGTTGAGAATATCGTTATTGTGTACACTATATGTCTATTGGTCAATATTTCCAAGACATGTTTTCTTTGGCTGATCACCACGCAATTTGTATACAACTGCTCTCAAGAAATAACGATCTATTTATAGTAACATATAAAACGCATATTTCAAATACATGTAATAACATTTGTTTTGGCAAGAGATGGAGAGTTTTTTTATTTCCTTCGTCAAGGGGTGTGTGTGGGTTGAGGGAATTCCACGCCCTATACTGTACGAATCAGAAGTTAGTTTTAACCAATGAATATAGTAATTTTATATACCTATACATTTATATTATTGAGTTACACTTTTATGGACAACAATATGAATGTTGTTACAATTTTTCCACTTCAGACATTTCAATTTTTGGAATAAAACTCCGGGCATTAAGTCAAAGATAAACAATTCATTTACAAAATCACCAAGTATACAGTCGATGGTACATAATCTATGATAAATGGTAGAGTTTTATAATTAAATGCTTTAGACACTATGAAATGTTTTGTTTACATTTGCTGATGGCATATTCTGTCCTGTCGATATTTATTTAGTAACATAATGTATACATTCGGGCCTCGTTTATTCGAAATATTCTATCCGAATATTCGGTAACATCCGAAATAAATATCAGGTCCCGACGTATCTTAATTGAAATGAGCTATTCGAAACCATGTATCATTCGAAATAAAATTACGTACCCGATGAATTCAAATGAACGAGATGTGACTGTATATACGATAACCCTCATCTCACTGGATGGGTGTCAGGTCTTGTGATATGTGTATTTGCGTTTATTTTTCGTCGCCATCGGTTTTCCATATCCATGGGCGACGCCTCCAGAAGAATGTGAGACATTTTAGATTGTTTTAGGATAGTGTATGATACAGAAGATGCTTCATTTCCAGAAACACTCCTGGTTCTTTTAAGTTCCCGATGTAAAGCATCTTACACGGGACCTCAGTGTTTGTCTCATCCGAAAGACTGTTAGTAGTGGTGGAGCGGGGGATCGAACCTACGACTCCTGGATTACTAGTCCAGCGCGTTACCAATGGACCACGGATCCGTTCTGTCAGGTCTTGTTGAATCATATTTCAATATATACTAGTATACATGTATATGGTACTAAATGGAGAGAACTCGTGACCCATGTGGATGTCACCTACAAGTGCAAACGTATTTTACAATTACATCGACATAACTTGATGATAACACTAAATCACCCTGTCACAGGTAGCTACAAGGGATAAGTAGAGTTTGCAAATACAATCAAACAGTTACGCCACAATTGCAACAGATGAATTCAACTTTCACTTAAAAGCAAGATAAGAGTAAATATTGTCAGAGATAGATTTAATCACGGACCTATTGTATATAGGTATATAGGTCCGTGATTTAATTAATAATTTATATAAGTATACCCCCGCCCCCCGTTAAGATGTCATTGGTTTGTTGCTTTCCAGTCACGTTTAGTTAAAACCTTTAATGCATTGGAAAGACACGAGACATATTCAATGAATAAGATTAAACAAAATATAGCATCCGCCGAATATACAATAATATACTTATCATCAATTTGATGATTCAAGATGTTTATTAAAATAACCAGTGATTAAACGATTACTTCTGTCATTCATTATTTTATTCTGTTTTATTAAAAACGTGATTACTTACGAAATACCGCGTGTGACATTTGTATTTGTCATCGTTTGCTTATACCTAAATTTAGGTCTTTGTCTTATGTTTTCAAAATTTATCAACTAAAGGGAAACAACCCGATCCCCGATGTTGGCTATATAAGGACCAATAAACAGGGGAGCTCACTCGTGTATTTTGTCGATAATTTCTTAATATTGTCACAGACTCTAAAATTCTGTATTACTAAATCTACTTATTATCCGAGTTCATTAAAATAATAACATAATACTTATATTCATTTTCATCACTCTGTCATATAAATATATTATTTACTTGGTTTTGTAAATTTCTTGATAAGTATCATGTGATGTCAACAACACTGGTATATACATGTAGGTTCGTGATATTGTGAAAGCTTTTAGATAAAATCGTGAAATAATGAACTGGAAAATGGGGAATTTTCAAATTCCATTGTTCACGATTGTACTTTTGAACTTGGAATCGTTAACTACAATTAAAACAGGGAAGCTTAAACTTCAGTATGGTTTCGTGATAAATGCTTTCACATTTTAGATTATGAAATAATGAAAATAGAAGTCATCGCCGATACTTCGTACTTACTGGATAAAGTCAATAAATGTCAAGCATTTGTTCAATTTATTAGTTTCCCCCGTGTGACGTTTAGTTATTTAGGTATGTTGGATTTCTGCGGCTAGAAGAGAGAGAATACGTAGCTACAGGGAACGCCACATACATAATAAGACAGTGCCTCCCCACGCCAACGTCCACTGTTTATCAATAGTAGAAACGTCAACTGTTTATCAATGTAATCTCAATTGTGTCAGTTTCCTAGATATACATTGTATAACCGCTAATACTTTTCTCTTATTATTTGACACTTTAATACTCCAGCATACTAACCAATAATCCTCGGTGAGTACATATAGATATGAAATAAACCGTCAATCAGTTATAAAACTCTGCGATTCATATTCTGCTAGATTAAAAGTTAAGAGGGGTTGGTTAGTAGACATGTGCTTCATTGACGCCGTGATTATCGGTATTTCAGTTAAGTACGCATGTCAGTGTTCATGGAGTCAATATTTCGTCTACGTGTATCAGATTTTTTCAAGAATAAAAAAATATTTTTTGAAAGAAGGATTTTTAGACGAAAAAAATATTGATATTTTTGAAATATTGAGTGCATTTTTATTGAATTATTTTATACTTCTCTGTGGAATAATTGTATCATTCGGGTGTTATCAACCAGTACTAACTGCTCATCTATCTTACCGAACTGACAACTTCCCCGCATGACTCTGAGGCTGTGGTCAAATGAGAACATATGCCCTAACTAAGGCTCTAACTCACTGGAGAGTGTCACGAGTTATATCCCATTATCCCTTTTAGAGTTCTCTCCCTTCTACTACATATACCATATATGGGATAACGGGAGAGAACTCTTTAATGAATAAAGGGAGAGAATTCGTGTCTAACTTACCATCTCCAAAATTTTCAGTCGAGTACTGTACCGACTGAGCAACCTGGCGGGTCTGTTTGGTAAAGTCACGGATACGATTTACTGATTAATATTTTATCATAGTAGGTTCAATAAATTATAAAAATAAATACAATTCAGTGAAAAAGACGAAAATTGAGTTCTGATTACATGGCAATCGTTTTACCTCGGCCTTAGTTCCAAAATGGCTGCGGAAAGTGAGTCTCTGTGTGTGGAAAATATGGCAGAAATCTTTTCATTCTTAGAAATACAAAAAACACAAAATTCATGTCACTGCTGTTTACAGATCTATATAGTATCCTCTATTGTTTCCCTTTTGTAGTCTTAGCCATTTTTATTGTATTGTGGATGTTTTAATAACTTCTTCATTATTCGGTAGAGCTCTGTGTATGTCATAATTATGTGTTTCATAGTTGACACCATGGTGTGGCTAATGGGTGTTTTTATCTTTACATAAAGATTTATTATTAATAACACGGACATATATGGCCGTGTTATTAAGTAATAACAGAAATTGGTCAGGGCCAATTACAAATTACCACTGACTAATTTTAATTATTTTTATGTTGTTTTACAGACCTAGTTCTATGTTTTTCCTTTAAATCGAAATAGATTTTTCTATAATTTTACAGTAATAATAACTACCGTTATAGAAATTACATAGATACAATAACATGTATAAAATCTAAATGCATTAAGAATAAAATAAAAAAAGAAATAAAAATTTGGAGAATCCGGGTATCGATCCCGGTACCTCTCACATGCTAAGCGAGCGCTCTACCACTTGAGCTAATCCCCCATATGAATGCAATTGGGAAAGTGTAGATACTTATACGTATTCGTTGTAAACTATGTTGGATTCATTCGGATTTCATCATTGTGTATATTGTCCAAGACACAGGTTATGACCAGGAGGTCAGTATGGATATTGAACATAGATTATTTTCGTTAAAATTTATATTATGCAAACAATATGTCAGTAATTTAGTGTTATCGTGTAATTATATCACTGTCAATATCTGTGTGTATATTTGCCTACCGCTCGTGCAATAACAACGTCCACCATGAATGGCATGATGATGTTAAATTGTGGGTGGGGTATGATTGCAACTTGCAGTAATAAACTGTAATGGATCTACTCACTACTCGCTGTATGTCAGTCATGTTAATGTATAAGCAATAGTTTAATATTTTTATTTAGCATAAGCTTGTATTGATGCCTGCACTTTACGCAGACATGGCAGAGTTACGTCACTACCTTTGTCTGACAAGGCCGAGTTGGTATAAAATGGGCCGAGTAGAAGTGGGCCGAGTTGGCCCTGAATCGTCTGAACATTGCTTTTTCAGCACTTTTTATAGCATCAGTAAAATTATTTGTTATAGTTATTTCCTTGTAGTTGTCGGATTTTCTTCATCCAGATGTATTATTATGTCAATATTGGCACCATGTTTTAAAGTATTAAACACTCAAAACAATCTATAAATTCATCCAGTTTTATTTAATTATCTTGCATCCAAACTGGAACACGCTATATATACGGTCCCTGATCCAAACTGGAACACGCTATATATACGGTCCCTGATCCAAACTGGAACATGCTATATATACGGTCCCTGATCCAAACTGGAACACACTATATATACGGTCCCTGGTCCAAACTGGAACATGCTATATATACGGTCTCTGATCCAAACTGGAACATGCTATTTATACGGTCTCTGATTCAAACTTGAACACGCTATATATACGGTCCCTGATCCAAACTGGAACACGCTATATATACGATCCCTGATCCAAACTGGAACACGCTATATATATATGGTCCCTGATCCAAACTGGAACACGCTATATATATATACGGTCCCTGATCCAAACTGGAACACGCTATATATACGGTCCCTGATCCAAACTGGAACACGCTATATATACGGTCCCTGATACAAACATTAAATTTGGCAATATGAATTCCTGTAAATTTCACACTTTGGCAATTTACGACACAAGTTTCCCCTTTCCGAAGGTTCCTAGCTACATATACTTCCCTGAAATTTGAAAAAAATGCTTATTTTTAGACTTGCTGGTTAAACATATCGATAGGAGCCGAGGTATTGGACAAATACTGTCATTCACTCACAACTCATTCCTAATTATATGTTATGCATGTTTTAAATGCAATGGCAGTATGTGTGGGAACCTGACTGTGATATATCATTACATGTAGAACTTGTTGTTCTGTTAAACTGTCTTATCACTAGGGAGGCACAGTGGTCTCGAATAAATTAATAAAGTCTGTTGTTCTAAATATGCTAAAATCATCATTCTGTTCTACAGGGTTTGTGAAGTATTGAAATAATATGGCAGCCATTTGGAGAGGCTTGACATACTGTCGACAAGTAGCTTGCAGAGTTGCCTTTCAAAATACTTCCAGTACACCATGTAAACAGGTAAATGATTGAACTTTGATGGCCAAAATTAGCCTATATTTGCTCTTTATTTTTTACAGAAATCGCCCTAGAAACCCGGTATTTAGCTAAATTATTACAAAAAACTTCATTGAGGCCTAAATGCTAGAAGGCCTGCCCTATGCTCTAGTGAAGGCAACAATAGTCAGAGCTGTCATTGATACAACTGATATATCAACAATTTTTTTCTGTCGATCAATATTCAATACACATTACAAATGTCAATGTTATTGCGGGTATATATATAGGAGAATGGGTACAGTCTAAAATGGGCCAAAATAATGTAACATTGCTTTGTAGTCAGCCGTTTGTTAAACAGTGCTCTAGTTGATTGTGCATTCCAAATGTCAGCAATACATGTATAATATAATACTGTGATGTTAAAAGTATGGTATGATATCTCTTTATCATAAAAATACAAGTTGAACATTTAAATATGTAGGGCATACACACATAAAGATACAGAAAAATGAGAATAAATAGTTTATCAAAGGAATTAAAAAATGTGATTAATATATAGTCAATATTTGTCTTTCGCTATATATCAATATCGTCGATATATGCAAAAATTAGAATCAATGACATCCTTAACACTTATCTTGTGATGTACATGCTTGTTGTTGTTACGACATTATGATTTTGTATGTCGTTTTCAGTTGGAGTCAAACCTGCTGAGCGTGCAGAGTTGTTCATTGTTGGTTTCATCAGTAAGGAACAAGACGTATATTCCGCCAGATAAATTTGAAACTCCGTCCCCGTTCAAGCCTAAGGGTCCAGCGCGGTATGGTTTCAATCCCAAACTATTTGATGGAGGTTAGTTGACTTGATGAGAAATATAAGAACTATATCAAAATAGAAAGTTTTCTCTGAATCAGTATTTTGACCTCTCCAGATTTTTTCTTTGTTTAACACAGTTGTTCGGTTCGAAGAAAGTGTCATATGTAGTTTATAGCTCACCTGAGCATGATGCCATGAAGTGTTTGTTCCTTATAAGCATAGCAGAAAATATAAACAATGTTAACGTCTCTTCCTAATCTGCGTAGTGGATTTTGACTGAACCTGGCACATTAGTCTAATTCAGCCAAAATTACACTGTACTTAGGTGAGTGATATGATATAATTGTTTTCTGATCACATTCAAGATGGCTGACAATGAACAGGCCTCGGAAATTCCAGTTTTGAGTAGAAGTTTAATCATACTCGTCCGCCTGGGCGAGTAACATTATCCAGATCCAAATATCAACCCATTTTCTTTTTCGAAACGAAGATTGCGAAATACATTCAAATTAAAAACACGACTGACCGGAATACAACCAAAATACCGAAAAATCAATACATAAGACAATACTAAATCTGTAAATGAATCCATTATTGAAGTGTTGTATCATGTGATATTGTCAAAATAACTGATTATAGCTGCTAAATTATATTGTGTGAGTGTATTAATCGTAGTTGATATTAAATTAATAGTACCGCTCGTGCGTAATGTTGTAATGAAAATTTCCCGTACTTTATCTAATAAAACATGGTTAATGTCTTCTTTGAATATGCGTAGTTGCCTCGTGCATAAAATTCAAGAACTTTCTTTCAGTCTATAAATAAATAATTATCACAGTAACAAGTATCTGCGCATGGCGTGACGTCATGCTTGCAGTAATGATGCAGTATTGACATCTACTAACTGGAATATTACTCGGATTCATTCGAAGTGTATATTTAAAACAGGCGGACTGTAATAAGGATACACAATACTAAGTATACAATTTGATTGTCACATTCTGAACATAAGTTTTGAACCCAGAGTTAAGTTATTCGATGTTGTTTGCTATTTTCATTCTCTCAGTGAGAATTAAGAAGTTTATTAACATGGCGATCTTTCAAGTATCTTTCATGCGGGCTATTCGGCACAAGCATTACATCTCGCATATTTCTTCTCGGGGAATCAAAATGTAAAATCTTGCTGATCACAAACAATGTTACTTACTAGGTCGCTTAGCAACGATGTTACATGAACTCGATTCTTGTACAAAATATGATGGATGGTTATGTTAAATTTAGACTCGCGCTCAATTGGACACGCTGAGTATTTACCTGGTCGTATTTGTCCGCCTTATTGTTTATTCAATTGTTTAAAGGATGAATGCATGAATGCAACCGTAAATGGGGTTATAAAGTGTAATTAAGCAATCGTTTAATGGAGTATTTAAATATAGATCTACAATATGCCAAATCATTTGGACAATATCATATTCACAGATTTATTATGGCCTTTACATATTGATTTCCTATATAAAATCATTAATGTACGGGTATTCCGGTATTTCGATCGGTAGTATTTCGGTATTTGGGTTAGTTGTGTATCCGGTTAAAATGTAGGGCAAGTAAATTTTGTGCAGGGCGAGTAGATTTTCAGGGTCACTCGACCATAAGAACATTTTCCGAGGCCTGATGATACTTCACACTTATAATCTACATGATAAGTTGTAGAGCATGACATAGCCATCTTGGATTTTCTAAAAGAAGCAGTATTGTGAAGGTATCAATCACTTTCAGTGATAGCTCTAGTTGTGTCTGCTTTATAATATTGTATATGTATATATGGACTAGTGTGTTGACTGTGTTCATTCATCATTCAAGTGAAATTTGACCAACACTGTAATTGGAAACATTTAAATGACTGTCTCACTAAGTTAAGACTTCACTAATGCTTCTAAGACTGGGGAATTCTCTTAAGAAATTTCACAGGAAATATTAGATATTTACTGCATCCACATGGGATAGCTGAATACTTGTACAGTACCCTTAGGACTCTTGAAAACTTCTTATTTAGGTGGTCTTAATATTGAGGTTGAATAAAAAGCATAACAGTGAAAATGGTCTTGATAAATGTGGTCTTAATTTTGAGGTGGTCGTATTATTGAGGTGGTCGTATTATTGAGGTGGTCTTTAAGCAAAGTTTTACTACATAATTATATATGAATATTTTACATTTTAGGACACTTACCTCGAGGTTTAGCTGAACCTTTGAAGGACAAGAAAAAATTAAAAAGGAAAAGTTCTTGGTCTAAAGAAAAAGCATTGTTTGGACAGAATGATTACATAGGTATTTATTGGGTTTAGTTCATTTAAATTGAACGTTTCACCTGTTTTAGACAGGAGTAGGATGTTTGTTTATTGTTGAATGTGGTGTAATATTATTGGTAACTGTTTACTATCAGGGTCTCTGTTGATTTGTTCTCAACATAAATGAATAGGTTTTTGAAAAAGATGTGTCTATTTATAAGTGATATAAATTGTATGGAAAATAGTCATCATTGCTTCATCAGTAAGACGACCTACATGAAAGGTTTGATGTTAACTACAACTGTTGTCATTTTCATTGAAAACAAGTTAAAAATGCTGCTTCGGTTGACTGTTAGTTGAATGTTGACTGGTAGCTGTAAGTCGTCTGTTAGCTGTAAGCTGTATGTGGACTGTCAGCTGTATGTGGACTGTTAGCTGTATATGGACTGTTAGCTGTATATGGACTGTCAGCTGTATGTGGACTGTTAGCTGTATGTGGACTGTTAGCTGTATATGGACTGTTAGCTGTATGTGGACTGTTAGCTGTATGTGGACTGTTAGCTGTATGTGGACTGTTAGCTGTATATGGACTGTTAGCTGTATGTGGACTGTTAGCTGTATTTGGACTGTTAGCTGTATGTGGACTGTTAGCTGTATTTGGACTGTTAGCTGTATGTGGACTGTTAGCAGTATGTGGACTGTTAGCTGTATTTGGACTGTCAGCTGTAGGTCGACTGTTAGCTGTATGTGGACTGTTAACTGTAGGTCGACTGTTAGCTGCATGTGGACTGTTGGCTGTATTTGGACTGTTAGCTGTAGGTTGACTGTTAGCTGTATGTCAACTGACAGCCCCTGACATTTTTTAGCCCTTACACAAAAATATTTAGCTAAAAAACATGAAAGTCAGATATGGTGACCTTTGTATAAATTATATAAAATTTTAATACAAAAGAAAAATGTCTACCTTTTGACCAAACTTTTTTTCAACTTAAATGATCAGATGTGACTGTAAATTTGCTGGTTTATTAAGCTTTGCTTATTAAAATTGTTATATTTGTTTAATGGATCAGTTTATTTTTGCAATCAAAATATGATTAAAACTTATCCAGCTATCTGTAGATCATGGGATGTAAGCCAAACTGACTTATCTCGTTATCTGCTCATGGCCATAGAAGCAGATACTTTGGTTTCGCTTTTGTCGCGTGATTTATTTTTCTGTATTCACATGGACTATTTAAGTCTTGATTTGCCTGTCATCTGCATTAGGTGTTATAATTTTATAGTATAAATAACAATATTTGCAAGATAATTGACTGGCATCTCAACAATATAAGCAAATAGTTTTTAACTGTAATTTTTGTACACATTGTTTGATTAAATACAGAACAAAACTCTGAAGAACTTACCTCCAAATGATTCGTTAAAGAGTTGAATAAAAACATCGTTGGTTCTTTGTTTACATGGGCATGAAATATTATTGTGTTAACATCGCAGACAATAATTTACGAGGACATTTTATGTACAAATGTTGACTAAGGTTTTGAAGTCAAAAGACTTTCCATGGAGTATTCTTCCACAAACCATGGTTTAAACATGTATAATTTCTATTTGAATGCTTTATTAACATTCAAAAAAATACAGGTATTTATCTTTAATGGAGCCTCAACCAGAGCATTGTGACATGTTATGTACTGTGTATTTTTCGTTGTATATTTTAGATATACTTGGTGATGCAAACATTCATCCAGCTGATCTTTTAAATGCTCCAGCATGGCTTAAAGGTAAATATATCTTAGATACAACAGTTATTATGCCCCTACCATAAGAAGAATGGCGAGGGGGCATAAAGTGTTACCTCTGTCTGTGAGTCCATCTGTACAAAAATTTGGTTTCAGACTGATAAATATTGGAAGGATGGATGGATTAAATTTTTATTGGGTTCATAAGCATAGGATAAGAAAATACAGGTACAAAATATGTCGTGTTTAACATTGTCACGATTTCCTTAAATTGCCACTGCTTCCATGACTTTCTGTATACGATAAACACAAAGCACAAGTATTAATGAATTCAAACCCACTAGAACAACTTTAATTAGTCTTAATTTGTTAAATTGCCATCACGTGATGAGACGTCAAAGACATTAGTGCACCTGTCTGATTCAATCCGAAACATCTGCATACCACCAGTGCAAACAAAAATGCAAGTAAATTGATTAAACTATACAGTTGACAAGATAAGAAATGACTTACTTTTGTCTTGATGTTGAATCTTCTGGAATTTGATGGAACACTATTACTTTTTGAATATCTTAAGTTTTAGGGTATACTTAGGTATGGAAATAGTTTGGATTATGGAGAGATTATTAAGAACTTGTTTCATAACTATGAAAGATAGGAGATTGTCACAAGTTCTCTCCCCTTCTAGTACCCTCCTATATATAGATACAGTTAAACCTCACTTAAAGACCACTTCTATAATAAGAGCAACTCAAAACTAGGAACACAATTTTCAAGTCCATTTTCACTATTTTGCTCTTTATTCAACCTCAATATTAAGACCACCTCAATAATACAACCAATTTTCAAGGGTCTCAATGGTGGTCCCGTTATTGAGGTTTTACTGTATTATTATAGAAGAGATAAAGGGAGAGAACTCTAGAAGGGAGAAAACTTGTGACAATCTCCTGTGCTTAGAACTGAACATTCTATTGTGTTTTCAGGTTTCAATGGAAATGAATTACAACGATTGGTTCGACGTATGAAGGTGGAGGGACACAGAATTAAACAATTATACCCCACCCAGTACGAACAAATGTGGAAAAGAATTAGATTCTTGTACAAAAAGTACAATAAAGACCGTGGCTATAAACATCGGTAGTTTTTGTAAAACATCTCTCACAGGAAACATAGACGTCAACAGCAGAAGTTCTAAGTGAAATCATCTCTTACAGTAGATGAAGCTCAATATTTAATGTTGTTGTTGATTACTATGAAAGTAGTTACATCTTCAAATCAATGTCTACTATGACTACGATTGTTTTAAGTCTTGTTTAGTTTTTATTTTCCTTGCTATTTAAGATGATTAATGTATTGGAAGCCTTAGTTTATCTGTAAGAAATGAACCAATGGTATACTAAAAATCTTGTGAGTAAACTACAAATTGTATATGTTGCTGGAATTTGCTGTGACAAATAACGTTTGATAATTCAATGGAAAAGATTGTATGTGTTCAACTCTTAACACATTGTACTTTTACTTAAGGTGGAATATGTTCTTCTGTATAAATCAATGTTTTTATTGAAGTTCTACTTTGACACATTCATAAATTGGTAATAAACGTTTTGTAAAGGAATCTTTGGCATTTTTCTATTTATATTTACTGTTGCCTTTGTACCTAGCTTTGTGGTGATGTACAGAACAAGCAAGTGACATGTTTGCAGGCGATGTATGCGGTTCAGTTGGCCCGGTAGTCTTTAAAGCAACATGGCATTTTTTCTCTCTTCTCAGATCGTGGTTATATATTATAGTTTTAAGTCACTTAATTCCATTCTATGTTACAAAATGACCCTCTGTTAGTTTGACATTGACTTGTTTCTAAACCGAAAGTAGCTGATTTTAGTCGTCAAAGCGAAAGTTAGGATTTTGACAGATTGGAAAGGATTTTCTAATTCATCGTTTTGATAAGGAACATGGAAAGACATTAGGTTTCATTTTATCAAAAAATATTTTCCATACCTGTTTTATTTCAGAAATCATCACTTTTAGCAGTGATTGTTTATTCCTAGAGATTTTCAGTGACAGCAAATTTCTTGGAAGAAAGTTTGGAGTTAAATATCTTATTTATTGCAAAAATTATGTCAAATTCAGTGAAATTAAAATATTTGTTCTCAAGAATGCCATATTTATATGAATAAAGATTTTTGCATTCATTTATTGCATTAACTATGTTATGCTACTTTAAAAACGTACATGCCAACCCAGGGTATACTATACAGCCTATGTATCGATAGTTGTCATGCACATGAAATGTCTAGGATTCAGCGAAACGTCAACACCTGCTATATCTGACATTTCACGTTGGTACCACTGTGTGTCCGTATATGCTGGTAATACTGTGTCAGAAATGAAGACATTTAGTGTGTGGTCGATATCTTCTGATTTTTAAATTATTCCTCCTTTTTTTCAAGAAACACTCCAACCACTGTTAAAATGTACAGATAAATATCAAAATTAATGTTAAAATACCTTAACAAATTCATCACTTATTATTCTTATGGTACAATTATTCATAAACATTGAAAATACAGTCTCTACTACCAACCCAGTACTTCGAGGGCTTAACGCAACACTGTCGTAACTCCAATATAAATACTTAGGAGTTACGACAGTGTTGCCTTGAGCCCTCGGTTTGTAGTATCCAGTATAAAGCTGACCAGATATTCATTGCATGTTCTCTATGTGTCTACCGCATGTTATCCACATTTTGTACATTACTGAAACGTTTTAGATCAACTATGGTAAAAGTAAAGGGTTTATTTATTAAAGAGTTACCCGTACTTAAAGGGTCAGTTATTTCTGACTTATGAGACACCAATTTCTAAGCACATTTACTTCCAAATTTCTATCCTCTAAAACAAATGCCAGGCACCAGGCAGGTAGGCACACAGTAAACATTTAACTAGCTGGCAGCTAACCAACTGGCCATATCAGAACGGACTCCTACTGGGATTCAAACCTTCAACTGCCCCCCCCCCCCTCCCAATGCCGATGCAGTAACCACTTGGCCAAAACTAATTGTTCACCTAGATTTTTAATCCTACACTCGAGTATTTGCAGAGTTACGACTCTTGAATTTTGTAAAGTATGTTTCATAGAGCTGCAACATTTTCACATGAGGGCAAAAAGTTGATTAATATTTTCTAAAAAAATATATACAAAGAAATGATTCACAAAATAATAGCTCTATATGCAATCTACTGACATTAAGCAATCATCCAAGAAGTTTGATGGCTCTAGGCACAAACATTCTCCAGTACTTGATTGGATTTTTTTTCATCTCAAGGTTACTGTGACCTTGACCCACTGACCAATTATTATCATTTACTGGCAAGATGCAATCGTCTTAAGAAGTATGACAATTCAGACCCAATCGTCCTCCTTTAATGATCAGGAACGTATAGCTTGACCGCTGTGGGCCCGTAGTTATTGCCCATACCTTCCATAGTTATTGACCGGAAACCAAAATTGAGCGCCGCTCTTATTTAAGTGACCTCATTTCCAGAAAATGTCACATTTGACGTCATCATGTACTGACAGTAAGCAATGTTTGACAAATAAGGCACTATGAAAACGAAG
Source organism: Mactromeris polynyma (assembly GCA_032209605.1). Lineage (NCBI taxonomy): Eukaryota > Metazoa > Mollusca > Bivalvia > Venerida > Mactridae > Mactromeris > Mactromeris polynyma. Next base: position 4,054,150 of record JASFXZ010000036.1, read on the forward strand.
TGGCCATGTGGAGTAAACATTGTTTCCTGCTTGCAAATAGTGTCATCACATGTTGCGTTTTCTTGAAAAGACAACACAGAAGATGTTGTAAATCCCATAGCAGCGCTCAAATGTTCTATCGTCTTACATAAGCAAATACACCTATTCATCGACATGGGAAATGAAGAAATAGTTTTCAGTGCACCTTAAGTGAAAACAATTCTAGAAATGCGACGATACAAACACGGTTGTCAATATCAACACGACTATAAAATCACACACAACAAATTTATGTCAATACACGTCTGATCATAAAGCATGTACATATGGCGATGATTTTATATATTTGTCCTGTCATTTTTGCAATAAATCCCCCATTCCGATTACTTACATGATAACAAATATCGTACATAAATAATTTATGGATCTATAACAATTTGTGATGATTATGTACAGGGTCGGAGCAGGGTGATACTTGTTATGTTAATATGTTATGTACATTACAACATGTTCGTTCGTGACCAAATATATATCGTTCTTGAACCAGTCTCTTTTGTATTGGAATGAATTTTCCATGCGTGGAAATGACTAAGAGGATTTAATTCCGTGCCGCTTACGGCATGACGCGATGTTGCGTCGTCAAAGACGTGACGTAAACTCGCATTTGGGTTAGGAATATAAGGTGCCCAGGGATTGCTGTGCACTTTATATGTGACATTGCCTGCTCGACTTCTGTGTTCATTTCCGCCTGACCTGGGCCCAGGATTATAATGGTACTTATATTGTTTCTACAAAATGAAACTAACACTGGACTGTTGGAGATCATGGGTACCCTCCCAGACCCTGATTATTCAAAGTCGTTAAAACTGCCCCAGCAGCTCCCTTGCACATGCTCGGCATTATAAGGGCGGTACCAGGCCTGGTTGACCCAGTGTTAGGTTAATTTTACATGTTGAGGTATCATGTCTCATGTTTATGACGATATATCACAATATGGCAGCAATACGGCTTATCTTTATGACTGAGAATTGGTTGGGTGCACAGGAGATTGTCACGAATTATCTCCCTTTATCCATTCCCGAGTTATCTACCTTTGTCTCTTCTAGAGTGCTCTCGCTTTATCCTTTCAGCAGTTCTCTCCCTTTATCCATTCTAGAGGTATCTCCATTTATCCCTTCTATGGTTCAGTAACTATAAACACTGTAAAGGGGATAAAGAGAAAAAAACTGTAGAAAGAGACAAAGGGAGAGCACCTTAGAAGAGACAAAGGGAGAGCACCCTAGAAGAGACAAAGGGAGAGCACCATAGAAGAGACAAAGGGAGAGCACCCTAGAAGAGACAAAGGGAGAGCACCCTAGAAGAGACAAAGGGAGAGCACCATAGAAGAGACAAAGGGAGAGCACCCTAGAAGAGACAAAGGGAGAGCACCCTAGAAGAGACAAAGGGAGAGCACCCTAGAAGAGACAAAGGGAGAGCACCCTAGAAGAGACAAAGGGAGAGCACCCTAGAAGAGACAAAGGGAGAACACCATAGAAGAGACAAAGGGAGAGCACCCTAGAAGAGACAAAGGGAGAGCACCCTAGAAGAGACAAAGGGAGAGCACCCTAGAAGAGACAAAGGGAGGACACCATAGAAGAGACAAAGGGAGAGCACCCTAGAAGAGACAACGGGAGAGCACCCTAGAAGATACAAAGGTAGAGAACAGTCTCCTGTAGTTAGGGGAAATTAAAATCCGACGTACAGACTCGTAATACTGTTAATATATGCATGACATGTTGTCAGAAGATACGCTCCTGTACATATTTGGACATATTACAACGATATAGGGTTAACTCACGTGTTTTATTTGAACATGGTGTGACGGAAACAATGGGTGTTCTCAAAGTTGAAGCTTTTGGAGTTTATTTAACTTTACTTGCTGTAAGTATCGTGCCGTTTATAAGCACAAACAATTTATATTATAACCATTTTATCATGTTTTACTAAAACTGTCTGATGTTTTAAATGACTGAGTATAATAACAATTTAAGGTTACCTTGATTTGTCTGTATTCATAATAAGTAAGGATGTCAACGGATGGAAGTTTTGGTATTCGAATATTCGGTCAACTTTCCGAACGAATATTTGAACATTCGACTTCCATCCATTAAATTTGTTTATCATCACCACTTCTACTTGTTTGTAGTCAAGTTGTGGTTGATATCGAGAAAAGTTTCAATACCAGCAATATGAAAACTTTAGTGTTGCTTATTGCAACATATAAACAAAAGTGAAAACACATCGAAATCTGTCATTATAGTCCGACTGGATCAAAACTATGGATCATTCGTCTTATCGAACTGTTCGTAGGATCCGAATTATTGGAGTAAAAGAAACTCTAGCCCATGATGGAGACTTGTGTTGAGTTAAATTCTCCGCTAGCTACATCGCAGTATTTTAATAATTATGCATTTGAAATGTTAATTCAAAGTTTACCTTTATGCTTATCATTTTGCTATGTTTTAAACTGCATGATCATACAAACATTGTAAACATCTCCGTGATTATTTGAATACTTACAGGACCCAATTGTCCTCACCAGAGGGTTTTATCTCTCTTGTCCCTATATGAGCGCTGCTATGGGATTTAAAACCTCTTCTGTTAGTGACGTCATTTCAAGAAAACGCAACATGCGATGTCACTATAAGCAAGCAGGAAACAATATTTACTCCATATGGTCACTTCGTTTTCATATAGTCATATGGGACAAATATTGCTTACTATCAGTACATGGTGACGTCGCATATGACGTTTTCTTGAAATGAAGTCACTTAAAGAAGAGGTTGGAAATCGTACAGCGGCGCTCAAATATACAACATGACATGTCTATTAGCACCTATGGATAGTATTTTCACATGTAACAAGTCATTCCATTCGATGATGACCATCAATGAAATTTAATGTGGAGTTGAGTTTGTTTACCCTCGCCAACGTGATAACCCATATGGGCGAGCAATTTAATAATAATGAAATTTAATACTCCTACATTCAGCTTTTATAGCGAAACAAAGTTAAACATTTGCCGAATCAGTATTCGAATATTCCAATGTTCGAGTATTCGTTGACATCCTTAATTACAACGAATCGCCAGTGCTAAATCGCAAATGTAAATTTTAGTGATTTTATGAATGAATCGTCATTAAAACTTATTAAAACGGAAAGATTAAAAAAGATAAACGTCTGACATTGGTTAGATATCAGACATTTCCAATCCACACTGTGTTAGTGTCTTTACTGTGACATAAATGAACTGCATTGACAGGGGAACACAAATATAAAAGATATTCCCAGAATCTTTCGTTAACTGATTTTATCAGTACTGTTTGAACTGGTCATACCGACACTGAACATCTTAGATAAAACTCTTGCAGATTCAATATGTAGCTTCAGGGAGTCTACAGTTGAACAGTGGAAGTCACCTTCAGGAGTGGTATTCACAAAACATCTTAAGGTTAAGATTTTCCTTAAAAGTAATATTTTCCTTAATACCCACAAGATTTTCCTTAAATATTTAGAAAATACTTCAGTGGTATTCACTAAATGTCTTATCTTAAGATTTTCGTTATATATGGCAGTTTTCCCTTAAAAGATAAGGTAGCGTCTATTTTCATTGGATGCAATTAATATTTTCCTTAAAGTTCAGACTTTCCTTGGCTAAGGAAATCCTTAAATGGTACTGATGAAAATTCTAAGGTTAAGGATTTCCTTATCTTTAACTAGTGAACAGAAAATAAGGATAAGGACAATGTTAAGGTAAACCTTTAAATGTTTCGTGAATACCACCCCAGTAGCTCTTAATTGTTTAAGAAACTATATTAAAAACTCTAACTTTTCTCTGTGTTGATAATTAGCTACGTTTCACGCATGTTTTGCAACAGTTGGAAAATAGCTGTCAGCAATTGTATAAGTACAATTATTTCACAACTGTAAAAGTTTTCTAACTGCTTTTTAAACGTCTTAACCATTTAATGATGTATGATGTATTAACCAAATATGAACGATAAATCCATTTTGAATGTTTTGCATGCTTAAGTATTAAATACATAATGTACTCAATACCAGGTGAATTTGCATTCAATATGAAAGAAATAATAAATTAATAAAAAAAATCCCATTACCACAAAATTATATATTTTGACGATAACCATACAAAATACGCAAACAAATGTAATTGCTTTGTACGTCCAAGCTATACCGAGATATACTCGTATATTGTATAGTTATTGTTGTTGTTATTATTGTATTATTTGATATGTAGTCCGTTACCTACAATGATTTATTGTTTAATTTAAACATATTTATTAGTCTAAATTGTCATGTAATATAAAGTAAATGACAAGATAACAGAGTGCGTGTAATAGACCAGTGGATAGAATTGGTAGCACAAGCTTATTGGAATTCTCAATGATATTTCGTTATAATGACACAAAGTTTCGAATATAGCAGAATTATATCTCGTTCTAACGAAATAAAAATTTATACTCCGGATTGAGAATTCACTACGGGACTCCGTATGTGCCACCATATACATGTACATGCATTTAAATTCTCTCATATTTCAGACTCTGGTTATATTTTGTCATGCGCAGAACGAGATTTTGTCGCGTTTGAGTAGTTCCCAGAATGCATTAGCGAGTATAGCCGGAATACAACGGAGATGGCCGTCGACCTCGAATCTGCAGGGTAAAGGCAATGTATCGTACGGTAAAAGTTACAGTAATCGCGGGAAGCGATCGACGTATGAAACATTTTCTGAAAACACGAAGTCAATTTCTGCAAGATCGCAATATGGGATACGAAGGAAACGGCAAGCACAGAACATGCGAATGTGGGATTTTCATCCATCGTCGTTACTGCGTCATAGAATGTCATCAAAACGAGAGAATGTCAGTGGTAATAAACCCGGCATTCAAACAACAAAACCGACGCAAACAGAAACTCGCCACGCGATCAAAAACAATACAATGTCTTACGTACCTGTTGTTAGAGGTAACAGACTACTGACCGACAAACAGATCTCCTCTGTTGCTGATACCATTAACTCACAGCCAGCTGAAGTTAACGTGCATCTACCTGTATCACAAGTCCACTATAACGCAATGTTACAACTAGGACCGGAGCACTTACTTCACGGCATGGTTAGTGATAATTTAGGGACTAAGACAGACACAGGGAATATAGGAAATACAGATCCTGTAGCCACTCAGAGAAGCAGTAGCGTGACTACAACCAATCGACACCAGCAGACACAACAGAAACCTCATTCAGACAATACACATAATCAGGCGCCATCATCACAGTTGCCAGCACACAGCAACAATGGCGTGAATAAGACCCGCCCACGAGATTCCCTTAACCCCAATCAAAAATATAATGTCGTGGCAGCACAGTTTTTGATAGGTAGTGCTGTTCTTGACAAGATGGAAAAGCTTATTGGAAGTCCAAGATTAAAAATGTTAAAGAAATCGAGCGGATCTCGGAAAAATGTTCCAACATCAAACATGAAAATAAAAAACGGCACACCAACACGAATGAAGCAAACTAAATCTGGAGACTCCTTAAGAAACTTAAATGAAATGAATCGACTTATAGGTGAGGCAACACAGTTAATTCAGAAATTTAATGCAACAATGCAGCAAAAGCAATCTGCAAGCAAGCCAAAGCAAATGAAAAAACCTTCGACGTTACCGATAAAAAAATCAGCACTCCAACAAACACCAAGACAGCTGTCAGCCAATGTCAAGAAACAACAAAGTAGTTCATCAGTCTTGACGAAGAAACATCACAAAAGAAAACCAACACAAGGGATAGGCAAACACCAGCAAACCCAGCAAAACCAGAAATTCAACCGCCAGCCACCATACACAGCGGTCACTGAACGTATATCTGGTTCCAAAACGCACAATGTACTCACACAGAGACGTACTGAACCAAACAGGCAACCAGTAGGACCACCCAACAATAAACCAATCAACTCCCAACAACAGCAACAACAAAACAAACTTCCAGCAGTACAATTCTCAGATCAACAGCGATTTTCCAATACACCGCAACAACCAGGCAACATGATAACGACAGGACAACGACCAGGCAACAAGATAACGACAGGACAACGACCAGGCAACATGATAACAACAGGACAACGACCAGGCAACATGATAACGACAGGACAACGACCAGGCAACATGATAACGACAGGACAACGACCAGGCAACAAGATAACGACAGGACAACGACCAGGCAACAATATAACGACAAGACAACGACCAGGCAACAAGATAACGACAGGACAACGACCAGGCAACAAGATAACGACAGGACAACAACCAGGCAACAAGATAACGACAAGACAACAACCAGGCAACATGATAACGACAGGACAACAACCAGGCAACAAGATAACGTCAGGACAACAATCAGGCAACAAGATAACGACAGGACAAAAATCTCAAGGAACAAGAAACGAACTGCTGACATTAGATTACTTGTTGTCACCTCTTGATTTAAGTATGGCCAATAATCAGCAACAACGTGATATTATGATACAGTCCGAACCGACCCGACCACCTTCTCAGTCCCTACAACAACAACAGCAACAACAACAAGAACAACTACACCAACGGACAGCATATCGACCACAACAACTGCAACATCAACAAAAACAAATTCAAAACCAGCAGAAAATTCAACAGCTTACCAAACGACAAATGACGCAACAAAAAACCCAACAACAAAGTCAACAACAACAAATGCCACAACGACCGCCTAGACGACTACAACAAATGCCACAACAAACGCTACAACAACAGCAACAACAACAACATATGCAACAACAACAACAACAAATGCCACAACAAACGCTACAACAACAACAACAACAACAACAACAACAACATATGCAACAACAACAACAAATGCAACAACAACAACAACAACCGCTACAGCAACAACAACAAATGCAACAACAACCGTTTCAACAACAACAACAAATGCCACAACAACCGTTACAACAACAACAGAAGCAGCAACAACAACCGCTAAAAAAACAAATGCCACAACCACCGCTTAAACAACAACACAAAATTCCACAACAACCGCTCAAACAACAACCTCAACAACAACTTCCACAACAACAGCAATTCCCACAACAACCGCCTCAACAACAACGACCTCAACAACCGCAACAACAAAGGTCACCGGGCACTGCAGCGTCAAAAATCTCCACAAAGTCACATATAGATAGAATGCTTGAGACCGTGCGGAATCTAGGTCTGGCATTTGATCAACAGAAACAACGAAAACATATAAATATATTACCACTTAACCCTACTTCTAAAATTCAAGCAGCCACAGACTTTCAACATTCTTCACAACCATTTACTTCAAATTTGAAACCACTTCCAGCATACAATGTACCTGAACTACTTACTCAACGAACAACAACAAGTAAACCACAACCGGGACAGGAGCAAGCCCACCTTCAAGGATCGCCCATGGCTCATAGTGTATCAGAATTACAAAAGCTTTACCCGCCACCTTCTGAAGTAATCTCGGTTACTGCACCACAAATACAGAATAGTATTGCTACGTTACCGAAACCTTTGGTGAATTTGATCAACCTACAAAAACAGGATCCATTGCCACAGCTACAACAAAATCAACCACATAATACACGACAACAAAATCAACCACAAAAAACACGACAACAAAATCAACCACATAATACACGACAACAAAATCAACCACATAATACACGACAACAAAATCAAGCACATACTACACGACAACAAAATCAACCACATAATACACGACAACAAAATCAACCACAAAATACACAACAACAAAATCAACCACAAAATACACGACAACAAAATCAACCACATAATACACGACAACAAAATCAACCACATAATACACGACAACAAAATCAACCACAAAATACACGACAACAAAATCAACCACATAATACACGACAACAAAATCAACCACATAATACACGACAACAAAATCAACCACATAATACACGACAACAAAATCAACCACATAATACACAACAACAAAATCAACCACAAAATACACAACAACAAAATCAACCACATCATACACGACAACAAATTCAACAACAAAATACACGACAACAAAGTCCAGGTATAGTGGATCCATTGCCACAAAGACGACAAAATCAACCCCAAAATACACGACAACAAAATAAACCACAAAATTCACGACAACAAAGTCCAAGTATAGTGGATCCATTGCCACAACGAACAAATTCACAAAATACACGAGAACAAAGTCCAGGTATACTTGATCAATTGCCACAACAACAACAAACACAACAACAAAATACACGACAACAAAACCAAGGTAAAATGGAACCTTGGCCACAACAAGAACAAACACAACAACAAAATACACGACAACAAAACCCAGGTATAATGGAACCTTGGCCACAACAAGAACAAACACAACAACAAAATACACGACAACAAAACCCAGGTATAATGGAACCTTGGCCACAACAACAACAAACACAACAACAAAATACACGACAACAAAACCCAGGTATAATGGAACCTTGGCCACAACAACAACAAACACAACAACAAAATACACAACAACAAGACCCAGGTATAATGGAACCCTGGCCACAACAACAGGAAACACAACAACAAAATACACGACAACAAAACCTAGGTATGATGGAACCTTGGCCACAACAACAACAACAAACACAACAACAAAATACACGACAAGAAAGTGCAGGTATAGTGGACCCATTGCCACAACGACGACAAAATCAACCAAATAATACACGACAACAAAATCCAGGTATAGTGGACCCATTGCCACAACGACAACAAAATCAACCAGAAAATACACGACAACAAAATAAACCACAAAATACACGACAACAAAGTCCAGGTATAGTGGATCCATTGCCACAACGACAACAAACACAACAACAAAATACACGACAACAAAACACAGTTAAAATGGAATCTTGGCCACAACAACAACAAACACAACAACAAAATAAACGACAACAAAACACAGGTATAATGGAACCCTGGCCACAACAACAAGAAACACAACAACAAAATACACGACAACAAGACCCAGGTATAATGGAACCTTGGCCACAGCAACAACAAACACAACTACAAAATACACGACATCAAAACCCAGGTATAATGGAACCTTGGCCACAACAACAACAAACACAACAACAAAATACACGACAACAAGACCCAGGTATAATGGAACCCTGGCCACAACAACAACAAACACAACTACAAAATACACGACAACAAAACCCAGGTATAATGGAACCCTGGCCACAACAACAAGAAACACAACAACAAAATACACGACAACAAAACCTAGGTATGATGGAACCTTGGCCACAACAACAACAAACACAACAACAAAATACACGACAAGAAAGTGCAGGTATAGTGGACCCATTGCCACAACGACGACAAAATCAACCACATAATACACGACAACAAAATCCAGGTATAGTGGACCCATTGCCACAACGACAACAAAATCAACCACATAATACACGACAACATAATCCAGGTTTATTGGACCCATTGCCACAACGACAACAAAATCAACCACATAATACACGACAACAAAATCCAGGTATAGTAGATCCATTGCCACGACGACAACAAAATCAACCACATAATACACGACAACAAAATCCAGGTATAGTGGACCCATTGCCACAACGACGACAAAATCAACCACATAATACACGACAACAAAATCCAGGTATAGTGGACCCATTGCCACAACGACAACAAAATCAACCACATACTACACGACAACATAATCCAGGTTTAGTGGATCCATTGCCACAACGAACAGAACTACATTTACAAAATACACGACAACAAAACCCAGGTGTAGTGGATTCATTGCCACAACGAACACAACTACAAAATACACGACAACAAAACCCAGGTGTAGTGGATTCATTGCCACAACGAACACAACTACAAAATGCACGACAACAAAGCCCAGGTATGATGGAACCTTGGCCACAAAAAGAACAAACACAACTACAAAATACACCACAACAAAGCCCAGGTATGATGGAACCTTGGCCACAAAAAGAACAATCACAACTACAAAATACACCACAACAAAGCCCAGGTATGATGGAACCTTGGCCACAAAATGAACAAACACAACTACAAAATACACCACAACAAAGCCCAGATATGATGGAACCTTGGCCACAGCAACAACAAACACAACTACAAAATACACCACAACGAAGAACAGGTACAGTTGATCCAGTGCCACAGCAACAACGAACACAACCACATAATACAGGACAACAAAGCCCAAGTATAGTGGATCCATTGCCACAACGACAACAAACACAACCACAAAATACACGACAACGAAGTCCAGGTACAGTGGATCCATTGCCACAACGACAACAAACACAACCACAAAATACACGACAACAAACTCCAGGTATGCTGAAACCTTGGCCACAAAAACAACAAACTCAACAACAAAATGCACGACAACAAAATCCAGGTATGGTGGACGCTTTATCTACGGCCAATGCACAGCAAACAGCTAATGTTATTATCAAACCAACTATTGCAACTTCAGGACGCGTGATGACCAGCACTAAAAGGACAAAGTCAACACAGATAACAAACAATCCTCAGGCAAATACCAATTATACACAGGGACAAAACACGCCATCACCTGCTTACATCGAGATTCCATCGACGACATTGTACCCGCCTCGTCTGCCAACAACTGCTGTAAGAATAGCAACCGTTCGTAAATCAAGTACAAATAGACGAGTATCACAAAGACCGTCACCAAATGGTATTCAAGTTTCAAGCCGATTGTTAGGAGTTAACTTGCGACGAAGAAAAGGAAGACGACGCCCAAAGCAAAACGAAGGTAATCCAGCAAAACAAGAGATAATGTCTCCTCAACTGAGTCCATCCACGATATTTCCATTACCAAATAAACAGAAAGAGTCTGTTATCCTGCAAACATTGCGTCCTAACTTTGAGCAACACCAGAGTAATGATGTTGCTAATACTGCCGTCAAAAAGCCTCTTGCTTCAGTAAACCTGTGGCAACCAGCAACTGTTGCACATGTCGATCGGTCGGTGCAGAATGGTTGGGAAAGACAACCGGTGAATCCTATATCACACGAGGTACGTCAGCCATCTACTTCTGCAAACAGAACCGTCAATGGAGGAAATTACGTAAAGAACTGGTTCTTGCCAAGAAAATTCAAATCCGATAATCAAATCACCGGAAGCCAAAAATCCACAGGAAGCAATCAATCTTCCAGAAACAACCAGTCCACTGGAAACAAACGATTCCCCGGCAACAAACAGTCCACTGGAAACAACCTATCTACCGGAAATAAACAGTCCACTGGAAGCTCACACTTTACTAGAAAAAGCCAATCCACCGGAAACGAACCTGCCGCCAACATCCAGACAATGTCACCTCCGGCGATCATCAGAACTAATAATGGCCGAAGGAGTGGCAAACGGTTACGTGTAACAGTTTCAAAGAGAGTACAAGACGGACGTAGAATGACCATTGGGAAACAACTAACATCGGATACGCAGCAACATAAACGTGGTAAAAAGGCTCCTTCGACTTTCCAACATGGTGACAAACAATTTAACCATGTTGAACCATTAAATGGTATCAAGGGACAAGTACCAGAAGAGCAACTCGCAGGAAGTGGAAGACGCATTGCTACTCGAAGACGTACTCATCCAAATAACCGGAATTCGACATTGCTAATGAGAAATACTACAGTGCTGCCCACTCCAATCGTCACAGAGAGAACTTTGTTTCCTAATGACAATAGCTCACCATTTACAGATCAAATTAAGCATATTCTCAATAACATACGTGGAGAACATGCTGCCACTCATGTGAATACTGATCACGCGCATCTAGTAAGTACAACAGCTCGAACCACGACCGGTTATCTCAGGGACCATGCCACATCAGCACCCGTTGGTGCCACCATACAGCGCAAACAGGACAGTATATCTGGTCCCGCCAAGACTATACTACCAACATACAACGCCATGGGAAGCTGGAATGCCAGTGTCGATAGCTTGGCCACCAATGTCAACCAATTAAACCAAACCACAAACACCAACAGAAAACGTAACAGAACGATCACAATAACACAGAAGGAAGTAAAGAAGACCGTGGATCAGGTTCATACCGGGGCACATCATCCTCCAATCAACTTCAATGTGTTCTTGGAATGGCCAATGCCCACAGCGCCTCCTCCACGCGCGCAATATCCGAGTCAAACGGACACATTGAGATTACTGGAAGCGCTGAAAGCACTACAAGGCCACATAGGAAGTCTGACCCCTTCCGTTACAGTGAAGCCTCCAGTGAATGTAATACTTAATGTAGAACACGACAAAATACCCGTAAAATGTGAGTATAATGTTATTTGCTGTCAATTCAAAATCTGTGGAGAATACCGTTGTTGTGTGCACGATGTCTAGATGTCAATACAGCAAAACCTCAGTAAGACCCACCATTGGAAAACTGGTCTTAATACTGAGGTGGTCTTAATATTGGGGTTGAATAAAGAGCAAAACAGTGCAAATGGACTCGAAAATTGTGCTCTTTATTTTGAGGTGGTTTTATTATTGAGATGGTCTTTAAGTGAAGTTTTACTGTATTGTGCAAAACGTAATGTCATTGGTTGATCACGATCACTCAACTGTTTGTTCACAACCGTTCAGTGAACAGTTTTCAAATTTTAACGCAAGATTCAGACCACCTCATTAATGAGACCACCTTTCTTTAGAACAAATGGTGATCTTACTATTACATGGATTGCGGTTTCACTGTATGTTCGAAGACATTTTTCTGGTAATTGATGCATATGTCTCATAGATCTGCGGCTACAATGATCATTTTGTGATTCGTATCCTTACCTCGTGTTTATCTTATATTTATGAGCTACAAGTCATTGCGGTTTCTGTTTTTTAAATCGGGTAAAAATTACGCTGTTTTACAAAAAAAATCAGTCATAGACGGCAGCCAGTTGACCAAACTTGTTTTCCTGGAATTAATTATCAACCAGACTAACTTGCTCTTCCGCCAACAACTGGCAACCAGTAGTCAATGTAATGGGAGAACATAACCTGCACAACCCGGGAATCGAACCCGGGTGACAGTGTAGTTTCGGTACATACTAGTACTCAATTTGCTCTCAAATTCCACAAACATTGTATAACATGTATGTAGTGTGTTGTTTAAGATTTTAGTCACAATATTGATGCTCTACGTTTTCAGTACCGTGTCGATGTTTCCCGAAGTCAGATGGATGTCCACAAGAGCTGAAGGAAGAGCCTTTGATGAATATGTGTGACGTGAAAACTGAGATTCCCTGCTGTGATGACAATTGATCCGGTAGATTATGTTAAGGCATTACCTGACATTTTGTCTCCGTAGACAATACGATAACTCTGTATTCTTCTATGTTCATTGACGTCAGTGTTAAATCTATTTATGTGAAATTCACTAATAATAATCGAAAGTATTGTAATAATACATGAACTAGCTAACGTGAATTTAGCTGTGACACTATATTGGAAACTGTTATTACAGCTAGCAGTAAAATACATACAGCTGGCAAAAAAGCTACAACTACAATCGGACCTCGATCATTCGAATACATAAGGTCCGAACTTTTATTTCGAATAATACATGGTTTCGAATAGCCTATTTTAATTCGACGTGCCTAAGAAGTTACATCGGGACATGATATTTATTTCGGATTAAACGAAGTATTCGGATAGAAGGTCCGATTGTATATAGTAGTAATATTGGGTAATATGGGGTCATATTCTGATGACCATGTGCTTTAAGTAAAACACTTTTGTCTCATAAATATCAATGTCACTTGCACAGGCAATCGGTTAAATTTGATATGTATCGTGTTTTTCCTGACTAATAAAGTGAACTATGGGATACACCGAGTTTTGTAATATTTATGAGTTATATGACGGACAACAATACCAATCAATAAAATAATATACACAACATCATAGAGAGTTGCACTTATTCATATGACATCATTCATGTGATCAGAGTGTTGATATCGACATTAATAACCGGGGAGAAAGAAAATACTATACAATGATGTCCGTTACTAAAGTGTCATCGATTACTTACTGTGTAACATACGAGTTTAATCACCCCTGTGAGTAATATTTTGACTTTTTTAGTTGTTCGGCAGAACAACTACAGTAAAACCTAACTTAAGGACCACCTCAATATTAAGACCACCTCAATAATAAAACCACCTCAATATTAAGACCACGATTTTCAAGTCCATTTTGACGGTTCCGCTCTTTATTCAACCTCAATATTAAGATCATTTTTCAAGGGTTCCAAGGGTGGTATTATTATTAAGGTTTTACTGTAGTTCTATGGCAATTTCCGACAGTCGCATCGCCTTGATATGAAAACTTTTGGTAAACAAGAATAGTAGGTAAGTGAATCGGTTAAAAATCTGAGCATAATCTGTAAAACTCAATACTGGTAAAAATCTTTAATGAGCAATTAAATGTATTTAGTGGTTCAGCAATGGACAATAATGATTCTTACATTCTGTAAATCTGCAAGTTTTGAATACAAAACCAGTGTTCAATACCGAACAACCTCAATGTTTTCAGCGCTTTGATTATAATTCATGGCTGCCATTTACTAGCAAAGGTGCTGAGAAGGACATAGCTAACCTCAAGACGTCAAGCCCAGATTTCAGGAAAGTACTTTTAGTATATATATGTAAGTAACTGTCAAAAATAAATTGATCAATTGTTTCAGCACGTGTCATCGATAGGTTTGGAAGTTTTGACTTCCATGGGAAAAAGAAATAAGTATTTGTTCTGTTATTTTAAAACAAACACCAGTATCAACGGCAAACGAGTTATAGAGAAAAAATATGCTTTATCAGTTTTAAAATATACTTATAAATATTTGATTAAAAAAGGAGAAATAATTGTTGTAAAATTGTGCTCCTTCGATAAGTTTTTACTATAAATTTCTTATATAAGAACAAAGGTTTAAAAAATTAAAACATGTTTGCTTAGTACGTATTTTCATGAAATCGGGATCTGAACCGAGGAAATAAAGTGTTTGTCCGACTGTATTAAAAAATGCGTTTTTAACCGAATACAGCGCAACCTTTCTAGAGCAATACCCCGTGTGAGAAGTACAGCGCTACCTTTCTAGAGCAATACCCTGTGTGAGAAGTACAGCGCAACCTTTCTAGAGCAATACCCTGTGTGAGAAGTACAGCGCAACCTTTCTAGAGCAATACCCTGTGTGAGAAGTACAGCACAACCTTTCTAGAGCAATACCCCGTGTGAGAAGTACAGCGCAACCTTTCTAGAGCAATACCCTGTGTGAGAAGTACAGCGCAACCTTTCTAGAGCAATACCCTGTGTGAGAAGTACAGCGCAACCTTTCTAGAGCAATACCCTGTTGGAGAAGTACAGCGCTACCTTTCTAGAGCAATACCCTGTGTGAGAAGTACAGCGCAACCTTTCTAGAGCAGTACCCTGTTTGAGAAGTACAATGTGTCCGTTAAGGTTGTTGCTCTGGAGAGGTTAAGTTGAATGTAATTATTACAAAGGGAAATTAGTTACAGTTGTTGAAGAGAGGTTGTTGCTCGAGAGAGGGGCGCTTTAGAAAAGTTGTTTTGTACGACTTCCTGGAATTGTCAATACTTGCTGCTTATTTTACAGCGAGCCTGTTTAGTTATCTCAGTAAGTAAAATAGTGGGCCGTCACCCAGAAGGTCCGTGTTCGTTTCTCGGGCTAGGCAGGTCATGTCCTTTTGTGACATTTAGCTACGGTCATTTATGCTTCACCTCATGCATGTGCGAAATGTGTCATGTAATTGTAGAAGGGCAAGTCAGTACTGGTTGATAATTAATTCCAGGAAATCGGATAAGGTCAACTGACCACTATGTACATGTATAACTGAACAAAATGTTGAAAAATGACGTTAAACCCAATTTAAACATTAAGAAACGTTA
This sequence comes from Mactromeris polynyma, assembly GCA_032209605.1. Lineage (NCBI taxonomy): Eukaryota > Metazoa > Mollusca > Bivalvia > Venerida > Mactridae > Mactromeris > Mactromeris polynyma. The sequence continues at coordinate 4,070,264 of JASFXZ010000036.1, forward strand.
TTTTACGAGTCTGATACATGGTCTCACAGCTATATCTGTCACGCCGGGGTCGCTGTTTCCAGAGTTACTATTCGAACCAGTGATTTAGGAACCCCACGCTCCACTGCCCAGGACCACCATGCTATCAGAATAAAACTATTATGTTTGTTGTTTGAGTGTAGACAGTCATATGAAATATAAGTCAATTAGTCACTTAATATTCAATAATTATACTGGTGTGTGGGTGGAGGTGTCAATTATTACATAAAATACCATGTTTATTACACAAATAATACACAATGATGTAATAAATATGCCAATAAGGAAATGAAGTTGCTTCACTAAATAGTCTCAAATCTCGAACCATGTTTGGCTACACCGAGGAAATACGGGTATACACAATGGCAAAACTTTCTTATATAAACAAGGTGACTAAAATACTAGTCGGATCTCGTTTATTTGACAATATTTATAGTCAAAATACCTGATAATTTAGAGAGTGGAATGTGTAATGTAGTTTATGCTTTCTGTTCTACAGTGTACCATGAGACAACGTCAGTCATACATGGGTCAAGTTGGCTCATCATCACATCATATTGCATCCTGTTCATATACCCCAATATCATGCAACGTCAGGGGTTGTACGTGGACATATTTAAAATGTAAGTCATATAAGGTGGTTGTGAACTGGGAGGGGGGGGGGTCCCAAAAATACATTGCGAGTTAGGACAGGGGTTCCACTAGCTGCAGAATCTCGAGGGTCATTTTATAACTTTTGGCCAGAATTTAAGTTTAGAGCCAAAATACCTGATAATTAAGAGAAAATTTGACCCTTCAACCAGAATCCTAAGAGGCGAAGTGTGGCCTTAGGGTCAAAGGTCAACTACAGGGTCAAATGGAATCACTGTTAGGAGGCAAATAATGCTTTCTCATACTAATTTCAGCTCATCTTTTCTCCCTTTTGCTGACCAAGTGCCTGGTTATGCATCAATAATACCCCAGTGTGTGCGTTTGACATTTCACTCAAATAAATGGAAAAACCTGAAAGTATTAACATCTGACCTTTAATGACTCAAACCAGATAAGTACTCCCATGTCTCAAACTAAAATCTCAAAGAATATGGACCAAAAAGAATATTCAGCACTCATTTAACATTTTCACTTTAAGTCTCGGAAAACAATTTTTGTGATTTTACCACATAGATCACAATCAGACTTAAGTCATACTCTCTCTCTCTTACAGAAGAACTTAAAGCACATTTCTAATAAGACACCAAACAAGTTGAAAGTTACTTCAATATATTTATATATCATTTTCATACAAATAAAAAACAATTTAAAGACATGAATCACTAACAATATTCAATGTTAAAATGTAACACATACAAGACAATATCTAAAGTTTCCTATCATTAACAGTCAAGCAATCCTCGTCATTATTAGGACTCGCTTAAAATTTATTAAGAAACAAAGTGGAGAGCACAATATTAACCTGACTCTCCATTTCTATCTTAACGATTTTCATGACAAATCATTCTTGACGGAAGATTGGAGGATAATACATTGTTCAACAGTGAATCTTCAAATTTGATTTCATACATAAAATTTCCATGGATTTTTTTTCTACATCGTGCAAACCACAACACATATTCAACACCTCAAGCCTTTTGTAAGATACAATATTATATTGCCTGGCTGCTAACTTACATGTAAAGGCCGGTAGCTAGAGTCAGAACGTTCTTCCCAAATGAAAATACTATTTTTTCCCCAATCCAAAGCTGAAAAATTCCCAAAATTGGCAAGGACTTAAAACGGAAATTCAGCATTGATTATCGATAGGGTTTAGGTTGGACGTTTGAAAGGTCTTGTCAACTTATAATGGAGAATACTTAAATAAAAGTTGCTTTCAGAAAAATATTTTGGTCAATAAATGCTACCTGTTTTTTCCCCAAATTTAGAGTCACAATGCTAATTTTTCCCGATCACATCAGAAAATGGTGAAAAAAAAGCCCTGAGAGTCATAGTCTTATTGAGCCAAACCAGTTCTCACCCAAAAAATAAAATTTAATTGCAATTCTTACATTATTTTCTGATCCATCTGCCTCAGTGTCTTCATTGACCAGGTCTTCAGCATCAACACAAGTACTTTGGTCGTTGATAATTTTTTTTTGATAATTTACGTCAGATACGAGTAACAATTAACAATTAACTACAACATGAACACACACATTTAATGATTACTGGATATCTGAATATCATGTATGGCAAATTAGCTTCATGAAGGTTTTTAACTATCACACAGTTTACCATGACAAATCTCTTCCTAATACAACCACCTAGCAAACAGACAACACAAATTTTCCCTAAAAAAAATTAAGGTCATTTAATTGTGTGATGTCATCATGCGAATGTCAAGGTTGACAGCTGGAAGGTGAATAACTCAACCTGTCTACAGTCAACAAGCTTAAATTCATCAACAAACTAATACATATATTACTAGTAGCATCAACTTCAACACACTAGATAACCACTTTCGTTCTTCAACTCTTCACTTCCGAAGGTAAAATAAAACCTTCAGAATGTCAAGGTCAACTTGCTCAAGGTCACTGCCATATTCCATAATAGTTTCTCATTCGTTCTGAATTTCTATCTGCCACAGAACTTCTCACTCGGCTTTGATCAAGTCTCTACTATATAATTTATTTCCATCAACTTTCAGTCACAGGCTTGGGTTTTGGTATCACCATGGAAACAGCTTTGGCTGATATTTGTGTTGGTTCAGCTGTTGTGTAGATAGACTGGTCATCTTGCCACAGTGCTTTCTTCTTGCGTGCAATCAAAGCATCTTTAACTCTTTCATCAATGATTTCTTCAGTTAATACACCGGACTCAGAGGCATAAGCTGAAGCCTGAAAACAGATAAGAAATGATGATAACAATCTGACTAATGTATATGACAATCTATTCAAATTTGGGATCATAAAAAGGGATTTCCAATTGCAGCTACTTTAGCTCACTCAAACAGAGTGCACGTTTAAATTTAGGTCTGGCTATATCAGTATTTTTTAAGCCTTTAAAATACTTTAAATCTGTTTTAAAGTTTACAATAATTCAGATTGTGAATTTAAAATTCAAACTGAATAAAAACAGAAAGATTTTAACTTCTATGTGTACATCTATTTTCACTTCTAAACCAAGAAAGTGAAGTCAGTGTTTTTTTCCCAGATGCTTTTATGGCGGTCATTCGGCTATATTCCCAATGCCAAAGAGTATATATTTTCCCCAATTTGAAAGTAAACTTTCCCACTAAATCTGAAGAAAAAGATTTAGTACAATCTAGCCAAATATTGACCAAGTTGGAGACTTTTATTAATTACAACATCCTTCACTTTTATTCCTAAAATTTTGCTGTAATTTCTAGACTTTTCCAAATTTTTAAGTTTAACGCACGAAAATATTTTTTTTTTACAGAATGTAAAAAGTTATTTCAATACAATAACAGTAGAATTGATCAGTTTATGAACATACCTGCCAGGCTACGCCTAATTTGGAAATCTCTCTGCCAGATAAACCTTCTATTCTGTTAGCAATATCCGTACATTTCTTGTCATAATCAAACTCAGCCACTTTCAATCTCCTAAAATACGTATCAATATTAACATACTGCAATGTCAATTCCTCCAACAGAAGAGTTAAATTATCTCCCTTACAATGTATTCAAGCATACAAGATTTACTTCCCTTAAATTATCATTCAGATGAATTGTACTTTATGGAAGGTCAGTGGTTTGACCGAGGCATCTACCAGCTGGCAGTGTCGTTACTCCACCCTGGCATCTACCTGGGGCCACCTCTACCAGCTGGCAATGTCGTTACTCCACCCCAGCTGTAAATGTGACTTACAACTAGGGCTGTCATTAATTAAAAAAAACGACGATCTTGATATATCAAAAGACAAATATTGACGATTAATCGATTACATTTTTAAATTCCTTTATCAGACTATAACTCCAATTTGTTTGTATGTTTAAGTGTGTATGCATATTGTACAATTTGTATTTTTATGATAAAAAGACATTAAGTATAAATCCACATTTTTAACCTCACATTATTGTATTACAATGCTGACATTTGGAATGCACCATCCACTTGAGCACTGTTTAACAAACAGCCATAATCGCTCACCTAAGTACCTAGAGAGTCTAGGGAGTCCACAAGGATTTTCAATGATATGAGACCGTGACCAACTTGTTGACCCTGTTTCAAACAAGATCTAGATTTCATTGACACAAACATTCTGACCAAAGTTCATGCAGATCAGGTAAAAGATGTGACATCAAGAGTACTAACAAGCTCACTGTTGATGAAGGACAGGGAAAGACACAGGGGCTATCCCTACGCTCAGCTGCAGCACTTCATGCTAAGGTGAGCTAATACTGCATGGGCGTATATACCGTGACAACATTTATCACACACACAAATGAAACAAATCAAAAACGTTTAAATTACCCTCTAGCTTCAAATGCTGGTTGGAGCACATATTTATCAAAATATTGTCGTACTAATCTCTGTCTTTCAAACAAATCGGGTAACTCAAACTCAACCATCTCATCCAATCTATCGTTTATTGCCCAATCAAATTGTTCTGGTGTGTTACTTGCTAAAACTATCATAAATCTGAAAATACAAACAAATGAAACAATTTTGAGACATACTTGCCTTCGCTAAAATACAACATGCCACACAGAGGTATTAATAGGTAACAACTAACATACGATATGAAAGTAAAAGCAACTGAGTACCAAAAGAACACTTAACTATCAAAAGAGCAACTAACAACCAAAAAGAGCAGTAAATTACCAAAAAGGGAATCAACATCAGTTAACTACCAAAATAGCAATAAACTATCAAAAATAACAACAAATGACCAAAAAGAACAATCCAATATCAAAAAAGCAATAAACTATCTGCAATAAACCACAAAAAAGTAGCAAAAATCCAAAAAGAACAATAAACTACCAAATTCCTTTTTAGTTAGCGTGATCCTATTTCATTGAGATTTGAGAGTTAATCTGAGATTTGAGTGAAAGTATAAATTCCAGCTGGTTAACACAGCACTAAATACTTGCACTAAATCTCAGGTGCACACACAAATCTCAATGAAAATGTATCAAAAATAATTATTGGCTTTCAGCGAGCATTTTAACCGAGTTAATTTGGAACTAATTACAATCACGGACAGAGGCTGAATGAAGTTATTATTCATTCAATTATGCGTTAATATGGTACAGCAAGCTGTTGTAAATACACATTAGGTTTAATTATAGGCTTTGTGTGAATATCCTGTATCTACTAGTCAAAACTTCTAACCAGCTGGCACTAATTTACAACATTTCTGAAAAAGCTAAAGGTTATTTCTTTAACAGAGGAACATTGCCAAGACCAAAGGCATATGGATAACAATGGACCAGACAAGCAACACAATACTGTCAGTGTTATATCAAATGTTTAAGGATGTTAAAATAAATAATTCACTATATCAACTCAAAACTACAAAATGGTGGGTTAGACTTCTGTGTAGTATATAACACAAGCCATTCACACAGCCAAGTGTCACATGATATATCTACTTACTTGTTTGATTGTTCTCCAGTTCTGTACAAAAATGCGTTCAATGTGGCTCTCATATCTTCACTAATTAATTCCTGAAACATATAAAATTAACATTTTTCTATAATTTATAAGAGATAAAGAATCATTGACGTTATCATACCTTCTTTCAGTTATATTCTATACCTTTCAGATAAACATGATAGGAAAGCCATAAGTTGGTTAATTTCAATTTAAAATGCCTCGACTATCAGCTACTGAACAACCAGAGTACCTATATTCTCAGCGAGTCCTTTAATTTGGCTAAAAATAGTAAAATTCAGTAAAAAATATCAAAATGACCCTTGAGATTCAGCCCCTAGTGGAACCCCTTGGAACAACAGACAAGTATTCACACCTTGAGATTCAGCCCCTAGTGGAACCCCTTGGAACAACAGACAAGTATTCACACCTTGAGATACAGCCCCTAGTGGAACCCCTTGGAACAACAGACAAGTATTCACACCTTGAGATACAGCCCCTAGTGGAACCCCTTGGAACAACAGACAAGTATTCACACCTTGAGATTCAGCCCCTAGTGGAACCCCTTGGAACAACAGACAAGTATTCACACCTTGAGATACAGTCCCTAGTGGAACCCCTTGGAACAACAGACAAGTATTCACACCTTGAGATTCAGCCCCTAGTGGAACCCCTTGGAACAACAGACAAGTATTCACACCTTGAGATACAGCCCCTAGTGGAACCCCTTGGAACAACAGACAAGTATTCACACCTTGAGATACAGCCCCTAGTGGAACCCCTTGGAACAACAGACAAGTATTCACACCTTGAGATTCAGCCCCTAGTGGAACCCCTTGGAACAACAGACAAGTATTCACACCTTGAGATACAGCCCCTAGTGGAACCCCTTGGAACAACAGACAAGTATTCACACCTTGAGATTCAGCCCCTAGTGGAACCCCTTGGAACAACAGACAAGTATTCACACCTTGAGATTCAGCCCCTAGTGGAACCCCTTGGAACAACAGACAAGTATTCACACCTTGAGATTCAGCCCCTAGTGGAACCCCTTGGAACAACAGACAAGTATTCACACCTTGAGATACAGCCCCTAGTGGAACCCCTTGGAACAACAGACAAGTATTCACACCTTGAGATTCAGCCCCTAGTGGAACCCCTTGGAACAACAGACAAGTATTCACACCTTGAGATACAGCCCCTAGTGGAACCCCTTGGAACAACAGACAAGTATTCACACCTTGAGATACAGCCCCTAGTGGAACCCCTTGGAACAACAGACAAGTATTCACACCTTGAGATTCAGCCCCTAGTGGAACCCCTTGGAACAACAGACAAGTATTCACACCTTGAGATACAGCCCCTAGTGGAACCCCTTGGAACAACAGACAAGTATTCACACCTTGAGATTCAGCCCCTAGTGGAACCCCTTGGAACAACAGACAAGTATTCACACCTTGAGATTCAGCCCCTAGTGGAACCCCTTGGAACAACAGACAAGTATTCACACCTTGAGATACAGCCCCTAGTGGAACCCCTTGGAACAACAGACAAGTATTCACACCTTGAGATTCAGCCCCTAGTGGAACCCCTTGGAACAACAGACAAGTATTCACACCTTGAGATTCAGCCCCTAGTGGAACCCCTTGGAACAACAGACAAGTATTCACACCTTGAGATTCAGCCCCTAGTGGAACCCCTTGGAACAACAGACAAGTATTCACACCTTGAGATACAGCCCCTAGTGGAACCCCTTGGAACAACAGACAAGTATTCACACCTTGAGATTCAGCCCCTAGTGGAACCCCTTGGAACAACAGACAAGTATTCACACCTTGAGATTCAGCCCCTAGTGGAACCCCTTGGAACAACAGACAAGTATTCACACCTTGAGATACAGCCCCTAGTGGAACCCCTTGGAACAACAGACAAGTATTCACACCTTGAGATTCAGCCCCTAGTGGAACCCCTTGGAACAACAGACAAGTATTCACACCTTGAGATTCAGCCCCTAGTGGAACCCCTTGGAACAACAGACAAGTATTCACACCTTGAGATTCAGCCCCTAGTGGAACCCCTTGGAACAACAGACAAGTATTCACACCTTGAGATTCAGCCCCTAGTGGAACCCCTTGGAACAACAGACAAGTATTCACACCTTGAGATTCAGCCCCTAGTGGAACCCCTTGGAACAACAGACAAGTATTCACACTTACTCGGTTTCTTTTCCGTAAAAATGCGTCTGCTTCATCCACAAATAACAATACCCTGAAATATTTAAAGATGATAAACCGGAATCTCAACAATATGAGCACAATTAGTTTTAACCTAATTTCAGTACATACAACTATTATTAAGACTCTGAAAAACTTATCTCCAAAAATGTACAGATTGTTAAATATTGTAGGGTCTTTGTTTACATGGGCACACAATATTATTGTGTTCATAGCATGGACAATATTGATAATTGGTGTGTTAAGCTGTGGGAACTTTCTGTGTACAAATGCTGACTATGTTTTTGAAGTCATTAGACTTTTGCTATAGATAATTCTTCCACTAAACATTGGTAAAACATGTTTGTTTTCTATTTCAATGCTTTATTAAATTTATCACTTTCATAAAAGTACAGGTATGTTATACTTAAACTTTTAACTTATTCATAACAAATGGAATCAATATATTTACAAATAAATGAGCATATACATGTAACTTTAAATTACATATATGGCAAACTAAATATTAACCCCTAACTTACCCCTTTCTACTGGTTTGAGCCCAGTCAAACACTTTGTGCATCGCGCTAACCCCTTCTTTACCCATCGGTGCCACATCCCCACCGGTCATTATAGCATAATCCATACCGGAATGTTTTGCTAAATTCTGAAAAAGAGGCAAAAATTGGGTGGAAAAACATAATAAGAACATCATAGAAATTTCAAGCAATTCAGGATTTCAATCAGTGACTTTTGTAACAGTGATCTTCAACTCCCTCTATTGATATCTGCAAACTAAATGAATCCAAAAGTCGCGACTTCCTCTCTGGCAAAATCTATAGAATTTCATCTTTGGATAAATATTTTTCTCTATTTACAAAATGTTTAATAAATCTGACACTAAGTGCTAAAAAAAATTGTGTTTTGAAATCAGTATCCATATTTCTTCCTAAATATTGTAATAACTCATAAATATTACTGTTAAAATTTACTGCAAACATGAAGTGAATGCAATACAAAGTTCAGTATGTGATATATCATATGTAGAGGATTACCTTTGCAAACATAGTTTTTCCTGTACCAGGAGGTCCATACATTAGTAAATTTCTGTAAAATCCGTTATTCTTTTTGGTATGACTAGTTGCTATGGCGATATCTCGTAATCTCTCTTCTAGCGTTGGCTGAAAAATAAATGAATGTGTAGTTGGAAAGAATGATTGGCATTTTACATGTTTTTCCAACGGTACTTCAGTTATGTACAACGGTCAGTTACACACCTTTCCTGGGTTACCAACCAGTACTTCAGTTATGTACAACGGTCAGTTACACACCTTTCCTGGGTTACCAACCAGTACTTCAGTTATGTACAACGGTCAGTTACACACCTTTCCTGGGTTACCAACCAGTACTTCAGTTATGTACAACGGTCAGTTACACACCTTTCCTGGGTTACCAACCAGTACTTCAGTTATGTACAACGGTCAGTTACACACCTTTCCTGGGTTACCAACCAGTACTTCAGTTATGTACAACGGTCAGTTACACACCTTTCCTGGGTTACCAACCAGTACTTCAGTTATGTACAACGGTCAGTTACACACCTTTCCTGGGTTACCAACCAGTACTTCAGTTATGTACAACGGTCAGTTACACACCTTTCCTGGGTTACCAACCAGTACTTCAGTTATGTACAACGGTCAGTTACACACCTTTCCTGGGTTACCAACCAGTACTTCAGTTATGTACAACGGTCAGTTACACACCTTTCCTGGGTTACCAACCAGTACTTCAGTTATGTACAACGGTCAGTTACACACCTTTCCTGGGTTACCAACCAGTACTTCAGTTATGTACAACGGTCAGTTACACACCTTTCCTGGGTTACCAACCAGTACTTCAGTTATGTACAACGGTCAGTTACACACCTTTCCTGGGTTACCAACCAGTACTTCAGTTATGTACAACGGTCAGTTACACACCTTTCCTGGGTTACCAACCAGTACTTCAGTTATGTACAACGGTCAGTTACACACCTTTCCTGGGTTACCAACCAGTACTTACCTGTTCTTCTGCAAAAAAATGCGTAGTTCAATATCACCTAAGGTGAGATTTAAAGTCAAGACCTCTATATCAGGTATCAGGCTTACATTTCATCTACCTCCCAGTCCCCTGTATGACAGTTACAAGCCAAAGTTATCTGACTAATCGTCACATTATTTCCAGAACCCCATAACTTGTTTTTCGTCTTTTTGAGAAAAACGAGTTTGAAGATTTACCCTCCTGTAGAGAATAGTTACATAAGGGGTTATGGAATTGCATTTTGTTTTATGTGCATTCCAGAACAATATAGGTAGTACAGATAGAAAGAGCTTGGATAGACGGTTTCAACGATACCAAATACTCAAAACTGCCAAAATTTGAGATACAGGGTTCTGGAAATAAGGCAACGAAATGTCTATTTGTGACAACAGACAAATACAGCGTGTTATCACTTACATGCAGATTGAGATATAAATATATTTACCCTCAATATAATACCACTCAGCACCTCTTCTTTCTTTGAAAACAATCTTTTCCCAATCTGAAATAGATATTACAGAGGAAATCAGACTAGAACCAAAATATTCACAGCATCGATCGAAGAGAAACAATAAATGGAAGCAATTAATTAAGACGTTCTAAATACAGAAGTTTTGCTGACCATCAGAACACAAATAGCTTCATTCAAGTTTCGCACTGTGGCAAAAACAAATACATTCACTGTAGATCAGTAGACATTGGTAACATCCAAGTATTTATTCCCATACAAATCAATCTACATACTGTTTACATCTATGTTCAAGTATTTATTCCCATACAAAACAGTCTACATATTGCTTACATCTATGTTCAAGTATTTATTCCCATACAAATCAATCTACATATTGCTTACATCTATGTTCAAGTGGTTATTCCCATACAAATCAATCTACATACTGTTTACATCTATGTTCAAGTATTTATTCCCATACAAATCAATCTACATATTGCTTACATCTATGTTCAAGTATTTGTTCCCATACAAATCAATCTACATATTGCTTACATCTATGTTCAAGTATTTATTCCCATACAAATCAATCTACATATTGCTTACATCTATGTTCAAGTATTTGTTCCCATACAAATCAATCTACATATTGCTTACATCTATGTTCAAGTATTTATTCCCATACAAATCAATCTACATACTGTTTACATCTATGTTCAAGTATTTATTCCCATACAAAACAGTCTACATATTGCTTACATCTATGTTCCAAGTATTTGTTCCCATACAAATCAATCTACATATTGTTTACATCTATGTTCAAGTATTTATTCCCATACAAAACAGTCTACATATTGCTTACATCTATGTTCAAGTATTTGTTCCCATACAAATCAATCTACATATTGCTTACATCTATGTTCAAGTATTTGTTCCCATACAAATCAATCTACATATTGCTTACATCTATGTTCAAGTATTTATTCCCATACAAATCAATCTACATATTGCTTACATCTATGTTCAAGTATTTGTTCCCATACAAATCAATCTACATATTGCTTACATCTATGTTCAAGTATTTATTCCCATACAAATCAATCTACATATTGCTTACATCTATGTTCAAGTATTTATTCCCATACAAATCAATCTACATATTGCTTACATCTATGTTCAAGTATTTGTTCCCATACAAATCAATCTACATATTGCTTACATCTATGTTCAAGTATTTATTCCCATACAAATCAATCTACATATTGCTTACATCTATGTTCAAGTATTTGTTCCCATACAAATCAATCTACATATTGCTTAAATCTATGTTCAAGTATTTATTCCCATACAAATCAATCTACATACTGTTTACATCTATGTTCAAGTATTTATTCCCATACAAAACAGTCTACATATTGCTTACATCTATGTTCCAAGTATTTGTTCCCATACAAATCAATCTACATATTGTTTACATCTATGTTCAAGTATTTATTCCCATACAAAACAGTCTACATATTGCTTACATCTATGTTCAAGTATTTGTTCCCATACAAATCAATCTACATATTGCTTACATCTATGTTCAAGTATTTGTTCCCATACAAATCAATCTACATATTGCTTACATCTATGTTCAAGTATTTATTCCCATACAAATCAATCTACATATTGCTTACATCTATGTTCAAGTATTTGTTCCCATACAAATCAATCTACATATTGCTTACATCTATGTTCAAGTATTTATTCCCATTCAAATCAATCTACATATTGCTTACATCTATGTTCAAGTAATTGTTCCCATACAAATCAATCTACATATTGCTTACATCTATGTTCAAGTATTTATTCCCATACAAATCAATCTACATATTGCTTACATCTATGTTCAAGTATTTATTCCCATACAAATCAATCTACATATTGCTTACATCTATGTTCAAGTATTTATTCCCATACAAAACAGTCTACATATTGCTTACATCTATGTTCAAGTATTTATTCCCATACAAAACAGTCTACATATTGCTTACATCTATGTTCAAGTATTTATTCCCATACAAAACAGTCTACATATTGCTTACATCTATGTTCAAGTATTTATTCCCATACAAAACAGTCTACATATTGCTTACATCTATGTTCAAGTATTTATTCCCATACAAAACAGTCTACATATTGCTTACATCTATGTTCAAGTATTTATTCCCATACAAAACAGTCTACATATTGCTTACATCTATGTTCAAGTATTTATTCCCATACAAATCAATCTACATATTGCTTACATCAATGTTCAAGAATTATTCCCATACAAATCAATCTACATAGTGTTTACATCAATGTTCAAGAATTATTCCCATACAAATCAGTTATAAGAGATCAGCATAACCACCGTATCTAACCTAGACTAACAGTAAATTGTGAGACAAACCTTGACTGGATGTTTTATAGTTTCCATGACAGATATTCTGGAAGTTTCTCTAACTAGTGATGGTTTGCCGAGTCTCGCCTCAGTATAACGTGCGGCGACACCGATGCTATATTTAGCTCCGTAGATTCCTGCAGCAGCAAGTGTAAGACCCGCAGCCTAAAACATAAACATTCATGTCTGTCATTCGACAAGTTATTTCTTAAAAAACTATTTTTTTATCACATTTCCATTTATTAATTTCCGAGAAAATGCACACTTGATACTGCAATAACAGGCAGTTTATTTAGTAAGACATTCACAGGAACGAATTGACAGAAACAACATAAATAGATAAATTCTCCTTAATTAAATTCAGAGTTGCCTATTCACTCCTGATACTGTGAGATTATTGTACAAGTGAAGTTATACTTACTGTGGCAGTAACTTTGTCCCAGTCAGCAATAAACGCCTTGAAACCCTCTCCTAGTACAGCGCCAGCAGTTCTGTAATATTCATACATCAATGGTACAGTCAAACATAGTCAAAACAGCATTGAAGTGGTATGAGAGACATTCAAATTGGGCAATTTTGTTAAATATTGAAAAATATCTTGCTAAGCATTTCAAACTGAAAACAAGAGATGCTTGTAAAACGACCCTGACCGTTGACCCAAAAATCAATAGGGTTCCTCTGCAGCCCAAGATGAATGTGTGGACCAAGTTTGAGGATGATAGGTCAAGGGGTTCTCGAGTTATTGATCGGAAACAAAAAGGTTACAGATCGACTGACCAACATGTGCAAACCAATATATACCCTCTCTTATTTGAAGGGGGGCATAATAATTATTCACCCCAGTACGGTCATGTCTTTTCGTTTAATTCCAAAGTTTGTCACTATGAAAGTTAATAAGAGTTTTTCCGAAGACAAATTTAGACAACATAAAATCAGTCACAAACTTGTACATTGTGACTTTCAATCAAAATTTGGGTAACAACAGACAAATGCTTAATATGCTATGTTTAACTAAGTCAAGGGCCATAACTTTGCATATATTAAGCGAAGTAACACACAAAACCCCAGGTGCACAACTTCACATACTGGTTAATATTCCTGTAAATGTGATTCTGGTTTATATAACTCTGGAGATAGGTGCGACACATGATTATGTGACAGACAGACAGATGGAAGGACAGACTGACCTTTGATTGCCTACCTTGCTGATCCAACAAGAACCATTTGTTCACTCATTAATAGAGTTAATAAAGAGAAATGTTAACTTACCAGCCCTTTTTTATGGCTGAGTTGGGGCCAATATTGGGCCCCATTCCCCAAAGAAAAAAGTATATATTTTTTCCCCGACTTAGAAAGAAAATTCCCCTTCGATAAAATTATTTGAAATTATTTAAAATTTGAGCCTTATAAAAACCCAAATTTAGAGATTTACGATGCAAATTTCCCCTAAAGGTCCCACCAAACTTCCCCAAAAATGACTGCTTACTTTATAGACTCGAGTCTTGTCTGCCTGTCTTCCTGTGCTTTCAGTCGTATCTGTTCCTTTAAGATATCCTGATTTTCTCTATCAATCTTAGCTTTCCCTCTCAATTCTGCTTCTATTCTCTTCATATCATTTTTATGAGTCAGATCAGCCTGGTAATCCATAGTTCCTGTACACCAGTAAACATTTGTAAACAAGTTATAACTCCAGATCAAACAACTCTGTTATACTTTGTGATTACTAAGTTAACCTTATGTGTTTGCGTGTGTATGCTCAGTGCATGAAACTGTAAAGTTTGTGAAAATTGTACAACAAACTGTTGTCCCATATCTGATAACAAAAAATTCTTGATATTAATGAAAATGCTTGATATCCTCCCCCCCCACCAAGGGCTGCGACCCTCTTCCCCACAAGTAGACCGAGACCCCTTTGAGATGACAACTTCGAGAGACGAAAGCAAAACAAGTCTATCTGCATAAAACTAAAGCAACAAACAAATTTGCAACTCTTTCACACCTTATGTTCTTACAATACCTTGTAACAAATAATCAACATTGTATAACACACTGACTATCGCAAAATACACTCATTCTACAGTTAAGTCACTGGAGTGTGAAAAAATCAGTGTAAAAAGGATTACACTGCAACTCCGTTACACCGCGGTCGGATATAGCGCGATATCCATTATAACGCGATGTCGTCGTGGCTCCCGATTATTTTCATGAAAAATCCTAATATTTGTCAAAAAAGGAAGAAAAAATTGATCAAAATCGTATTTTTTCGCGATTTGCTGTCTGCTCTTTCGCGGAATCCTGTGCTGTTTTATTTTTTATTTTACTAAGCGATCGCGAATCAACAAGATTACTTAAACTGAATATACACACCATAAAAGATATATGTCCAATTATGATAACCATAAATATTTACACAAATGTCACCTTCTAATGTTTAACACATTTCATAAACATCAACGTAATTTGACCTTGGATTGTGCTGAATCTATGACGTCACGGGAGTAGCTGATGTTGAGTCTAACACGCCCACGTTCAATTATTCTCCTTACCTTGACCAATAAGATGATCGCAAACCGGCGAGATTTCTTTTAATTGAATGAATGACAGTAGGGGATGTCAATCATGGAACAAAGCAGTGTTAATCCTCAATAAACTAAATGGTATCCGGATGCGCTAAATACGATTAATATGTACAGCACTTGTTGTTCACACATACCTACTAGATTGTCGGTCGACTATTTCTCGATCTGTCACAAAAAATAGTTAAGTCAATGCAAAAGCGGTCAACTCGGTCGGCACGGAATGTTTGAAGTGCTGCTAGTCAAAAACAATGTTCTCGCAGACTACAAAGGCCCCGCGTCTTGACTTGTTAGATCAAGTAGTCGGCCCAATGTTTGATGCGACGCACGTGGAAAATGTTCTACTCGCAGACTTCAAAGGCGCCGCGTCGTCTTCTAGTTTCAGAGGACGACCGTCGTGGGTGTTGATTTTGTCAAATGCACATTTTGATTGACGTGAAATGCTTTATTAGACGTATGCAATATAGATACGACCAGGCGTGGTGCAAAAACTGTAGGCCATTGCATTTTTCACGCGTGATTGTTGGTCGAATCAACATTTATACGCGATGGATTATTCTGTTGTTCTGGTGAATAACGGATAAATATCGATAGGTACGAAAATACAATTAGATATAATTATTGAATTAATTCTCACTCTAAATCTGCAATGTTCACATGTATGTTGCGAGAGTGTCACAGGGGGTAATTTTCACGGGTAACAAATAATACAAACACCGCCTAAATATCGCGGTTCAGAAAGAGAAATGATCATATTTTAGCTTTGTTATAAATAATTAATGAGTTTTGTTTTGAAATAGTTTCAAATAATGACACATAAATACATTTTATATGTTATCCTCTACCTATTTGTTAAAACAAATACGAAATCATAGTACGCACAACGCTATATTGAGTGGGTGGGGTAAGTTGGTATTCTGTCTCTATACCGCGGTCGGATATAACGCGATCGCGAGTCCTTGGACCCCACCGATCGCGGTATAACGGAGTTGCAGTGTATATATAAGACACATTTTAGATAAATTCTATAATTAAAAGGCACTAACTCTCGAGTGACTAAAGCAATATGGCCGGTTATCGAACTTGCCTAAAATGTTAAGCCCATACACATTCTGACTAAATTTGGTGATAATTGAACAAATGCTTCTAAAGTTATTGAACCGACTAACATATTTTAGGTAATTTCTTTGTCCGAGTTATAAGGCCCATACACATTCTGACCAAATTTGGGGATGATTGGACAAATGCTTCTTAAGTTATTGACCGGACAACTTACTGGACGCCTGCACGTACGCCACAGTTGAAACTAAACTACGAGCATATACAAATTGTATAACAGTAAAGTTGAGAAATGTTCACCTCTTTTCATTTGTTCCTGTTTCTGTATTGATTGCTCTTGCTTTTTTAGATTGTCTTCATTCAGTCGAGCCTTAAAGTAACAATGAAACATCATACAATGTACAGCATAATGAATGAGTGCTGTAATTGTGAGTACCGCCGAAACATAGGTATCACGTAAAATATGAAAAGTGACCAAACTTTTTAACCTGGCCTAACACAGGAAGAAGAAGAACCAATTATCACCTGCTGAGCTAGTTGATCATCGTATCTCTTTCTGGATAGCTGGTCCTGATACTGAGCCTTCTGTTGACTAAGTTTGGTTTCCTCACGTAATGTCTGTCTCTTCTCCTCCTCTATCACCCTCGCCTGCTCTAACTTCATCTGTTCAATGTTTGTCTCCATTTCCTACAACATGTTATGACTTAAAGTAAAGATAACCAAGCAATTTAACTGAACACCAGGTTGTTTCTATAGTTATAATGTATTGTATAGATTTGATCTATTTGGTGTGTAAGAGATTTACACAGCTTTTCAATACAAGTACAATAGGGTACAACAGTTGACCTAATCAGTGGTTCCGGGTTACCGACCAGCACCAACCTATTTTGTCGCAAAAAACTGACAACTTGCCTACATGTCAAATCAGAGATTGTTCTGTGACTTTAGATCAGAGATGTAACTTATTTTTCAAGATTTTTTGGATGTCATCTAATTTACAATCTCTGTAGACTGTTAAAGAACAGCATTTTTCATCAAAATCAAAGCTGTTCAAATCTTACTCAACTACGAGAGTCTATAAAGCATTTTGATTCATCAAGATGTCTGCCGCTAAGCTTATTGTCCTGATATCAACCAATGGAAGGCTTTGTTACAAGTCGGGAATACCCAGAACACTTACATCTCTGTTGGATATATTATCTTCAGGTAAATTGTCATGTAATACATACTACACCTGGTTTCAAACCTAAGATAGGCAGTCAAGTGCTCCATGGACTGAGCTCACCAGGTCGTTTGTAATGATTGATTTAATGCAACAGTTGTTACTATTATACTGTTTTTAAATAACACAAGTACTAGTCAATTAGAACACAAGCTAGACATATATCATATATTAAAGCACTTTTCACAGACAGACAGAGGAATGAAATACCTTGATTTTCTTCTGATGTTCCATCTGCAAAGTTTGTTCCTGCATCTTAGACAAATCCAATGCATCTTTAGCATGAGCTGGAAAATAAGATCACACTGCATAAATTTACAACAAAATCAATTGATAAACAGCTGAGTTGTAGGTAGAGATTTTTCGATACATTAGCCAGAGCTCAGAGTCCATAACAGGATTTTTAGCCATAAAATCATAATGGTAAGGGGTCAAGTATCAGGGTCCATCTGGTAACTGGGAACAGACATATTTAATTCTTCAGACAGAACTAACACTGCACAGATATCATAGACAACAAGTATTAAGCTATAAAGATGTAATAAACAATTTGTATGATATTGAAAAGGACAGTTGTAGGTGTACAAGGATGAGATTTGGATATAAATGTTTGTATTTTCTCCAAATTTTTATGCATCAACTTATTTCCCATCTAATTTCAGTCAGGCAATAGCACAGTATCCATCAACAAATCAAGTTTATAAAGAATGGAAGACCAATTTCACAATTTATCTATATATTTATACTTTTCAACCATTCAACTGGTCTTCGTCAGGGCAGTAATGGAAATAAATGAACTTGAAAACCGTTTATCAACTATGTCACTGACATATATATATCATGGATTCGAAACAGGCTGGTATATGTATTTCGACTTGTTTAAACGATCAGAACACCTCGTACAATTCTATGAAAATGATCCATTATAACAACCGAGGCTGTCCAATTAGCAGTAAAAAACAGCTATATATTTCTTGATGGTATTTATATATTTTGTGTTTATCTTGTTATTTACTTGTATGCATTTTTTGGTTAAATACTGAGTTGTAAGACTGAACGTGCGTCGTTTAATCAGATGAAATTTCGATTCAAATCCAGATACTTACATAGCGCGAGCTAAGGATTGTGGGTAAATTGCGCACTAAGGATTGTGGGTAAATTATTTCTTATCGTTTCACCGATATCAGCCTGTTTCAAATCCATGGTTTATATGTCCTTGACTATGTTGGTCCCGACAGACAAGAACCAATCAGAGATTCATACCAAATGAGAGTATTTGTGTTATTAGTACCCTATTTTTGTATATGACACTCCCCAATAATAATAATGTTGTTCTCAAAGCAAGGAAACATTTCCCAAAAAGCAGAACCTAAAATCCAAATTAGTTTTCTAAATGGTTGCATTTTTAACAAATCAAAATTGCATCATGCATTAGTTACTATTTTTTTTTAATAAAATGTTCATTTTTTACATAATTCATTTCGACTCCCTTTTTCCATGTGTATGAATCAAAATTCTGTACAATTTCTCTGTTATGGTAAAATTTGATATGTGTTATACTATTTACATTAGCCCATGTTAAATTTTCCAAAATTACAGGTGATGGCTCTACTCAACTTTTGCACAGCCCTGGAAAATAGACAAGCAGAGTAAATAAGATCTAACAATCATACAGTGCACAATGAAAGACGATTTAATTGCATCAGACTATAGCATACATTGACAGGCTTTCAACGTAGAGAAGCAGCTTCACCCACAAATGACCTTCATATTCCAACAGGTTTCATAACACCGGGAATTTTGCACCATTGCGGTCTGTCTGTTAAAAAGATGAATTAAATAACACAGATCATGGTATTTAAAGCATGGTAATGATATACTTACACGATTTTTCCAGTGTTTTAGCGGCTGATGCGGCTCGTTCCAGGGCAGCGGAGTCAAAACTGTAGGCATCTGACCGGGACTTATCCGGAGTTTTTCCATCATCACCACCACCAGCACCACCCATGCCTGTCGGTGGGGGGAATCCCGGGGGTAGCTGGCCACCTCCCTGGCCTTTGTTCATTCCAAATATCCATGACATCTTGGTTATCAGCAAAAATCAATTTTGACAGTTTCTCATGCAATCCACCGATTTACAACGGAAGCCGGTTGTCGCACGTGTGTGAAGCAGTAAGAATGACTACGTTATAATTTTTGCTCTTCCGATAGTTCGGCAGTTTCCGTAAAAAGTTCGACATGTTCCGTGAAGGGCACAAAGAATCACCGGCAAGCAATTATATTTATTTATTTATTTAGAGATGGAATACATTTATATCACAATTTATGATATGAACATCATGAAATGTGTCAAGTTTTATTACTCTGGCTCAAACTCTTTTAAAGATATGCGCGACACAAGATTGCTTAGATTGTTGCATAAAAACACATATATAGACTTATTCTGTTCTGTTCTTATCATGAGCTTTTGTACTGTTTTATCTCGCACATGCTTCATTGTTCTGGTTAATTAATGAATTCGTATTGCACGTGGGTCGATGTACGTACTGGTTAATTAATGAATTCGTATTGCACGTGGGTCGATGTAGGCCTACTGGTTAATTAATGAATTCGTATTGCACGTGGGTCGATGTACGTACTGGTTAATTAATGAATTCGTATTGCACGTGGGTCGATGTACGTACTGGTTAATTAATGAATTCGTATTGCACGTGGGTCGATGTACGTACTGGTTAATTAATGAATTCGTATTGCACGTGGGTCGATGCACTGGTTAATTAATGCATTCGTATTGCACATGGGTCGATGTACTGGTTAATTAATTAATTTCTATCGCACGTGGGTCGATGTACTGGTTAAATAATTAATTTGTATTGCACACGTGGGTCGATGTACTGGTTAAATAATTAAATTGTATTGCATGTGGGTCGATGTACTGGTTCATTCATAAAACGCATATCGCACCTTCATCGATGCACTGATTGGATTAATTAAATAGTATTTCGCACCTTAAGAGGCCATCTTTAACACTTAATGATGTTCACACGTACTTAATAAAAACTGCATTTATGTAATTTTTGTCAGATATATTGTTTTTAAAATTAAAAGCTAAATACTGGCAAGTATTCTGTCCAGTCTTACTATAAGGATCTATTACAAGCAATATATCTGTTCATAATTGGGATAAATAATTCCAAAATTGAAATGTGCTTTCCGCTCTTTGTCAATTCACTGTTTGCTCGTTCAGGATACATTCAAAATTGATGTATTGCCATGCATGTTTCTGGTATTACTGATACTAGTAGATACACACCAAGTCCAGACATTTCCAATCCACACTTGTGTTTGTGTCTTTACTGTGACATAAATGAACTGCATTGACTGGGGAACACAAATATAAATAATATGTTTCATCTTCATTTTAAGTAATAAACGAAAATGCTTTCCGGACATCGTCCTTCCGAGGCGCCTTTCGGTCTTCGTGTTTGTCTATCATATGCTGGATTTATTGTTCTTGTGTAAGCAATATATACATGGATTTTATATTTTCCATGGCTTAATCTTGTGATATTGCTTGAATTATGATATTATGTTGTTTCTTGTTGATACATGACTGACACCTAATCTTCGTGTAATACTATAATACCTACAATAAGTGCTCAGTTGATAACTGTACACATATGGCATTCATATCCTAAATGATTATATAATTGTCAAACTCTCTTCTGTAACATGTATACACTGAATTGTTTGTTCAAAATATGATGATCGCTCATAAACAGATGTCATAAAATTCAATTCAACACAGCGAAATTATTTGTTGTTAACAAGTTGTATTGTGCAATTTGGCATGAGTCTATCCAGGCGGAGATCTATGTAGGCACAGACATATGTCTGTGATGTAGGCTACATAAGTCTCTACAGTATTTTAAACATGGTAAAACTAATGATGGTGATATATTTAATATTATCTGTATTGCCTCTTGATGGGCAAACATGTATTGACCATTATAATTTAATTGGTTACAAAATAACAGCAATACGCGCCATGCACTTTTTCTTTTTTGACTGAGTATACATGTAATCTGGGACAAATATAGACAAGGATAGGCAACAGATACGATAAATGTATATATTGTACAAATTACTTGAAATGACAAAATAACACAAATATGTTTTAAGACCAACAAAGTTCAATACAATACAAAGTTAACTTAAATCATATCTTCAATACACAGAATGAAGGATAAAGTTCAGAATGATTACTGAGTAACAATGTATATTCTTAAATCAAAATGTTTACATTAATACAGTTGGACCTCGTTTATTCGACAACCTTCTATCCGAATACTTGGTATCATCCGAATTAAATACAAGTCTCGATGTATCTTCTTACCCTCATCAAATTGAAATGGCTTTCCGAAAATTTCAAATCAGATGAATTTGATTGATCAAGGTCCGACTGTATGTTCACAATGAAGAGAACACACTGTATTTAAATAGTACTTCACAGGTTAATATTATGACTACATTTATCTTTCTTCAAAGATAAAACACACGTGATAATTACACACAAAATTTTAAAAACAAACTTGATACAGAGCTATCATAAGTAGTTAAGTACCAATTTAGATTTATATGCAATGTATAGAGATGTGAGGTATTATCATCATACCAATATATGCCGTGTGTTTTTCCAGCAATGATACATTTCGGTATTCTTTAGATACTGGTATCATCGAATAACATAATTAACTACCATCTGTCAGTGACCTTTGTATTAAATAACATCATCAGGTTAACAATCAATTAAAAAAATTAAATGTTGAATAGATATATATATAACTAGAAATGAGTCCATACGGCATGTATACCCCCCTAAGTACAGTAAGGATTAAAATCCAATGTCTCTAAATTATTTATTAAATTATTAAACAGACTATTTTGTCAATTTCAAAACAAAATATTTACCACATGGACTTTTAACAAATATTTTTGATGTCAGATTATAGACATTACAAAATATCCTTATACATGTATTATCCAAAAGATGTCCATTTTGTGCATTTTTTGTCGCTGTAGTATAAAATATGTCCATTCCAATAAGACATAGCTATGATGTTGATTTTTCTTTGATCATTTTTGGTCTGTCACAGACGGTTTTGATCTGGACACCAGGCAGGCGTAAAATGCAGAGTCAAAGTTTGATAAAAAATATAATCAACGCAAAATCGCTTGGAAGACACTCTAAATTACATTACGTTTATTATTGTCGGTTGCCATTTTGTAAAGTGCTTGTCTAACGTAGTTACAACGAGCACCTGTTGCTAAGGTGGGCGTGGCTACAGTGCGAATGAGGAAGGGTCAATTCGGGAGTCAAACGCTAAATTAAGTCAAATCTTGCACTGTGACCTTGACATTTTAAATATGGATTCCATTGTTGCATCCGATGCATCATCTTGTGATGACCATTTTTGGCAAATTATTTCTACATCCAAATTCCACAACAAAGTTCTGAGCCTGTCACGATTTTGAAACGGTCGATGCATTGAGAACTTTTAGATGTGTACACCGTTGTTTCACGCACTACATAATTTTTTTATGGTGGTTATCTCTGCCAAGTTATTTCATTATCCCACTGTAGACAACAAAGTTCTGGTCCAGAAACGATTTTGTCACGGATGGACAGACGGACAGATTACCATAATATATGGTTTAGGCCACACCAAATCGATCAGTAGTTCCTCGGATTTTTTTAAGAAAATGATGGGGCGAGCGAGCGAAATTTTTTATTTTATTTTTTTTTTACTTCTCAAAATTTTACAGGCGGCGAAGTATTTTTTACAATTTTATTTTTCTTATATTTCTCAAAATATCACTGACGGCGCTTTTTTCCAATTCTATCCTTTTTTAATGAGTAGCAAATACAAAAACATTGAGCAATGCTGGTTGCAAACTTAAAACTAGACATCAGTCAATCACATAAGCTCGCATTAAGCACCTTGTGCGTAGGTGAGCTACCCACTTCGACTTGAATGTTACCATGAGATGCACAACTAGTTTATGTTAATGGGTCATTTATAAATTCTCCTTAAAATGCTTGGTGGATATGCTTAAGATGTCTTACACATCTACACTTCTGATTGCTATGTTTGCCAAGTTACATTTCCTTGAAAACTGCCTTAAACTAAAAAGGTAATATCTGTCACACCGACTGACACGACGGGGTGATTCTGAACAAGATGAAAACAGTATTCGTAAGTCTTCTTATGGCATTTCAAGTTTAAAATTATAATGTTCAAAAGCACCATGATAGTCTTGGCTGAACAGTTCATCTGATTTCCTGTTTTGGACAAAATAATGGTTATATTGTAACGTCTCAGTAAGGGGGCTTACCATTTTGTTTTCTAATTTCTAGTTGCGACTGTGAGGCTATTCTTTCCAATCGAGATGTTTATCACGAAGCATTGAATCGTACACATATGTGTTGATCAGAATTATAGACTGACCAAACACATATTATACAGCTCCATGCACGCTTTAATTCGTTTACATTTTCTATTGTCATCTGTTTTCGCGACTGTATGAATTTTCCAGTATTTGTACGATTGTCCACGCTTGTCAAAAGTACTTCATGTTGCACAAGTATCCCAAACCTTTAAATGTCTGTGTAGCGGTTCTATCAACCTTTATTTAGCCTAAGTTTTGATGCATTTAATATAAATTTCCATCATATCGTCAGTCATCCTTGCAGGCAATCTCCTACGCAGTGATCTCCCCTTATAGTTAACTACGGTTGCTAGGTTGATATATTTAATATCGTTGTCGTCTATTAGGATGTACAAATGTGACTTTAATGTCAGATTATATCAACGATGTTAATTTTGGGCCAGTTTAGAGATAGATTCTTTTTTTTAGGTGGTGGAATTTATTAAAGGTTTAAGCCAATGAAAAGATGTGTTACGAACGACATTCAAGAACGACTACTCTTGATAGCTTTAAATATGGACAGACGATTTTCGGAAATTGTCGGATCCCTTAATTCCGAACGCTTGAGCTTGTAACGGTAGCATTTGTAGCGATAGGTAATTAAATGAATGAAAGTACCTTAAAATACGAAAAGTAGCCTTTATTAGCGCCGAATTTCGCGCCCAGCAAATAATAAAATTTGATTTTTGACGGACGTGCGAGCGGGTAAATTTTTATTTTATTTTCTACTCTTGCATTTTAAAGGAGCGGTAAATCCGACGAACTATAAATCAATTTGGTGTGGCCTAAAGCTCCTCAACATCTCAACACAAGCCGAACTAGAGAGATTGCACTGTATGGAATGATCAATCCAAGTGTATAGTACAACACTAAATCACATATAATACTAACATCACACAACCCATACTATCAAGCTAAAATATGTTAAAGCAATCTAACACACATTCACATGTATTAAACCAAACTGAATCAAATCAATAAAGTAGTATTATACTCATTTTTGTTCATTTGTTATCTAAACAAACATAAAACATTTCACATATATTAACCCACTCTTCCAACGTATTACAAAATTTTAAAATAATTTCCGTATACGCTATAATTGAAATTTAGTTTATATACAACAAAGACATTAATTATATTCATGGTTGACTGAACACTTAACTGTTTAAGTTTTCAGAAAACATGCATTTGTTTGTTTGATGAAATTGTAAAGTAACAAATAAAACATTCATATTTTCATTTCAATCTGATGCTTGGAAGTGTGGTATAGAATACAATCATTTAGTTAAAACATCAACAAATAATTAAATATGCATTAACAAAAGATAACTCATAATCTATGTAAAAAGATTTAAACAAGCAGGTTAATGGTCTGTCAGTTAAGTAATACGTTAAAAATACTTTTGAAGCGGCTGTACATTACAATGGTGCTTATTTGAAAAATAATTGCCAATGTACTGACAATACTGGATAAAGCCAATTAAACAAGAGATGTTTGAAAAACATTATTCCCCCTAAAGATGCATTCCCTTGTCAGTGAGAGGATATTAATTAATATGACAACATAGAAATGAGTATGGACTATGTACAAGGGTTTGAATATGTTGGTCTAAACAATTCCTAAGTTATCACGTGTTTGTTTCATCGGGTTTAACGCTGTTTCTCAACGATATTTCAGTTATATACGGCGGCCGGTTCACCTAACCAGTTTTTCCTGGACTGAAATCTAACCAGTACTAACTTACCTTTCCACAAGGAGCCGGCAACTTCTCCACATGTGGAGGAAAATCGACATTTTTGTCAAATTTTCATGGAAGGGTATGACCTGCCGCGACCGGGAATCGAACAGTTATCACGTGGACAAGGATTTCCACTTTATAGTCAGTTTAACCTTGACCTTTGACCCAGTGACCCCAAAATCGATATGGTTCCTCTTTTATGTGTGGACGAAGTTTGAGGAGGACAGGTCAAGGCGTTCTCGAGTTATTGGACGGAAATGTTTTATGTACAATTCACCCAGTGACCATGACCTTTAATCCAGTGACCCTTAAATTAATAGGGTTCCTCTACTACCCATGTTCAATGTGTGGATGAGGATGGTATGTAAAGGCCTTCTTGAGTTATTGATCGAAACGAAAAGGTTACCGCCTGACATGTGCAAAGCAATATGCCCTCTCTTCTTCGAAAGTGGCATAAAATATGTTCTGATGAGCCAGATGCACCTTTAAAACTGTCAACAAGATACAAGTATGTGTCACTTTCTCATGTCATGAACTTCACCACATATACAGTAGTTAGTTAATATATTTGAAATAAAACAAGTAAATTATAATATAATTGGAAACTTATAAATATGACCGTATCTCAGTCAATATTAGTCTGATCTTGCTGAAATTTTCTACAAATATAGCGTAGATACCTGGTATAACATTGTATTTATTTCATGTCATCAATCTACAGATTGAACTAATAAAATCGATAAATGTGATAATGCGATAAAAATACTGCAGCTCCAAGTAAAGGATGATCTGGTTGATCAGAAAGAGTCTGAAAGCATGTGTGCGAACACCGACTCGATAAATTTGACCCGAGAATCATGATCTACACATAGCTAAGTGTACACAGCACAGTAAAACCGCGATAATAAGACCACCCTTGGGACTCTTGAAATCTGTTCTTAACATTGAGATGGTCTTAATATTGAGGTTGACAAAAACAGTGGACATGATAATCATTGTCTTAAACATCAATGTGGTCTTATTATTGATGTGGACTTTAAGTGAGGTATTACTGTATACATATTACTGTATATTATAAACTTGCATTTAAATGGGATAGTTACAAGTTGTTACAGGGAACGTCGCATGCTTAAGACAGTGCCTCCCTCAAATACCGCAGGAAACAACAACATATGAACCATTATACATGGGTTTGACAATCAGTGACATGCTGTTTAAGACATCATACCTTTATTCTTTGTCAGCCTTTTACTATAAAAAATTGTATTTAATATTGTGTGTACTCTATAATTAAATAATTTAAAACAAAAATATAGATATTTTTTAATTATGTAATTTTTGTAATGTCATATATTATTTTTACAACAATCTTATCACTGCTTAATTGTGTGTATTTAATTAATTATCATACATTATATTACACTAAAAATCTCAAATTTAATCATTTTATTACCTCCCTTTAATTTTGCATTTTAGTTTAAAAAGTGTTGGGTTTTCAAGAAGAAATGATTCAATATTCAATCTATACAGCTATCAGAGACAACAAGAACAAATGCTATGTCCCTTTAAAAAGTACTAACATGCTGTATTTCAACAATAAACACAAACAATGTATATATATCAGGGGCGTAGCTAGGAGGTTTGTGATGTGTACGCAAGATCCTTTTTGTGGGTGGTCCGGTTCTCCCCCGGAAATTTTTTTCTAGATTGTCTGTAGTGACTTCTGGGCGCGTTCTTATCCCTGAATTGAACGAAGTTTTGTCAACCGCATTGAAAAGATGCTTTTAAGTTTTTAGTTAAAACCAATTTTCTATTTGAATTTAAACCAAACCAAACAAATTACATTGTATTCCATTATAATACGTTACTCACCCTACTACATCGAGGGTTCAGTGCAAGACTATCCTAACTCCTATGTATTTATATATGAGCTAGTATAGTCTTGCACTGAACCCTGGACATGTAGAGGTCATTTTTTTAATGCAGATTTGAACTTTTTATTTTTTCGATTTTTGAAACAATGTGTACGCAGCTGCGTACTCTGCGTACAGGACGCTACGCGCCTGTATATCTTAGATAACAGTCATGAATATTATCTCAAGTGTTTGATTGCGTCTAAAACTTTAACAAACCGAATGTGCAGTTGTTGTGTAGTTGTTAGAACTGAAAATTACTTCTGTTAAGTTTTACTTATATTCTATCTTTCAATAATACATGTACACAGAATGGACAACTCTGTTATCTCACAATATGTTTGATTACTCTAGATCATACATTTTCACTACATCACTGCCCTGCATGGTAACAAACATTCTATTCAGTCCCTGATGAAAACACACTGACTGCAGACATTGTAATCCATCTCCTTGCTTCACAATCACACCAAGTTTCTTCCCGTTTTCACTGAATTGTACCACATTATGTGACTTGTACCCAACTACAAACATATTTCCTCTACCATCAACACATATACCATCTACAGACTGTAGGTCAGTGTCTGTAATAGTGGACACATAATTTTCCATCCCATCAAAACATACAAGTCCATTGCCCCAACCTCCAACAAACATTCTGTCTCCACTTTCATTGAATGTAACATGTCTACTATTGTTGAACAGCTTATTCCCAGCATTGTCTCGTGTAATTGTCTTCAACAGGGTACCAGTCATATCATAAACATAGAGTGAAGCACCATTATCTGTCAAATAAAGCTGACCATCCTTGAAAGCAATACCATAACAACCATGAGACATTTTAATTTGTCTTGTAGGAGTCATCTTGTTATGAATGGAAACAAACTGGATCTTGTTGTCATTCTCACATGCAACTGCAACTTCATGTTTACTGATACAACATACACCACTAGGTTTTGAATCTAAAGTACAATAGTCAACAACTGACATCTTCTGTATATCAAAACTTTTTAGTTTCTTGTTTTTATCATCTGTGACAAGTAGTTGGTTATCATGTGTCAGACAACATCCATAGGAATGGCATGTCGTAGAATCATGAGAAAGTTTTATGGTAATATTTCTACTTCCTTTGATTTTGTAGAGGTTGTGTTTCTGCTTTCTATGTTTCTGTACTTGACCCATACCTTGTAAAGCTTGGATATATTCCATCAATGATTGGTCTGGAATGAATGATATCTGTACGTCTGTATTATGTTGTAATTCTTGCTTCATCTTCTCACCGTCTGCTTCTTTCATTTTTTCTTGGGCAATTTTCACACAAACAAAACGCTGGGCTCTATTTCCTTCTGATTGATTTAGCTTGTCGTCTGTCGTCTGCAAATCTTTACAGATGCTATCAACACTTTGCTTGTCATGTAGAATTTCTGTTTCTAGTTGTTTGTATACAACTTCTATTTCTTTGCGTGATGACTCAGCAATTTTACTCAGGATGGCTTCTAATGTTTTCTGGAATGTACTGACTTGACCTAAAGCCTCTTTCTTCGCTTTATTCAAAGTTTGAAGTTGGGTATTTTTAGATTTACTTACAGTCTCCATGGATACCATCATATCTTTCAGAAGACTGTGCGTCCAATCATGTCTGGTATGGAATGAATGTGACTGTCTTTGCAAGACCTGAAATAGTACGAAAGTCAAAAATCATAGCAGTAAGCACGCATAAAACGAATGAGAATTTCAGATTTATATAAACACAACAATATTAACAAGAATGCCACTTAAAAGGAGCCATTTATATTTATTGTTAGACATGTTTCTACACTCAAAGTAGCAGAATTTAGACATCAAAACGGAAGTAGAGATTTCGACAAATCGGAGAGAAGGTATCATTACACCAAAACACGCTGTTCATATTCAACAGTTTAAGACTAAAGTTCTTCAGTGACAGCAAAGTTTCTTCAAACAGAGTTAAGAGGTAAATGTCTTATTTATGTTAAATTCAGTGAAATTAGAAATATTTTCCTCGGTTTATATGTCCATGTCGTCAGCGAAAATGTGATTCCTTACCATGTGAATTGTATGTAAATTTTCCATAATTATACTAATAAACAAAATGATTTTTAAATGAAACAGAAGAATGGATTATGAAACTATAACTAATTACTATAAGTCTCAAACATAATAAATAGCCGAGTTTATAGCTGAACCAACCACATTAATTATTATCATAACAGATAACCTAGTAGTGATGAACTTCTTAGTCTTGGTTGCCGCGACCAGACAGATAATGGACCTAACCTGTTAAGTTACGGAAGCCGAACTACATAATAATATTATATTGAAGAAACACCGGACATTGTTCATGAACGGTAATTAAACAGATGAGAAAAATTGAAAATTCGAAATGTTGTTCAAACTATATAATGGTGTCAGTCGCTCAATCAGGCCCCTACTAATATTTCTTCATTTCTGATTTGTCTTTGAAAGCGGACTCGGCAGTGATTCTTATAAGCTTTTTGCTTCAAATAAAAGATCTTCATCAACTTGGAATACATATATACAAAACGGACTTGTCATTTTCGCTAACAAATTTGTAGTACTAAATCATTACCCTTTATGACTAATAATTATTTAACTTACTTTATTATTATTATTCGAAACCATGTTCAGCCAGATACTGCTGTCAGTCGCTCAATCTTGAGGTTGGGGGTTGGAACCCCGCAGACGTCCAGGCCCCTACTAATATTACTTGATTTCTGATTTGTCTTTGGGAGCGGACTCGAGATTGATTCTAAGAAGCTTTTTGCTTCAAATAAATACATCTTCATCAACTTGGAATACATATATACGAAACTGACATGTCATATCGCTAATAATTGTGTAGTACTAAATGACCCTTTATGAGAAACTTAACTTACTTGTGATCTTTAGCGAAGCAAACATAGCACCCAACAGTATCATGGTGTTCACAATACATATCCAGTACTTTGCTTTTATGAATGCTACATCTTTCTGTAGGAAATTCCGTCAAGATCGATTGCTGATTGCTCGCTTTGGTCGCTTGAGTGATATCCGAAATATTGTGACCGCTCAAAGCCGGGAAATTCTTGTGTATGTCGGTGCATGACTGACAACAATATCCGCTGCATTCTACGCAATACTTGACGGCTTCTACTGTCTTGTTGCTTCGAGAGCATGCGGTACAAACAAAATCAAATGATTCGTCCGACATTTTCAGTTGCGAACGTCCTCCAAACGCCATATTGACGTATGACTTGACTTTGCACCTGCTACTTTCGTTTTCGTGCTAATCGGAAATCCCCACGCTGTGAAGTTGGGGAATCCCCACTGAGGTAATGTGTAAAAATCTAGCGAATAATTATTGCTCAGATTACAACATCGTCTGGATTACCTGTCCCTAACCTAACACACTGATAGTATGATAGGTACATGACTTGTTAAATCAGTATATTTTCAATTGTGTATAATACTGATGATTTTATTATTAATTATTTAATACGTTTAACGTGGAACAAACTCAACTGATATAACAAAACAAATTTGTTTAATTCCTTGACCAAAATTGCCATTTTTTGACGGTATCGCTCAGGTACCGTCTATAGTAGTGGCAATTTGAGAGGCATACAACAATTGGTTCCCGTTTTCAAAACACGAAAAAGAATGAAAGCCGGTAACATGTCAAAAACGTCCACATCGGCCTAATTACTACGCAAACAAAATAGTTCCAAAGTTCACCGAACGAAATAATATCATAAACGTTTCAATAAAATGAAATGTTGAAAAGGTGATCTGCTAAAGTGAGTTGTGAACTAATTAGTTGTTTCTGTGGAGTTCAGATGGGGTTTAAAGCAATGTATTAATACACACTGTTTGTTTACAGTTTTGGATTTATCGTAGATATGGTCTCGTTGCGCACGACTACGAAAATTATCGGTGTCATCTTTCTACGTACACCTCACTCTGTGCTTGGAAAATTAATTGGAAAATACCCCACTGCAACAAGATAACTCATAACCTTGGCAACCTAGTGATATCATAACTTTATGCCTGGGCATACATATTTTACTCCAAGTCCGTGCTGATATAATTTGATATGTCATTTTATAATTAAATATCCACAAACGTTACATAAAGGGTCTGATATCTTTGTATTTAATTTATTTACAATCGTGACAAACATTTCACTTGTTTTACAATTTTAAGGTTCTACCATTATTACTGACCATTTTTCTTTATTTCGGTTTGAAAATCTAACATTTCTAGAACAAGTCGGATTTCTTTTGGAAAAAAATGTTTACTATTTTTCAATAAATTTTTATTCTTTTTCGCATTTCTATCTTATGTTTTAGTTTTGTGTCATATTCCATGCAAACCATCTTACCTATTTACACATACTTTGATATTATAAAACTGTCTAGTTACAAAACGGAAACTTGTATGCAACGAGTTGCCAGCTTGGCTACAGAGACGAGTGGTACTGCCCCACAGCACTTTTGTGCTTTGATTACACTTGTTGATATACAATGGATGTTCATAATTTGGGTAATGATTAAAATCGGTAACTGTAACATTATCCAACGGGACACTACACTAAATGTGATGCTTCCAACACTCACCCAAAATGAAAACTTTACACTTTATTGTTTACTATATACAGTCCAACCTGTTTTAAGAGACCTTCATTGGGAATCAGCCGATAAGGTCACATATGACAGGGAGTCTCTTAATACAGGTTAATCAGACATGACAATTGGCAATAAATTGACCGTTTCAAAGTCGCTAAAAACAGTCTACGGGTGCGTTTGGACGACACTTTTCATGGTCGCTAGTCGCGTCAGACAGGGAGTCGTTTAATTCAGTGTTATTATAGAGGAAAACTCGTTGGGGGCAAGATTTATAGTCGCATATGACAGGGAGTCGCTTAATTCAGTGAGTCGCAAGTGCAGGTTGGACTGTATTTGTTTTGTTAGTATACCTTGTAAATGTTGTTGTAAGTGTTACACATGTTAATCACGATTTCATTGCGGATAACGATTATGCAATTGTTTTAAAAATCGCCGGTATATTCATGCGTCCAAACAGGAAAAACATTTTCCTTACTTTGCACGTGCGCAGCAACGTTGGTTTCACTTACAGGTTTTACACTGACAGGTAATCATTTGCTGCTTAGCACAGATAACAAATATTGAATTTGTTTTAAAAATCAAGTGCATTAATTTTGGTGATGCCACGTCTTTATGAAGATCAGAGAAACCAGGCATTTGTATGCTCCGGGCGGGGTCAATGGTAAATAACGTAGCGCGTCATTTTGGCTGCTCCAGACAGACTATTTATAATCTTGCGAATCGGTACAACACTACTGGATATGTCAGAGATCGTGCAAGACCCGGTCGCGTACGTGCTACAACGTTACGTATTGATCGCGTTATCACGTTGACTCACCTACGTAATCGTTTCTAACCAGCAACCATTACTGCTCGGTGTTTGAGACGGAACCGTGTCCCTATTCGTGCTCATCGTCCATATACTAGACAGGTTTTGACAGCTCGTCACCGAGCTGCCAGACTGCATTTCACGCGCAAGCAGTGGAAATCGATACTTTTTAGCGATGAGTCACGGTTTACTGTCAGCCATGCAGATGGCAGAATACGCATCTATCCCCGTAGAAATGAAAGACTTGCAGATTTTTGTATTCAGGAGAGAGACAGATTTGGTGGTGGCAGTATTATGGTCTGGGGTGGGATAATGGGGAATCTGAAAACTGATCTGGTCATTATCCAAAGAAATCTCAATGCTCAAGGTTATATCAATGTTTTAAACAATACAGTGATACCATTCATGCAAAATAACGGACCTGGCACCTTCCAGCATGACAATGCAACGCCTCACAAGACGCGTATAACTACACAATTCCTTGCTCAAAATAATGTTAACGTCTTGCCTTGGCCCGCTGTATCCCCAGACTTGAACCCAATAGATAACATATGGTATGAATTCGGTCGGAGAGCCAGGTCCGAGCATCACATTGATACCATAAATGATCTCCGAAATGCGGTTGTTTTAGAATGGCAACGTATTCCAAACGCGGTCATACAACGTTACGTAAATTCAATGAGGCTACGTATTCTCCAATGCATCCGTAAACATGGCGATCACACTGGTTACTGATGCTTCTTATAAAATCACTCAGTCAGCACTTTCTTTTCTCCAAATGTTGTGTGATAATTTACATTTTTCTGGAACTTCATTTCGACCCCTCTCCACTTAATTGTTCATAACAAAATATGCCTTGTCTGATTTTTTCCCAGTAAATTACATAAACACATTGATATTGCATTGAAGCTTCAATGAAAAAAAAATTAACCATTTAATATACTTATCAACAAATATATACTTTTGAAATCGATGTAAAGTTTTCATTTTGGGTCAGTGTATATGGACACTTCGGACCATCTATATGGACACTTCGGACCATCTATATGGACACTTCGGACCATTATTTATATTTTAATAAAAAAAACTGGCAAATAAATACTTACATAAATATCTTAATGACAAATTGATTACTGTAGGGCTTTCTGATATTATACAATCATGTATGATATTACGACATGTTTTTACTTTTATAATACGCTAAACACCACACATATGAACATATAAATGACTTTAAAAATCAGGTAATTAAGCTTGTCAATCAATATGGGTTTTCACACTACATTTGTATTACCATTGCCAATTAAAGACTGTCATTATTGTCTTTGATGATATGCGGGCGATTATTACGGGTCATAACTACAATTAATTATATTACATGTAATACATATATTTGTGTTTTCTTCTTACGTGCGTGACAATTGACGAAAAGTCTTTCAGTTTTAACATTTCATAATTTAAAGACATATATATTGGGTTATATAAATAAATGTTTAAACACATTCAAATATTTAACATGTTGTAGGTCTACACAGATCTCATGCCCCTTATGGATTTTCACAAGAATTTGTCAACTAGTAAGTCAACAATTACACAATGGAAATTTATGGGAATTTCCACACCTACATTACTAATCAAAGGCGACGTCGTCCAAGATTATTTTCCTGATTGGCATAAACTTTTACGTGGTTCGCGCAATTCTGATGTAAAGTCTCGCATCCATGAGCGGTACGAACGCTCAACTGATGCGTCTATGTTGGCTACCTCAAATACATCAGCTACAGTAGAGGAAGCTAGTTCCGAGGAGGTAACCATGCAGGATGATGACAAAGTCAGCGTTTCCATGGAAACCACAATTAATAACCAATCAAAGAAGTCTTCCCCTCCACGCAAAACCCGATCACCAAAGCCTCCCAAATCTAAACCAGGTTATCTATTGGAGGTCAACAATCCTCTCAGAGACTCAAGAGCCAACTCACCAAGGCGTGACGATCCATCCATGACCAACGATCCCGATAAGCGATGGTAGGAAATCCCGGGGACTGCGTTCTTCTACGAGGATTGTATAAACTTACCATGTTGTACAAGTCAAAAAGTTTGTGTTTATTTACAAAGTATTTATGGCGATTCTGGTGATGTGTTTACTAACAGGGATAATAGTGTACAGTTGGATTTTATTAACGAAAAATTCGTTCGGATAACATCACTAGAACGAACGCAATAAAATATTTCTACAAACTCTACTCGTGTTGAACAATATGTAAACATTGGAACTCTTAATGTTTGTGGTTTAAAAACAAGACTTGTATCCATAATTTTGATCTTTGATCGAAACATATTCAATTCTTTGTGTAACAGAAACAAAACTCGATCAGTATGATGTAATAAACATCCCCAATTACACATTTTTCTCAAAACCTAGACTCGAAAAATATGAACGCAAGTCTGGAGGAATAGGTTTCTTTATTCATAATTCTATTGTTGACAAAGTTAAAATTGTCGAATAAAAAAAAATGTGAATAAATTTATTGGTTTACTATTGAGTCATTTTTGCACAACAAAAATCAAAATTTATTAATAGGTGTAATCTATATTCCGCCTGATAGGTCACGTTTTTATAACGAATACTCCAAACAGATATTGCATTAAAAAGTAGTTCGCATGATTTTATGATCCTTACTGGTGATACTTAAATGGTCACACCTCAAATATTCCTGATTATGTAGAGGTCGATGCTTTTTTGTCTAACGCCTTGGATTTGGATGAAAATACAATCCACTCATTTAATATAGTTAATAAACTAATTGAGCTAAATATTCCACGTGAAAGACACAAAAGAATAATATTGGGCGCAAGTTATTAGAAATTTGTAGAAACAATATAATCTGGACGAATAGGAAATGACAAATTAAATGGCAATTTTACCTTTAGACATAAATCTGTTATTGACTATACACAATTTCTTCAATTAGTTGTTTGTCTTACACAACTTTTAAAGTAATAGAACTTGATTCACTATTTTCAGACGGTCATTGCCTCCTTGATATTGTTATAACTATTCCTAGTGTGGAATATATCGCCCACCAATCTAATCCAAAAGATGATGTAATCAAGCGAAATCCAAACTGGAAAGACAAAAAAATCAGAATTTGTAGAAAACTTGAATTCTCAATCTATTCAAGAACTTAAAGATTCACTAAATATCACTGGTATGCAACCATGTCAATGCGTGATGCAGTTCTAAACGACGACACGTCATCGATTCGCAACGAAAAATGTAATCGCTTCTCTCCTCTTATGAGGACACATCTCGGTAAGTATGTATCTTATGTTGTATTTGAAACAGAGCAAATGTTTCTTCTTCATTTTTCAGCAAGGGTATGAACCACAGTGCATGTCTATGTCCTTCAGTATTTATTTCGGCTACACTAGTACGAGTGAACTTGGTGACGGTTTACTTTGGACTGTATTTTATCATTGCAGTTCAATGGCTTAGAAACATACGTTTTAATCACAACTTTGATTTTCTCAGTATAACATTGTCCATATAATGCCAAAACAACTAATTTCACACACAAATAAAGCCTGGTAACTGCATATTTTACGATAAAGTTTTCTTCGAATGTCATGGTTTCTCGCAGAGTGTGTCATGATGTCTCAACGGAATCGGATTTGATGTAATGATCTCTAAACAAAAGCATTAATGCAAATGGAATAGTTTCTAAGCGTTTTTAATTTTGCTTCAGGTTAACAAGAGTTCAATAACGAATCTCTGTTAGTAAAATGGGTGTATCTAAATCTCAACCGTTGAGGCCGATTTACATATTTAATTTCTCAACTGGTGAGGCCGGAACGCCTACTGGATAGATAGTTTGGAATTGTAGCTTAATGGTAAAAAGTAAAAAGGCATCCTCTTCTTATAGAATAGTTTTCAATCAAGTATTGATTGTTAAATGATTCAATAATATGTAAGATATCACTTAAAAGTTGTTTTTGCAATCAACGCATCTAAAATTCGAATTTAAGATACAAATTACTTTTTCATGAGAAGCATTTATTTCCAACGAGTAAGATCTTGTTCAATATTTAACCCGAGTTTGAAACAACGTTTTATTTCTATCTAACGATAGTCGCCGATGAAGAGCATTTTTTAAGCAGTATATAAATACTAAATGACTGAAGTTTATTTGGTAAATAATCACCACTTTGCGATGTAAAGGGAATGAAAGTGTGCTAATTGTACGTCTTTGGTATGAGACCTTCACTCATGATAGTTAAAGTGTAATACATGTATACACAGAGACCCTTTTCAATACTGACAACAATTGAAGTGTGCACATACGTTTTTGTTTAATTTGAAAACACTTGAAGCCGTGTTTTTATACCATAATAAATAGTGAATAATATTATTACTGTTACATTTCAGTGTCCAATATACTCAGATACAATGTATTTCCTAACGGATGAGGCCGATTTCAATATTACAAACAACAAATAAAGTCAGATATAAGCTTCGATATCTATCCCAACGGGTGAGGCCTATTTCAATATTGCTCACCAATAACGTAACTAAGATACAACTTTTCATGTATTTCCCAACGGGTGAGGCCGATTTCAATATTACAAACAACAAATAAAGTCAGATATAAGCTTCGATATATATCCCAACGGGTGAGGCCGATTTCAAAACTGCTCACCAATATCGTAACTAAGGTACAACTTTTCATGTATTTCCCAACGGGTGAGGCCGATTTCAATATTACAAACAACAAATAAAGTCAGATATAAGCTTCGATATCTATCCCAACGGGTGAGGCCTATTTCAATATTGCTCACCAATAACGTAACTAAGATACAACTTTTCATGTATTTCCCACCGGGTGAGGCCGATTTCAATATTACAAACAACAAATAAAGTCAGATATAAGCTTCGATATATATCCCAACGGGTGAGGCCGATTTCAAAACTGCTCACCAATAACGTAACTAAGGTACAACTTTTCATGTATTTCCCAACGGATGAGGCCGATTTCAATATTACAAACAACAAATAAAGTCAGATATAAGCTTCGATATATATCCCAACGGGTGAGGCCTATTTCAATATTGCTCACCAATAACGTAACTAAGATACAACTTTTCATGTATTTCCCAACGGGTGAGGCCGATTTCAATATTACAAACAACAAATAAAGTCAGATATAAGCTTCGATATATATCCCAACGGGTGAGGCCGATTCCAAAACTGCTCACCAATAACGTAACTAAGGTACAACTTTTCATGTATTTCCCAACGGATGAGGCCGATTTCAGTATTACCGACTCTTATAGGAATATACAAGCTGTTATATATTGCCTAATAGCTGAGGCCGATTTCCATACAACTTCCAAAAAAGCGCCTTTCAATCACTGTCCAATATCCCAACGGGTGAGGCCGAATGAAATACTACTTCCAAATGAAGTGAGCATCCATCAGTATTTATTGTCTTATTGTGAACAGATAGCGACATAAGTTGAGTTTGTTTAAATTTCCTAACGGGTGAGGCCGATTTCAATATTACAAACAACAACTAAAGTCAGATAAAAGCTTCGATATATATTCCAACTGGTGAGGCCGATTTCAATATTGCTCACCAATAACGTAACTAAGATACAACTTTTCATGTAATTCCCAACGGATGAGGCCGATTTCAGTATTACCGACTCTTATAGGAATATACAAGCTGTTATATATTGCCTAATAGGTGAAGCCGATTTCAGTACAACTTCCAAATAAAGCGCCTATCAATCACTGTCCAATATCCCAACGGGTGAGGCCGAATGAAATACTACTTCCAAATGAAGTGAGCATCCATCAATATTTATTGTCTTATTGTGAACAGATAGTGACACATGTTGAGTTTGTTTAAATTTCCTACCGGGTGAGGCCGATTTCAATATTACAAACAACAAATAAAGTCAGATAAAAGCTTCGATATGTATCCCAACGGGTTAGGCCGATTTCAATATTGCTCAACAATAACGTAACTAAGATACAACTTTTCATGTATTTCCCACCGGGTGAAGCCGATTTAAGTATTACCGACTCTTATAGGAATATACAAGCTGTTATATATTGCCCAATGGGTGAGGCCGATTTCAGTACAACTTCCAAATAAAGCGCCTATCAATCACTGTCCAATTACCCAACTGGTGAGGCCGAATGCAATACTACTTCCAAATGAAGTGAGCATCGATCAGTATTTATTGTCTTAGTTATTGTGAACAGATAGTGACATAAGTTGAGTTTGTTTAAATTTCCTAACGGGTGAGGCTGATTTCAATATTACAAACAACAAATAAAGTCAGATATAAGCTTCGATATATATCCCAATGGGTGAGGCCGATTTCAATACTGCTCACCAATAACGTAACTAAGGTACAACTTTTCATGTATTTCCCAATGGGTGAGGACGATTTCAGTATTACCGACTCTTATAGGAATATACAAGCTGTTATATATTGCCTATAATGGCTGAGGCCGATTTCCATACAACTTCCAAAAAAAACGCCTATCAATCACTGTCCAATATCCCAACGGGTGAGGCCGAATGAAATACTACTTCCAAATTAAGTGAGCATCCATCAATATTTATTGTCTTATTGGGAACAGATAGTGACACATGTTGAGTTTGTTTAAATTTCCTAACGGGTGAGGCCGATTTCAATATTACAAACAACAAATTAAGTCAGATATAAGCTTCGATATAGATCCCAACTGGTGAGGCCGATTTCAATACTGCTCACCAATAACGTAACTAAGGTACAACTTTTCATGTATTTCCCAACGGGTGAGGCCGATTTCAGTATTACCAACTCTTATAGGAATATACAAGCTGTTATATATTGCCCATTGGGTGAGGCCGATTTTAGTACAACTTCCAAATAAAGCGCCTATCAATCACTTTCCAAAATCCCAACGGGTGAGGCCGAATGAAATACTACTTCCAAATGAAGTGAGCATCCATCAGTATTTATTATCTTATTGTGAACAGATAGTGACACATGTTGAGTTTGTTTAAATTTCCTAACGGGTGGGGCCGATTTCAATATTACAAAC
This sequence comes from Mactromeris polynyma, assembly GCA_032209605.1. Classification (NCBI taxonomy): domain Eukaryota; kingdom Metazoa; phylum Mollusca; class Bivalvia; order Venerida; family Mactridae; genus Mactromeris; species Mactromeris polynyma. Next base: position 4,110,595 of record JASFXZ010000036.1, read on the forward strand.
AACAAATTAAGTCAGATATAAGCATCGATATATATCCCAACTGGTGAGGCCGATTTCAATACTGATTTCAGTATTACCGACTCTTATAGGAATATACAAGCTTATGAAGCTGCCATGAATGTTGACGTCTTTTTTCAATTTGAGATGCACTGAGCTTGTGAACATTGCACTTTTTTCGCAGTTTTGTTTGCAGAAAAGTTTTGAAGATTCTTTGTACGGTTAACTGAGACACCCATAGTTAGTTTGACATTTCACGCTGCGTCGTTGGATTCACCCTTTTGATCATCATGGCAAATTTACGAATAACGTCAGATGTTGACGTTTTGGGTGTTCTCCGATATGGCACTGTCTTGGGCTTGTCACTACCAACAATGCATCATCCTTTGCAATGCTTTACTTGGGTGTAGTCTATGATCGTAGATAAGTTTGCTACATCCGTAAAGGGCACGACGATCATTCAAAACTGAAATTGTGTTCAACGCGATGCGTTTGCACCAGGCTTCATGATCGGCCGGAGTTAGGTTCAACGGCAAAACCGAGATTACGGTTACCCCTAAATGATCGAAAAGGTTAATTCTCAGTTATATGTAGACACATTTCTAAAGCAATTAATTACAAAGGATGTCCCAAGAATGTTTCCATGTTATCAAATTAAGGGCATGTTATATCACAAGTGGATGCCTAAATGTTCGGATGCCGCCCCATTAGTTATTGTTATTTGGAGGATCCTTAAAAGACGTTACAGAAGCGGAAAATCTAAATTTTGGCAGACCTTAAACGAGCGTTGTGGAACGAATGGCAGAATCTGGAGCAATCTGTAATCAACAAGACCCTGGAGTCGTGGCCCTGGATCCCAAATAGAACATTTGTTGCAATGAAATTGTTTTTATGTGCCATTTATAGATCGAATAAAAGTGTTTCAAAACTTGTGAATCACCTCTCGTTTATTTCAAATGAATAATCAATATCCCGCTCGTACGGATTTAAACTACATTGATCAAGACACATTGGATTATAGACAATCATTTTTGGTCTTAAAATATTTATGATATTTTCCTTACCTGGACAATAATATAATACGTAATAAGTGTATTAGTTATTAATAGAGTTTTGCAGCTAAGTCGGATGTGGACATCAGATTAAAATAGGGGGTTTTCTCAAGATAATTTCATGTGATGGTATATACGTGTATGTACTAATGCCTGGCTAACTATTCCATGGGCAGTCGGCGCTATTGATGGTACATCGCATGAAATAAATTGATCAAGTGACGAACGACAACAAGAATATTATTTAGGTTACAGACATAATCACGCTCTACATTCACATATTGTAACACATAACAGCGGAGTGATTGATTACATAGTAGTTGGAGCATTATTTACTGTGTTCAACCTCAAGAGGTCTTTACAACCAGTTACAGGCATATGCATAATGGTTTGACCATTATATATACTGAGTCATACCTCAAGGGATCGGTGCGATCAGATACAGACATATATAGACTGTGGTTTGGGTATTATTTACTGTGTCCAACCTCAAAAGGGTCTGTACGACCAGTTACATGCATATACATAGTGAATTGACAATTATTCGCTGTGTCCAACCCCAAAGGGTCTGTATGACCATTTACGTGCAGATACATGGTGGTTTTAACATTATTCGCTGTGTCCAACCCCAAGGGGTCTGTATGACCAATTACATGCATGCATATACATAGTGGTTTTAACATTATTCATTGTGTCCAACCCCAAGGGGTCTGTATGACCAATTACATGTATATACATGGTGGTTTTAACATTATTCATTGTGTCCAACCCCAAGGGGTCTGTATGACCAATTACATGCATATACGTGGTGGTTTGACCATTATTCACTGTGTCCAACCCCAAGGGCTCTGTGCAACCAATCTTTATTGACTTAATACCCATGAATTGGCACAATTTAATAAAAAAAAAGAAAAAATAATATTATTTAGGTTACAGACATAATCACGCTCTACATTCACAGATTGTAACACATAACAGCGGAGTGATTGATTACATAGTAGTTGGAGCATTATGAATTGGCACAATTTAATAAAAAAACATTATGAAATAAACAAAATATACACATTTTCATACCTATATGTATGACCGACCGGCGCAGTCCAGATATTTAAGTAAGTGCTGTTTTCTGAACAGCTAGAGTAACACGATTTTTATGGCGCGAAAAGGAGCACCGAAGTTATGATTTTAAAATATAAGTCATTAATGTACAGACGTCATTTCCTGCAATTTTAACTGCATCAGTTGCAAAATGTGCTGTAGTCGCACAAATGTTACACTTCACCTGTTTTTGATTTTGACTTAAAAACGGCGTTGAAGGATGGGATAGGGAACTATCATTAAAGTGTACGTTTCATTGGATAAAACACCCACAGACACGATGAAAACATTACAGAGTGGCACATTATATTCGTCAGTTTCCTGATCGCTTGTATATAAGTGGCAAAACATTTTTCAATCCAGCGTTTATCAAAGAAAGATGATAAGGGTAGGCCGAAGAAAATTAACGTCAAAGTCATTGCGTTGGTTGAGAAAATCGTTATGGAAGACTATCGGGTGTGTGTCCGCAATATTAGTGAACGCCTTGGACTTAGTCACGGGACAGTGCTTAACATACTAAAATCCGGACTTGGAATGAACAATGGGTGTGCTCTCTGGGTCCCTAAATTTCTCTTAACAATTAACACGAAGGCATCTATTATGAAAAGATATAAGTGAAATTGTGACGTTAACGTCAATGTGACGTTGCGACGTGCGCCGCATATCCTACAGTGGCCATTGTGAATCTTGCATTATTTTGTTACTGTTTCATGTAACTGCCCAGTTTTTTGAATAACGTATCATAAATGGCTTGTGGTTAAAGAGATATACATGTATTTATCTTTTTGTTATCGAACTTTTTGGACACACTTCGTATGTACCCTTTAACCTGCTTAAGTGCCTTGTGTTTTGTGGATTGTTGTTTTCATGGAGGTCTGCGTGGGGAGGCATTGTCTTATGTATGTGGCTTTTCCTGTAGCTACGTATTCTCTCTCTTTAATACATGGTAGTTTTAACAGTATTTACTGTGTCTAACCTCAAGGGGTCTATACAACCAGTAAAAGGTCTAATCATGGTTGTTTTATCATTATTTACAGTTATGGCCCTTTGATTATGCCACATATAGTATATATGGTACCATTCTTGTCCGGACTACTTCTCAGAAACTACTTGCTGGAATTCAACAAAATTTCATGGGATGCTTCACTACCAAGAGAAGATGCGCATACTATCACACGGTTTTGGTTCAACTATTTTTCACGGAGTTGTAGCCCTTTGATTATGCCACATATACTACATATGGTACAATTCTTGTCCGGACTAATTCTCAGAATCCAATGACTGGAATTCAACGAAACTTCGTGGGAAGCTTCACTACCAAGAGGAAATGCGAATATTATCACTTGGTTTTGGTTGGAATATTTTTCCATGGAGTTATGGCCCTTTGATTATGAAACATAGTACATATTGTACCATTCTTGTCCGGACTACTTCTCAGAAACTACTGACTGGAATTCAACAAAACTTCATGGGAAGCTTCATTACCAAGAGGAGATGCGCATATTATCACACGGTATTGGTTTGACTATTTTTCCACGGAGTTATGGCCCTTTGATTATGCCACATATAGTATATATGGTATCATTCTTGTCTGGACTAATTCTTAGAAACCACTGACTGGAATTCAACAAAACTTCATTGGAAGCTTCATTACCAAGAGAAGATGCAAAACTTCATTGGAAGCTTCATTACCAAGAGAAGATGCGCATTTAATCACACTGTTTTGGTTGGACTATTTTTCACCGAGTTATGGCCCTTCTATTATGCCACATTTAGTATATATGGTATCATTCTTGTCCAGACTAGTTCTCAGAAACCACTGACTGGAATTCAACAGAACTTAATGGGAAGCTTCAGTATTAAGAAGAGATGCTCATATTATCACACGGTTTTGGTCAGACTATTTTTCACAGAGTTATGGCCCTTTGATTATGCAACATAGTACATATATGGTACCATTCTTGTTCGGACTAATTCACAGAAACTTTTGACAGGAATTCAACAAAACTTTATGGGAAGCTGTACTACAAAGAGGAGAAGCGCATATTATCAGGAGTTATGATGGGTCTGTTTTTCATATAGTTATGGCCCTTTGATTATGCAACATATAGATTAAATATTATCAGCTATGCAAGATAATCAAAATTATATTCTTTTAATTTTTCAAGTAAGTTTTTTGATGTAGGTAAATGTTTGTCTACGTAATGTTTATAATATATACATGTATATATTTGATTTCAAATATATTTTCTTGTTTTTATGGCACCTTTCAAGATCACCTTATGTCAGACCTCAAACAATAAGCTTTGGTTTTGTTGTTTTAAATTATGATAAAAACTATTGAACAAAAAGGACATTCACACACTGGTACATCTGTCAACACCATACTTATTTGATCATCAGCTGATATGGATTTGTATCAATCTACAGTCTTTGTTGTAAAGGTACGCATTGCATTGACATGGGCACTTGAATTGTGAATAAAGGCTTCTTATATCTGTAGCAAGATTCCTTTTTTCAGGTTTGTTTTCAGTTAGCAGGATTATCCTAGCCCAGCATGTAATTAAATTGTTCACTATCTCAATTTCATTGTACATTTGTGTATACCTATCCAGGACATTTCCAGTGCTGCATATAACATTCAGATTGTAACCATCAACAAAGTGAGATTTTCCAATTAGAGTCTTGTTCGAAGTTATAACCATACTTCGGGGAGCATCCATCGGTTCCACCGATATCCTTGTTATCATTATTTACTGTGTCCAACTTCAAGGGGTCTATATGACCATTTACGGGTTTATACAGGGTAGTTTTAACATTATTTACAGTGTCCAACCTCAAGGGCCTATATGACCAGTTACGGGTTTATACATGGTAGTGTTAATATTATTTACTTTGTCCAACCTCAAGGGGTCTAAATGACCAGTTACGGGTTTATACATGGTATTGTTAACTAACATTATTTACTGTGTCCAACCTCAAGGGGTCTATATGACCAGTTACAGGTTTATACATGATGGTTTTAACAATATTTACTGTGTCCAACCTCAAGGGGTCTATAGGACCAGTTACAGGCCTAGAATTATAAAAAATATATGAAGCTTTTTGTTGGAAAGTAATATTGTCAACCTTTGGAGAAATACCATCACCCTTGTCTGCACCTTGAGTGACAGTTATGACATAAAACAATATGATATTTATATACTTGGCAACTGTAGAACTCACCCAGTTTGCTATATTCAATGGTTCCCCTAGTTTCATACAAGTAAAAACTTCACAGACATAAAAGATGTCAAAATATGAGCAACACTGTATATTTCTTAAGGTTATCAAATTGTAGTTCTAATGAAACATGACAATTAATTAAAGTATCATTATTTACTGTCAGAGGCACTTTACATACACATTATTTACATGGCGAATTTACCAGACTTGTCCAGGATTTGCACCTGGGACCTCTCAAGCCAACAATCAAGATGGCACGGAGCGCTCTAACTACTGAGCTAACAAATTGAACAGTAAATGTCTCCATTGTAACCGCTAGCAATTAAGAAAGGTAGACATTTCAAGAAGTAATTGTTATTTTACTTTGGTTTCCTAGTATGCACAAATGCTGATATGAATATTGTTTAAATGCAATTTAGATTATATGCAATTTTAACAGTATTTAAGTTAGAAAAAGGGATTGGATGACTTTATGTGACACAAGAAAACCAACATATCCCACCAGGGATTAGTTTAGTTTTCAATTAGCAATAACCACACCTTGGATAAACCTCATTGGCTATCGTACCAGCACTGCAATTGCACCCGGGACCTCTTATATGATTTAAAGCTGACATTATACCGCATCACTTCAGAGCTAGCCCAACAGAAAAGCTATTGGAAGTGTTGGCAGATGTCATTCAACCCCTCCAAGTGTGAAGTTGTCAGATTCACCAAGAAGCGCAACCCCATCAGTATAACTACACCATCCATGGCCATGACTTAGCCACAGTAAGATCAGGCAAGTACCTCGGAGTCACCCTTTCAGAAAACCTATCCTGGAACGCATATGTGGATGACAAAACCAAGAAGGCCAACAATTCCCTCAGCTTCTACGCTCCCACACAGCGCTTTGATTCCACTACCGTTACATTCAGACGCTGCTGTATTACCCAGTGTATTTTGATATTTGACCTTACGAAATCCCCGTTCGTTCCTGATACTAAATGCCATTGGTCGGCACGATCACATGACTACTGAGTTTAAAATAGATGTGTATTTTCCAGTGTTAAACCAAATGTGTACGCAGTGTACATAGCCTTTCGCGTTGAAGGAAATTTTTACTATCTAGCTTATCGGTTTTATTTCATGTCATTAAAAGTGTAGCATTTACGGAAGACAGTGTTTCGATCATTCATCGAAGATTGTACTGATACGTATTAAATATAGCGTGGCGAATCTGAGTAACAAAATGCCAAGTAACGGTATGACGCATTTTAAATATACGCAGATTCCGCACGTTCGGTTGTTTAAATGACCTTAACTCACTACACATTTACAGGCATCGGAATATTTTGGGATGCTGACAAAACGATAGTCACTTACTCATTTATTTAGTTTTTCTAGCAATTTCCATAGTCACAGCGGCATTTCTATGAAACTGAAATCTGTCTATTCAATGCACACTCGCATAAGCTTTATTACACATGTTTACTGTCCTACATTTGGGACATTACTAATGTCATTAGCGAGTTGTTGTAAGCTAAATGGCTGTGAACGCAATTCGACCCGCCTGAAAATATCAGCTGCGCGGGAGTTATAAAGCAGAGGGTGAACATGAAGGTATCGGAATAAGCGCCCGATGCTAAAGGAGAGTTCTCAGTTTCTAGCCAGGTGCCCCAGGGATACCAAAGCCCAGTGCTATACTAGCCTGGTGAGGCCCATCATTGAGTATGCCTCCTCTACCTGGGACCCTCACACCAGTAAGAACATCAAACAACTGGAAGCGGTCGAGTGCTGAGCAGCCAGGTTCGCCATGGGTGACTACAAAACCAACAGCAGCACCAGCCAAATGATATTTTATCTTGACTGGGACCCACTACAGCAGAGACGGTCAGACAGCAGGCTGGTGATGATATACAGGATTACCCATGGCCTCATTGAGTGATTGACATCCAGGTTGACACCCAGCCACACCACGCAATACATGCTGCCTTTCTGCAGGACAGACAAGTATCACCGCTCATTCTTTCCAGCTCAGGTCTTCGTCTGTGGAACCAGCTGCAAGAGATTGTCGCTACAGCCCCAACTTTAGAAGCCTTCAATGATGGGCTGGTAGGCTGCCACCAGATATTGTAATGCACAACGTCTTTTCTTTGCTATTAATCTGATTTTGTCTTTTATCCTTTCACTGTGCACTTCACAACGACCTTGTAAATAATTTCATATGCGACAATGCTCCAGAGAGAGCCCTGCATATTACTTGGAAGAAGAAGAAGTGACCCAAGTCATCACATTCACGGACATACGTACAGTGGTACAGAGGTGACATGTGTATGTTTTTTATTTATCTTTATATTAATACATTGATCGTTAATATTTAAGTTAAATGTAAGTTGAAAACATTACTGAATATTCTCAGTGCATTGAAGATTCGCGGTAAAGTGGAAATTTCCCCGTGAAATGTATATTGGTATCTGTTATAATAAAGTAGACCATATGATTTTTTTAAATATTTATTTCATAATATTGGTATAAATTCCAAACAATACATAAATCCCAGATAAAGCACAATACATAAATAATGAATACAGATAATGCATTGATAACAAATGACGAACAACAATTAGACAACAAATGAAATAAAATACATGTAACATTAATCATTTATCTTAATGAATGATAATTAATGATACTGAACACAACACATGTATAAATACTGACACATAAACGAAAGAAATAGCTAATTTGAGCTATACTGAATTGGATTACCACTGAATTGTGTACTCATTTTATATCATTCCCGATATTTGCAATGATCTTTGTATTGATACTTATAAATAAATTTGAACATAATTTAAACGAAAAATAACATCAACAAGACATTCATTTATATACATTTTGTATTTATAATAATATTTATTCTTTCTTCTATGTCTGTCATACAAAGTTAAAGTTGCACGTTGGTCTACACTTGTATGTAAAACATTGAACTCGTAATCTTTATTGTTACAATGTTTTGAAGGATGTTTATAAAAGAAAATGAATATTACATCGTATATCAATGCAAAAAAAATTATTCTATACATTAAATTATGACTTACCAGTGCCACAGGTACGGTGCTTTTTACTCAACGTAATTGTATGTTGCACCTTCTCTTTTAATTACATTATTAATTAACTGTATCTTTTTCATTCATATAGTACATCAAAGTTCATTGAGGTTTATAAGGGTTTCAATTCAACAGGTATGACCCCCAATTAACGACTCAACCACCTTCGGTGTGAATATCTTCGCCTTTTCATTGCTATTAAAAAGACGTGGAGTTGAGTTTATTTACCCTCGCCACCGGGATATCCCATATGGGCGAGCATTCACTATTTTAGTATACTATAATGTGTACATACTATATTAGCATTCCTTTTTTTAAATTAAAACTATAGTAAAAAGACGACTTCTATCACATTCTTTAATATGCCGAATTGCACTTCAAAAGTGGGCCGAGTCGGACCGGAATGTGGGTCGACCTTCTTTAGTAGCCATGAAAGTAACATAGCCATCGTAGCTACGAAAGTTTAATGAGGTGGGCGGAGTTTGGTGTAGGCACGAAGACGCTAAATCAGTATCCATAAACTCAAGTGACCTGAGTTTATGGATACTAATTTAGCGTCTTCGTGCCTACAGTGAAGGAAGGGGGAGGGGGATTAATGGATGGAAAATATCACTGGACAAGTCAAGACGCTTGACGAAGTTCGTTGACGTTAGCATGTGGGTTAAGACGTTGTTTTTTTTTTTAATTGAATCGTTTTCGTTCACTTAACAACAATATCAGTAAGACAAGTAAAACAAATTGACCGAATACCACACGGGACATGTTGAACAATTCATGCACGTGCAATCGAGTTTCACGTTGTGGACGATTAACAGTGCAAACATAATTCCTAAAATTCATGAATTCTGATAACACACACCAAGGCTAATTTTACCTATCTACTTTCTTTACACAATGAGTTCTTTAACACAACAAACACTATGTGTACAAATCGGAAGTTTCTTTTTTTGTTCAGTATATATATTACGCTCATATTGCATTTATATTTGTCTGTCCGAGTGTGCATCTACCTGTTGATCCTCGGTTACATGTGTAGTTTGTAGGTGCAATATTAATTGTGTATGATATATGCCATTGTATGCCATTATTCATGTTTTAATTATCTTTGAAGATTATTGTATAGTCTCTTATAACTCAATTTGAGTGGTGATATACATGTTATAAGTTATAACTATTGCAGTTGGTAATATGTACAATGTTTATTGACAAAACTGAATTACATACTATTAAAAGTTACCTATATACATCAGTTCTCCCGCGATATTATCGAAACTTTTATAGAATTATGTAATACATGTATAAACAAATCCAGAACAAAGCTATGACATAAAATACCCCAAATGACCCTGCCGTAGGGATAGAGTATAACTACGCGGGTAGTAATTAACAAATATCGTAAATGAGATTCAAGAGAAGAGACAACGTGGATTGACATGGTGCTGATACCCATTGGTTATCATTTTCAGTACTGAAACTAGTCGCCTCACATTAAAATGAAACGAATGAACAACTCGCACTCCAATGTTAGCAACACCACGAAAACAAACAAAGTTATTTATGCATGTACACTGAACACATTTTCTAAACGTCCATGTAATAAAATACAAATTAAATAAAACGGTTTTACATGCCAAGTTGAAATTTGGCATTCTAGTATTATAAATGGTACTTTGTCGAATTCTATAAAGAAAATACCTATTTATCTTCATGGTTGCCCACGCGTGACAGTGAGTACGATTTTCAACTTTTGGCACGTGGATCACATAAATTATATAGTTAGCGGTTAATTTCATTTCAATGCACTCCACGTTGTATGTCCAAAACGAAAAACAGAAAAGATGCCAACAAAGACCATTGAAGAACGCTCCAGGGCCGTCGGTATGATTGATAATGGTACTCTGATATGACAGGTATGACTAACTTTATAAATTAATTAATCAATTCAAATAGCATTTGGAAAATAATTATAAAAATGTATAGTTTTTAAATTATTGACCACTTTTTATAAATACATAAATAAGTGTATTTTAGGATGCCCGTCTGTTCAATAGGAGTAAATTTGCACATTTTTTCTGTTCTTATATTTTGACGAATTAACAAGTCGATTTTTAGAAATTTTGTTCAGTTTGTGCTTAGGAGAAGTGGGTAATCAAACTTAGTCCTCATACCCCAGAAACGGTGCTGTTGATGTGAATCGACTAAGTTGTTCAGAAGACATGTGGATCCGAAAATCTCGTGGTCAAATACCACAGGAAGGTTGTTAGCCACCATAGTTCTGGTTTTCCCTCCGATACTGAGGATTACTTTTCTATGGCTGTGGAACCAATGACATACCGCCGTTGCATACTTGGCAAACTAACTACCGGGACATAAGGAAGCAGTTTTGCATAACATAAGGCCCCGTTTCATAGCCGATCTTAAGACGAAGACTGTATCTTATCATAAACCCTATCTTACGTTAACGTAGCTACGAAAATGTGTTGCATGAACATTAGCTGAACTTAACTAAGTTCATCGTAGAATTTGTCGTAACTTTACGAATACATTAGAACACTCTTAGTACGTTCACACTATCGTTAAGTGTCATGGGCGCCCCCATACGAATCCACGATGTACGTGGACTTTTTCATAAAAGTTACTTGTTTTTGTGACCGTAACATGATATAATTTTATGTAATTATAAATACGCCAAAATGTCGTACAAATGTTTGATTTTATTACCGAAACGACATGGTATACTATATGTCTCTACTAGGTTAGGGTTACCTGTATATTGTACCCGAGTATCAGAGACAGTTACAATATAATAATAGGCGTGGTTAAACTCATGATATTAAACAATTAAAGAATAAGCTATATCACAACACAACACTTTGAATATTTCCAACATTTCTATAAGCCTTTAATGTAATGTAAACTGTGTAAACTGTTTTCTGTGGAAATTCAGACAATTATTTGGACAAGTTAATAAAACAGAATATGAGTTGAGCCAATTGGCTAGGGACGAGTTGGCCTAACACCGCGTTGTGTGGTTAAACAGACACATGGTTAGCTGATTCGGATGAGAACCGTGCTAGTCTTGAGGGTGTTGACACTGTATCATATAGTATGTATTTTATCCTAATGTAGGGGAGATAACTGCTATGGTCTTGTGTATGTCTGTTTATAACAGTTATGTTACTTTGGTTTAGAGGTTAGTTTTGGAATAAAAGAGCATGGAACCTTCATTTCTAAGATCTTACCGTTTCAGCTACAAGCTGGGACATCATTACGCATATCTTATTTCGTATTCTGATGTATATAATTTATTTATTGAAAGCAAGGTCAGTATATGGCTGCTTATGTCTTCGTCCTGGATTATATATAGTAGCGTAAGGTGGGCCATGTATGTGACAAAGCGCATTTTTGATAAGGTGCAACAATCTCTAAACATTATATAGATATAACTTCTTGTAAAATGTAGTACAATTTCGCGATCCTGTAAGCACTGCCTAAATACCGTCAAACAAACGCACGAATGGCAAAATCGAGAATACAAGGTGTACGAGGCAATACTAAAATACCAACTAATCAGCGTTAACACAAAATAGTGTAAAATGACTAAAATGAGAATTAAAAACTTATCTTTGAAGATATTAAAATTGTTCGCGGTATTAACATCTGCGTAAGACGTCACAAAAAGAATATCACGCGCACAGCAAATCTAACGATGTCAGAATTTTTACGAGTAGGCCTTTTACATCGTATGGGCATTTTGCCCCACCTAACTATACATGTGTTATTATATACTTAATAGTTTTTAACGCGCTTATTCAATTTGTGTTTATAGCTGTATGATAAGCTCGTCTTATTGCCATGAATTACATTGACGACCTACACGTCTGTAAAGTAATCAATCAATGAAGAAGGATATAAATGATATGATCATTTTCCATTAACTAACATTATGAAAAAGTATATTGTATTGGTTGACTGACGAGTTCTTGTTTCTCCTCGTAGACGAATATTAAGAAATATTATAAGTAAGGAATGTTTCAGTTTAATTTGGATGTAATATTAGTATTTTAACTTCGTTATATTTCTACAGACTAAATAATATCAAGTGAAGAGTTATTTCTTATAAAGAATTAAAGTTTTAAATGTTTTCACAATGTGAAACGTCCTGATACATCCGAGGATGTTCCTTAAAAAAGGCCGAGGTGTTCAGATTGGCTTGCGCTGTAGCATGCCACGCGACAACCAAGGTTTCACGTGCCATTTTTCGCCAAAAGAACCTTTGTTCAACTAGACGACATTTATTGCTTGCTTCCGCATTGAGTCTTACAATGACGTAGCGGGATTTCGTTTACTAATAAAGATCCTCATCATAGAAGGTTTAGGCATTATCTTTAATGTTGCGTGTGCCTTGTACTCTAATATTTAAATTAGCTCTGCCATGCTTTCCACAGAGACTACATACATTCATTTTGGCAGCCATATCGGAACTACTTTCCCGCCACGTTTCTTCCGAAGTATATGTATATTAATAATAGCCGAAATGATCCGATTGTAATATCTTCAGTTTGATTAGCAGTAGCGTTGTTCGACTTCACTTGGACCACGTTATCAGCCTGATTAAATGACAGCAATAGCTTCGTAATAGTTAATTGAACTAGATGCAATTTCCGACATTTTTCTGACCAAAACATGTATATATAGCAAGTGAATTTTAACTGATCCAGACGGAGTTTTCGTGTGACACGGGCAGACAGACGGACACACAGTTCATAACTTGGTTCCAGTGTGACGATATTGCAATTTTACATTTTAAAAAGCAGGCGAGAAATGTATATTGAAAGTGGCATATGTATCGTTTTTTACCGCATAATAAGAATATGAAATTTTGACAACGTTACTCGGTCACTCACAATGTAGTCGGTTGCCCAAGTGCTACCCATAAATCACAAATTAGACAGTAATTTGAAATTTATGTTGTTTTATGTCTTGTTTATCGGAGGTGGTCGAGTTGAAAGGGAAACTTACTATATATAGCAAAAAGATAACAGTGATGGGTGTTGGATATTTTAAAATATGGGCGTAGTATGTGTAGAAGCCGTGTAGTACACGGCTGAAACCACCCCTAATATTCTCGTAAACATCGAGGGTAGGTATCATGGGTGAAAGATTTAATGATGGTACAACACAACGTGCCAAAGATTATATGTATCGCGTAATTGTACACACAGTATAACGGAGACCTTTTCAGGCGGTCAGTTTAAAGAATTAATCCCTCGGACGTGTTTTCATACCGTGAAACGGAAATGCACGAGAAGCTCGGTGTGTAGACAGTATGTATAATAATTATCTTTGTCGAATACTAGCGGAAAAACTCGAACACTTTTCGTAACGTCCGATTCTAGGGTCATCATAATATGTGACCTTTAAATCACGGATTTTTGTTGCTGACTGTTATGTGTCGTGGAAATATGTGCGCCATTTCATTGCGTATGGAAATTAAGCATGTGTTTAAGATGTTTACGACTGGATTTAATGGACGAAATTGTACATACTTTGGATGGAATTATGTTTTATGTAGGATATATGTGTTTTATGTGCTCATTCGCTGTGTTATATCCTGGATGTTAATGGTCCCAGATAGGACAGTGTCCATTTTCTGTGACCCAGTCAAGAAATTTGGTGGTCTGCATATGCTGATTAGGTATAAACATAATTATATTCTTGTGCGAATTCGTCAGCAAAGATATTGCCTTATGTTGTAACACTTTAGACATAGAATATGAATATCATTTTATTTGTATTTGGTGCTGTTGTAGTGGTGTGGGGTAGAGCACCGTACTAGTGTTACGGGGTCGTGGGTTCTAGCCCCACATTAGGCACACTTTTCCCCCTTGATTTACTTCTATGGTGGCAGTGGTGTTTGACGGCCCATGGTGGTTGAGCCTCAACTGCCGGAAGGTGGAGGAGTGTAGTGGTGTGGGCTTAGACAGCCGCCCGGTTAGCTCAGTCGGTAGAGCACCTTACTAGTGTAAGGGGGTCGTGGGTTCGAGCCCCACATTGGGCACACTTTTCCCCTTGCTTGACTTCAATGGTGGCAGTGGTGTTTGACGGCTCACGGTGGTTGAGCCTCAAATGCCGGAAGGGGGAGGTTGAGTGTAGTGGTGTGGGCTTAGGCGGCTGCCCCTTTAGCTCAGTGGGTAGAGGGCCATACTAGTGTTAGGGGTTATGAATCCAAGTCCCACATTGGGTGCACTTTTACCCCTTGATTTACTTCACTGTTATGGTAAAACTCAGGGGAAAAACTAGCAGGCCCCTCAGTGGGATTGAACAGCACAATTTAATCTAGCAGAAAGAAAAATGAACATTCAATTTTTTTTGATTGGCGTTATTTATTTAAGAACTTATGATCTATAATGTGGGTATTTCACGTTCCTTCTTTACAGTAAATTACCAGTTATTGAGAGTTTTATGTATTTCATATATTTATGTAACCGAACCGAAAGAAACTGAACGAAACTGAGAGACAACCAGGCGCGTAGCTTGGCTTACGCATGTATGCACGTGCGTAAAATAATTTTAGACAGGTCGCAAAAATAAAAATGAAATAATTGCGAAAAACGCAATAAAAATGTACACTGGGAGTTAAGGGGGGTCAAATAGTACCACATTCTATGTTGTAAAATATACTTGAAAAGACACCATAGACCATAGAGCATGCCCCCGGAGCCCCCTAGCAGAGTGCGTAAAGTCAATTTGGGCTCAGCTACGCGCCTGACAACAGGTCTGCATCATTGCAGCCCTTCTACACTGGCGTTGATAATATACAGTTAACTCTCATTACAATAGAATATTTGTTTAACAAAACAAATCCAGGCAGTGGGATCAAATATGCACATTGCTTCATTGGTCAAATTCAATATAATGACGTATTCAATACATTATAATACTGCAAATAAAAATCCAGTATTTTCAATAATTAAAGGCTCACATATAGTATTCTATATACACAACGCTGACAGGGTATATGACGTGCAAACTAATTTCCCCTTCATGCACCTCATGGCCATTTTTGTTGATGGCTTGGCTTGGCTTGAAAACTTTTATTGCTTGATGTCCGCAAGTAACTAGAAATTGACAATTGATCTTCATACAGGAGTCAATAAATATTGCAAAGATTAAATGCGTTCTTGTATTTATATTCAAAACGATAGATTGTTTAAGGTTTGAGCTAAATTCAGCTTGATAAAGTCCATGTGATCAGACGCTTGAAATGTGAATTTCAGAATCAAGCGCACGCTTAACCATGTGTATTGAGGTACCTTATGGGGTATACAGTACAGGCAATATATGTGCGAGTGAAATAAAAGAAATTTGATCTGCAGCAAGTAATTCCAGCTTTTAAAAGGAAAACGTTTTAATTACTTATATTATACATAACTAAAACACTCTAAACAATTTTTTGAATCAAAAACAGCAAAAATACACATACAGTATCTAAATATTAGATCTAGAGAGCTAGGCATCGCAACATTGCTTGTTTAACTAAATTTGTATGAAAACATGGATTTGCAGTATTATAAATTCGTTATACAGGTTGTTGACAGGGTTTATGGGGGATTATAACCTGTCAACAACCTGTATAACTAATAATATAACTAGAGTTGACTGTTTTATATCATCTACTTGTATGTTTGTTTTTATTCTAGAATCTGTTAAATTGATGTTAATTTCTTGCCTTATAGATGACAGTGATTGAATCCAGTACCATGGAAGTAATCTTGCACCATTGGAGCTGTAATTATGGTAGAAGTCATCAGAACATGGAAAAGACATTACAGAATAGAACAGAATCACACAGATAAGTGACTCTATTCACTTCATTTTTCTAAAATTTGTCTGCATAATTGTTTGTACCTGTTAATATCATAAGTTAACAAAAAGCATCAAAATCATCATCATCATCTAGAAGTGGAAAGAGTGATTGACTGGAGTATAATAGCAATAAAAATGTAAGTTGTATTCTCTACTACAATATTGTTTATTCATTTATTTATTTTATCATCATTTGAAGTTTTCATTTATTATCATTTCATTCATTATACCCCTGGCAAACAAAGTTTGTATACAGGAGTCACTCTGTTGGTTGGTCGGTTGGTCTGTTAACAAAAACTTGTGGAGCGAACTACATCTACAGCTTTTGGAGGATTTTCATGAAACTTCACATGGACAATCTCCATGATGAGTTGTAGTGTGTCACATAATCATCAAGGACTGTATATAAGCTTGATATACAGCTCTTTTTTCTGACAAAGTGGTACTGCTGGGGTATTACTCACTTCCAGTCTGCTGGGGTACTACTCACTTTCAGTGATAGTTGTAGTATCCTTGGTTGGTGTTTGTGGTGTAAGAGAGATGTTGGTTGAGTAACATGTTGAATGGTCCGGGGAAGGTGATTTAGTCCCATTAATTGGTCAGTTTATAGATGTGGTTTTGTTGTTGCATTGACTGGTTTCTGTGGTAGGTAATGCATGGAAGACAGTGTAACTTACAGAAAGCAATATCAAGGTGCTTTAATTCATTTCAACTTTTGTGTATATACCAGTGCATTAAAATGAAAGTGTTTCAAGTAATAGACATTTGCACTATGCTTTGACAAAACAGCCTCAGTCTGATTGGATGAATTTTAGAAATGTCAGAAATTTTGTGAGAGAATTATATTTGGTGAGAATAGGTATTTTTCTGTCTTGCTTTCTTCCATCAAACTGTAGAAACATACATGAATAGAAGAGTTATTTTTCAATGGAATTATATAAGATATGCTATATAATGAAATATTTATATTGAGATTGGTTTCCTAATCAGCAAGTATAGGCTTATGCATGTAGTTTTGTGATTCCGTATATTGAGTAAAGACCATTTCTGTAGGCGGACTTTCTGACAGAGTGCATTGACCAAAGTCTGTTGCAGTAAAGGTTACAAGTCAACATGTCATTCAGATTATGTCAATTGTGTGAATATGGTTAGAATTTTCCATATTTTTCAGTTAGCAGAGTTAGATACTTAAATTATTTTGACTCACCTGAGCTAGTTTTTATGGCTTGTTTGAAATACTGTCCTGTGCTCTACATGATATTAGCTACAAAAGAATATTAGTTGAGATAAGCAGGGGCATTGCCAGCGATATTAAAGTTAAAAATTGAAAAAACAATTATGACCAAAAGTGGACCCCTCCATAGAAAGTCTGAAAAATGGCCCAGCTACACCCCTGATAGGTGATATAGGTGATTAATAATTTGAAATAATGTATAAACTGAAGATAATGCTGTTATATTGCAAGTTCATTTATACCTGGTACAGTTTAGTTACAGTTTATTATGTATATACTCACAATACTTAATACTCTTACATGTCTTCCCACCGACAAGTGACCATGATGCAGTAGGTGTCTTACTCGTTGTCCGTAAAACATTCTGGTTCATAGTCCTATTATCCATCCTGTTGGGTCATTCATCCCTCTCTGAAGGCCCTGGTGGTATTGCTTGACTTTTGTTGTCATAGCTGGTGTGGATGTATAAAGTATTGAGAAAAATGTTTCCAAAATGAGATTGTGATGATCGTAATGACATACATAACTGTGCGACAGCAAGTATATTCGGTACAGACTGTTAAATGTTTTGTCTTACTACAGATCTGTCTATATGTTGCATGCACATATGAATGAATTTTACTTGATAAGAAAGAATCATTTTGGATTATGATAATATTAATCTTTGTACTACAAAGTGGTCCCTTAACACAGATTAATTGGAAGGCAGGGAATGGTCATTCAGTGTTTGTTTGATATGAGTCCATAAATAGAAGAGTCTTTCCGTATCAGGAAGAATGTCCTGGTCATGACACTGGTTGTTATTTAACTGATAAGAGAGATAACCACTGTGGGGAGCTTGGTTGATGTATGTTGTATGCACATGATTAGAAAAGGTATTGAAGTTTGATATTAAAACTTGTTTTGGGTCATTGTAACAGAGATCTTCTTTTTTTATTCATGCATGGTTCATTACTACAGGTATTATGATATCTGCATATGAACTCATTTTAAAGATAAGGGCAGTGGTCCTGAAATGCTGATATATAATCAAAGTGCTGTAAGGACTGTAGGCATGGGTTGCTGAAAGTTGGATTGAGGGTTTGCTTGCTTGTTATAGATGTAGTGATTTGTTTGCACACAAATTATCACATAATGTATTATTTCGGGAAACTGGGACATCATCTTATATTCAAAATTGTATGACAATTTGCTTAAAATTTTGTGTTTATCAGATTTTTTGTGTCTTAATTAGTCTATGTTATTAAGGATGTCAACGAATACCAAAATTGGTATCCGGATACTCGGAACGCCATCCGAACGAATATCCGGATACTCGGAACAAAAATTATCGAAATGTTAACGATTTGCTTGTAATGTCACATAATTTCGCGACTTAAATCATCTATTTGCACCAAACAAACTTACTGTGCATGCAGTCAGCTAGGTTCCAGTTCATTGAATTTCCGAAGTTATCGAAATATTTAATGTGTACTCTGAGTTTAAAATCGTTAATATTTGATTTCTTATAACAGTTTTATCTGATTTTGAGAGCATGTGTTCATAAAGGTAGGTAACTCCGTGTGATTGTGTACTTTCGTTTTGACAAACTCTTGCGCAGTGATCTCCCTTTGTTTTGGTGTGAGCCTTGATTAATGTTTACACAAGAATTCCAAATGTTATCAATAAAATACAGATTTGCTCACTCTAACAAGTTTAGCTTATTCACTAAAGACATCATTATGTAGTGAACAGACGAAACTTGTAGATTGATGAAATTTGTAATTTTGAGAGATATTTGCGAACTCATGTGATGTTAAATCTCCAGGTACGTAGTACTAACTGATGATGATTCCTTGTGTCGTGTTCAAAGCATGATTAATGATATGATGTATCCACTTGAGATGGAGTTTGCTTTTACGTATCAAGCCTGTTCTGTAGAACAACTGGTACATACTGTTTGCTTGTATTTTTGCGGTAGATCTAATTGTGTACCATACGGTATAAATTTGTAAGTACCGCAAACTTACAAACAAACAGATTATGTATTACTCAACTAAAGACAATGAAGAAACTCTTAAACTGCAGCTTTATCTTTTAATTGCATGCATACTAATTAAATAACGAAAAACAACAACATATAAAACATACAACAGATAGACAGAACATGAAACATTAAATATTTACATGGTACGGACAAATCACAAAACAATATTTACATGGTACGGACAAATCACAAAACAATATTTACATGGTACGGACAAATCACAAAACAATATTTACATGGTACGGACACATCACAAAATAAATGAAAATATGTACAACACGAAATCACTCCTCAACACTGTATCTGACCATTTCAATGTTCATTAAATCCACATTTAAACCTCTGTTACTGACACTTTGTTCTTGTTCAAGAAAATGATATTGTCAACTAAATCACTGGAAAGTCGGTTTCGCAGTTTGTTAATTAAGAGTCCAGTAGCAGAAAAAATCCGTTCTGATGGCACAGAGGTAGCAGGGACTGAAAGGACTCTTTTTGCGATAACAGCAATTTTCGGAAACCTGTGTTCATTGTTTTTCCACCACACTAACGCATCAATATCATGCGAAACCTTTTCCGAAATGTAACTCATGACCTCGTCACAATTATCTTGTTCTGCTGTATCAAACATCAAAAAGTCCAATTTCCGTCTTTTGGGCTGTTGTACGCATTCACTATCACGTGGTGGCATTCTTAACGGTATTTCATCAATCCTGTTCTCCAACATGTCACGAGTGGCCTTACGTTGTTCAGAAGTCAGGAAAGGAAGTCGTTTATACTTGGGGTCCAGTAGGGAAGCTAACATAGGCACTGACGAAGCACATTCCTGAGAGTAAGGGTTAAACCGCTTGATTAGTTCAGAGCGGATACTATCCTTCACCTTCATAATAAGTCCACTATCTCCATCCTTGACTTTTAAACATCCCTGAACTAATCCAAACACTATAGGGTAAATTTCCGAACATGAAACAAGTTGCTCAGTGGACATATAGGTCGTAACATCCTTCAACACTTTAAGAACCTCACATAAATCGCTAACGATTTCCCACTCATGCTGTTTCAATAACAGAACGGAATCACTTTTGCTCGTGAAGTTAGAATCCAACATGATGTCAGTTAACACACGACGTTGCTCGTACAGACGCTCCATCATAAGGTAAGTCGAATTCCATCTCGTTACAACATCCTGTATCAGTTCATGCTGTTTAGATCCAAGTAGTAACTGTCTATTTCTCATTTCAGCTGAAAGTGTAGTAGAATGTTTAAAATGTCCCACGAGTTTACGACACCTTGCCACTGTCTTACTCACATTCTGTAATTCAAGTGCAGGTTTTATACACAACTGCAACGTATGTCCAAAGCACCCTAAATCACTCCATTCATCACACATACGCCCAGCACACTCCATGTTTCTTGCGTTATCGTGGACACAAGTCTCTACTTTACCGGTTAATCCAAACTCAGATATACAATCTTGAAGTTTCTGAGCGAGATTCACACCCGTGTGTCTCTCCGGCATAGCTCGTGTTAGCAACACATTGCTATTCATGAGCCAATCTTTGTCTATATGGTGTTCCGTCACTGTAATGTAACTTTCGGTTGCATTTGAGGTCCAAGTATCCGTTGTAATTGCAACAGAAGAAACTGACTCTAGAGAAGATATTAATAATTCCCGTTCACTTTCATATCTTGATGTTATCCTAGAACGAATAGTATTCCGTGAAGGAACTTTATACACGGGTATCACAGTTTCCATCAAACTTAAAAAACCAGCACCTTCCACTACACTTAACGGCATGTAATCCATAACAACCATATTTGTGATCGACTGTGTGATCCTTTCACTCTCTGACGATGACACTTTTTTCGGCGTAGAGACAAATGATGTAATAGAAGCCTGTTTCTTAGCATCACTGGTTGGAGTACTTTGACAATTTTGATTATTTTCCACTGATGGGTGCTTGGCACGTAAATGGTTCCTCAAGTTGGTAGTGCCCCCAGAATAGGCAAGTGAAGTCTCACACAAACTACATTTTGCTGACTTGCGGTCATCCGCCCTCGTGAAGAACTTCCAAATATTAGATTGTAGACTCGGAGGCATGATGATTTAGGATATTTTAAACTTATTGTTATTATATAGCAGTGATATATAGCAGAAAGTTAATGACTAACTGATGATATTACAGCAGTGTTGTCAGTTTTATTTTCAATCATAACCAATTGGTAATCTTGATACAAATGAGTAATATTTAATTGCTATTGGGCGTTGCGTGATCTGGACCAATAATATACGTCAATATATAACACTTGTTTGTTACAAGGGGATTGTATTTGTAGAATAAACCATACTTCAAAGCAGCATAAAATTAATAATAGCAGCCCGTGAGCAAAGAGTGTTTGTAACATGCGGCGTAAGACTAACGCTCAATTTGTAACCCCCTTCCCCACCTACTACAATTAACACGAAAATCGATGTAATTAATTCCAATAGTGTCACCCTTAATGAGGTATAATTAAACATGTTTGTAAAAACAACAACACCAACCAGAGAACTTTTTTATACAATTTTATTTACTCGTATCTTTAATTGGTTTTAGTCCCGTGAAAAACATACTTTAAT
This sequence comes from Mactromeris polynyma, assembly GCA_032209605.1. Classification (NCBI taxonomy): domain Eukaryota; kingdom Metazoa; phylum Mollusca; class Bivalvia; order Venerida; family Mactridae; genus Mactromeris; species Mactromeris polynyma. Next base: position 4,132,805 of record JASFXZ010000036.1, read on the forward strand.
ATACGCCGCAGTGATTATCACGCTTTAGGGTATCTCACAAAGACACCGATGTGCAAAGAAGACCATAAACAATATGACACACGGTATCGAATTGATTCTATTGTTATAGGTGTTAAAATAAATTGTTGGTCGTTAAAGATACTGAGAGTCAAATATTTCGTAATTTTAAACGAGTATCCGAATGCCAAATTGTGATTCGGATACTCGGAACGGAATGCGGATATCCGGATATCCGGATACTCGTTGACATCCTTATATGTTATACTTGCTTGTTGTATGCACTTATCAAATTGTACTATTTATGGTGAGCTTTTTGGATCCTTGGATGTCCGTTGTCATGCATTGTGAATCGTGCGTCGTGCATCAACATTTTCTTGAAACAACAACTCTACCTATACATGTACCACTAAATGGATTTTGTCCAAATTTTACAGGAATGATCCTTGGTTAGGCCTCTTTCAAAGTTGCATAAGTCATTTCGGTCCGCTGCATAATTAGGTCACAGGAGCAAAAAAAGTGTAAAATTTGAAATTGTTCTTGTCCAAAACCCTAAGGTCTAGAGCTTTGATATTTGGTGTGTAGCATTGTCTAGTGGTCCTCTTACAAGATTGCATAAATTATTAAGTTCCGTCAAAAAACATGGCTGCCAGGGGGCGGGGATTGTTCCCTATATGTATATAGTGGAAACTATAAACATCATCTCCTCCTAAACCACTCTATGGATTTTGACCAAACTTCACAGGAATGATCCTTAGGTGGTCCTCCTTCGAAGTTATATGAATGGTTCTGGTCTGTTGCATAAGTAGGTCACAGGAGCTAAAAATAGATTTTAAAAGTAAACTTTGAAAATCTTCTTGTCCCAAACCACAAGGTCTAGAGCTTGGTGTGAAGCATTGTCTAGTTGTCCTCTTACAAGACTCATACATTATTAAATTCTGTCATGTTCCCCATATGTATATATTGGAAACTATAATTTTTGGATTGTATGATTTATAATAATTTTGTATAATGGTATTAAGAAATCGGGAAATATAAAACACAGTGATAACAACTATTTAGAAGACGATTTATCGGAAACCTAATCTGACATTTTATATAAATTGGGCAGAGATGTAGTAAGTATGTTTGCGGTGACAGTTTTCTCTTGAAGATTACCCCATCCATTAGTTTGAACATCTCTTTGTTTATCCAGTAGTATTTTGCCTCTGGACTTGACAAGACCAGGGCCCCTTCCTCCGGTTCGCATTGGTTGTGCAGAAATGGGTGAAAAACTTGCAAGTTGACATCCTTCGCTTGGGAAATATATTCTTACATAATGATCCTTTTTACACGCTATATTTGCACAAGTTTAACATATTTACAAGAATATCACATAACCTTTTTTAGTTTCACATATTTTTAACATTTCTTGCGCGCTAAATGACCAAAGCTGTCGATGCGCCATAAAACAACATAATAATAATAATCCTTCGCTTGGGACTGGTTGAGCTCTTGGGCTGTAAAACCCCAGCTACATGGGTTTCTGGGGGATGTTACTTCCGGTAGTCTCACACTGCCATTGACCATCACCAACAATTTGTTTATGGATATATCCATCGACACCTCTTGTCTATGGGTGTGACAAAACCCTTCCTTGTTTTGGACGTTTTGCTCAAGCTGTATAGTAAGTGAATCTTGTGCAGCCATTATATCCCCTTGGTTGTAGCCTTCACTGGACTCTTGGGAACAAACTGCTCCCACTGTTGTGTTATCGCTTGGCACTGTCATTAACTGCAAACTTCCACTATTAGCATAGTTCACTGCATTGTCTGCCTCCTCAATGAAACTTCTCCACTGTGCATGAGCCCGACAGCAATAATTACATCCTCCACATGGGAAACCCTTTGGCTGTATCCCTGTCAAGTACGAGGAACAATGGGTTAATCTGTCCAGTAGTCTTGATAAGGCGTCAGTGCTCCCATGCTTGTATCCTAGTCGGTTCTTAACAACCATGTGGTATTGTGCTAGTTCTTCCATCCACAGGGCAAGCTGTCCTTGGCGGTCCCTGAACCTCAACAACCAGGTCAGACTTTAGTGATCGGTCCTTACACCGTAAACACTTTCCCCAATAAGTAATACCTGAATTGCCTTGTAAACCTTTAAATGCTCAGCAGCTCTTTACAAGTAGACAATATCTTTTTTGTTCCGGAGTGAGGGCAAAGCTGCCATAAGCGACCACTCTCTCCCTGCCATTGTGGACTTGACTAAGGATGCCTCCAATGGCCCAGTTAGAGGCATCAACATCCAGTATGAAAGGGTCTGAGGGATTTGGGATTGCTAACACCTGAGGTTCCACCACGGACCTCCGCAACTTTTCAAATGCTGTTTGTTGTTCCTCCTCCCATATAAACTTCTGTTTCCCTGTGATGGCATACAGAGGTTGCGCTAGTTTAGCGAAATCTTTAATGAAGGCCCTGTGATCATTTACAAAACATAGGACAGTTCGGGACTGCCCAGTTGGTAACTGATTGTATATTTTTCTCAGTCACGGACAACTATTCCCCATTGACCATTCTTTCCAAGAATTCCACCTCAGTCTGGAAAAATCAGCATTTCTGGGGTTTCAGCTTCAATCCATGTTCCCTGAAGCCCTTAAATGCCTCTTCTAAGTTTTCCAGGTGTTCTCTAAAGGTCTTGCCCATCACCAGGATATCATCCAGAAATGCCAAGACGGTCTTCCAGGTCAGTCCTCGGAGAACCAGGTTGACCACGCGAGTAAGTGGCTGGTGCATTTGTTAGACCAAACCCCATCAGTACATGTTCAAATAGACCGTACCTGGTGATGAATGCTGTCTTTTTCCTATCCTCTGGTTTAATGCCCACCTGCTAATATGCCGCATTGGCGTCCAGTATAGAAAACCATATGTTCCCCGTAAGTGAATCTCATTAAATGCTGTTCATGTCTGTATAAAGGTTGAAATGCTTATATTCACATATCATGTAACTGTAAAAGGCAGTAGCCTATTATTGAGTGTCCAATTTTAAAACATTGTAAGGCATAGTGTTACTTTTCTTGCTTGGCATTATTGTTTAAGAATACATTCAGAAAATGTAAATAAATATAAGCACTCAATTAGTGAAGGAATTCAATCCATTATAAAAATGTTACAAATGAATAATGAATCTTTCTTGGGATGGTTAGATAGTCAACAGGGTAAATCACAAAGTATAATTCTTTTGCATACTAATTGTTCTAATAGAGCAAGCACTTGTCCATTAGTTAGAAAGTATAAGTTTTAACAGAACAGAACAGAACTAATTAATGCAAAATCAGACATTGGTTATCACATGGCAAAATCCCTTCATACAATCATGATACAATTCTGAGAAAATGGAATACTGGCATACTGAATACAATCTCAGGTTTAATACATTTATGAGCAGGTTGTCAACATATTTCTGATTTATGTTTTCTTAGATCAGTGGCTTATGAGCCATTTGTCACTTATCAATACAAGAACATAAGGGTATACTTAGATGAACAACTCAACTCTTACATAATTAAAGCAACCACTGTTTGATGAATAAATCTCTAATGTCTAAAGCAGTACATAGTTACATCTTGGTAAAAATGCACAGTGATATTCATTGACTTTACATGTACAATTCAATCAACAAACTTATAATGATTAAAAATACATAATTGCTTATATAATTTATGAAACATTTTTACTTTGAGATCTTTTTACAAAGATATTTAATAGGTGTTTTATTACTTGACATTCTCAGTTATAACACTTGTTGAAGACCAAATTATTTGATGTATTGCAATAGTCTGGGAAATGTTAATGGCTAATTTTACTATATTTCTTTAAATACCAGTGCATTTTAAGATCCTGTAATTTTCCTCATATTTTTTTATTGGATAAATTGTCATGAAGTATATGACTTCTAGAAAATTAGTAATTAATTATATATACACAATGCTTTGTAAAGATTGGTAATGTTGATTTGAGATCTCACCTTTTACAAAGAAAAGTAATACATATGGTACTATCAGACTTTAAAGTACCTTATTAATAGAAAGTGATTTAAAGGCATTCTGGTGTTAATATGTCAGCTGGTTTTGGATTGTTTAAGGGTGATTCTTGGTTGTCTTGTTGTTGCATAAATAGTTAAAATCTTGTAAATGAGAGGAATTTTTTCAGGAGTATAAATGTTAAAGCAAAAGTTGATGTAGGATTAGATCACCAAGATATTTAAGGTGTATCAGAGATTTGTCATACTCCTGATTATTTACTATGCATTAGGTGGATTGTGTCAGGTTTCATTGTGATTGCCACATTATAGATGATAATGACAAACAACTCTGCAATTGTACAAATGGTGTTTACTTAGACTGTTGTTTATTAAATGGGAGCTGAAATCAGATTGAATACACAATGTCCATTGACAATGAGATCAATTTATTTTGAACTGCCTGTCAGGATGTGAGGCAATGCTGTAATGTGGCTGAACATCTATTCGAACCTAATTTCTCTGTTTGGATAGGTGAGTCCTTAATAGTATTTGTTCTTTCTATTCGAATAGGCAGCGTCTTGTTCTTGACTGGGGACTTTCAAATTTTGGCCTTTGTGTAAAATAAATTTACACCTCTCTATAGAATGTCACAAAACTGTCCTTCTCAGGACAAAAACTGTCGTTTTTAGGACAACATCTCAGTGACAAAAAAACTGTCCTTTTTAGGACAACTTCTCGATTGACAAACAAACTGTCCTTTTTAGGACAACTTCTCGATTGACAAAAAAATTGTCCTTTTTAGGACAACTTCTCGATTGACAAAAAAACTGTCCTTTAGGACAACTTCTCAATTGACAAAAAAACTGTCCTTTTTAGGACAACTTCTCGATTGACAAAAAAACTGTCCAAATGGTGTTTACTTAGACTGTTGTTTATTAAATGGGAGCTGAAATCAGATTGAATACACAATGTACATTGACAATGAGATCAATTTATTTTGAGCTGCCTGTCAGGATGGGAGGCAATGCTGTAATGTGGCTGAACATCTATTCGAACCTAATTTCTCTGTTTGGATAGGTGAGTCCTTTATAGTATTTGTTCTTTCTATTTGAATAGGCAGCGTCTTGTTCTTGACTGGGGACTTTCAAATTTTGGCCTTTGTGTAAAATAAATTTACACCTCTCTATAGAATGTCACAAATCTGTCCTTCTCAGGACAAAAACTGTCCTTTTAAGGACAACTTCTCGATTGACAAAAAGCTGTCCTTTTTAGGACAACTTCTCGATTGACAAAAAAACTGTCCAAATGGTGTTTACTTAGACTGTTGTTTATTAAATGGGAGCTGAAATCAGATTGAATACACAATGTACATTGACAATGAGATCAATTTATTTTGAGCTGCCTGTCAGGATGGGAGGCAATGCTGTAATGTGGCTGAACATCTATTCGAACCTAATTTCTCTGTTTGGATAGGTGAGTCCTTTATAGTATTTGTTCTTTCTATTTGAATAGGCAGCGTCTTGTTCTTGACTGGGGACTTTCAAATTTTGGCCTTTGTGTAAAATAAATTTACACCTCTCTATAGAATGTCACAAAACTGTCCTTCTCAGGACAAAAACTATCCTTTTAAGGACAACTTCTCGATTGACAAAAAGCTGTCCTTTTTAGGACAACTTCTCGATTGACAAAAAAACTGTCCAAATGGTGTTTACTTAGACTGTTGTTTATTAAATGGGAGCTGAAATCAGATTGAATACACAATGTACATTGACAATGAGATCAATTTATTTTGAGCTGCCTGTCAGGATGGGAGGCAATGCTGTAATGTGGCTGAACATCTATTCGAACCTAATTTCTCTGTTTGGATAGGTGAGTCCTTTATAGTATTTGTTCTTTCTATTTGAATAGGCAGCGTCTTGTTCTTGACTGGGGACTTTCAAATTTTGGCCTTTGTGTAAAATAAATTTACACCTCTATAGAATGTCACAAAACTGTCCTTCTCAGGACAAAAACTGTCCTTTTAAGGACAACTTCTCGATTGACAAAAAAACTGTCCTTTTAAGGACACCACTCAATTGTCACAAAACTGTCCTTTTAAGACACAACTTCATTGTCGACCAACTGTCCTTTTCAGGACAACCTCTATAGATTGGCTACATTACAAATTAATATAAACTACAACCATTTTTGATCTCATTGATCTCGGTTTGTAGCTATCGTTGGGTTCAAAATTAGTCTAAATAATAATCATTTGTTACGAGAGCTGAGTTTTTGTTGATATAATTTTTAATAACAAACCTATCACTCTGAAATGCTTCCACATTCAGTCAATGTATGGTAAATGTGTGTTCCTCAAAATAATCTTTAATATGAAAGAAGAAACAACACAAGCTCCTTGCATTGTTCTTTACAGTCACAAAATTAGCTGATTTGTTATCAACTGAATGTATAACTTCGGCTGGGGGAGAGGCAAATCTTTACATGAGACCCAATAGAAGAGTGCCTGATAGGCAAAGAGTATAAGAATATGAAGGGTTTAGAAATAAAAGGTTTAAAAAGATAGAAAAGTTATAAACAGATTTTTGTAAAAACATACAAAAATGATTTTTTTTTCTTGAAAGATGAAAACATGAAGCTAAGTTACTACAACTCAAAAAACTGTGTTAAAAATATATATGTAAGGAACATGAACATAGAATTTTACCATTGAATAAAAGCTTTCCAGACTATAAGCTTATTTTTTTATTCAAAATTATTTTATGCTGGAAATTGTTTGGGATGTAAATGTAATCTGTAATTACTTTCCAGCTTTCTTTTAACCATATTTTTGTGTTAAGTTTGAAAATAGTGTTTTCATTGCATAACTTAATATCACTTGGTAGCAGAGCTTTTTTTCAAGATGTGAAATAGTGCTGTTTTATGGGAGATGATTGCTTTATAAATCATTTATGTAAGTGCAAACTGAGTTTTGATTCTATGTATGGGGAAGTCATCAAGTAAAAAACTTGCTCCCCAAATTCTTTAATCAGAACAACACAAAAATGTACACCATTAAACTTCAAGCCATGTGATCACTGACGATCAGACAAACAGTACAGGTGAAAAGCTTTTGAAAATATTGACACTGACACACTGATAAAGCTCTCATTGGCTAATGTAGTCATACAATATTGGAACAATTATAGAGTTAAACTTTATAATTACATGCAAGGTTATCAGGAAATGGGTACATACTCAATGTACCTGGAAGAGTTGTTAAAGCTCTTTGCTGGTAAATCCATATAACACAAAAGCTTTATGATTACATAATGAACAGTGTTTCTTTGCTCTATCAGTGCAAGACTGGGGTTTACATGTTTTAAAAACATAGCTATATTTGTGAAAATTGATTACTCATCAGATTACATGTATGTTTGAAATATGTTGTGTTTAATAGAAACAGGATAATTATGACTTACATGGGTATGTATGGTTAGGGGGTGGAAAACTATTGCTTGAACAATTTCAATCTTAGATATGGTTTGCTTTTTATAACTTTACATTTAACTGACATGTTGGCGGCGTCAAAGAGTTTTCATCCGATCTTTACCAAACTTTGTGAAAATGTTTGTGGGCATAATATCTCGGCCAAGTTCGATAACCAGCCACATCCCTCAGGCACTTCTGAATTATGGCCCTTGAATTATCCAAAATTCGTCAAATTAACCGTGTCCGCTCTCTAAGTCACAGAGTTTTCATCTGATCTTTACCAAACTTTGTGAAAATGTTTGTGGACATAATATCTCGGCCATGTTCGATAACCAGCCACACCGCCCAAGGTACTTCGAAATCATGGCCCTTGAATTATCCAAAATTGGCCAAATTAGCTGTGTCCGCTCTCTAAGTCAAAGAGTTTTCATCCGATCTTCACCTAACTTGGTGAAAATGTTTGTGGGCATAATATCTCGGCCAAGTTCGATAACCAGCCACATTGCCCCAGGCACTTCTGAACTATGGCCCTTGAATTATCCAAAATTGGCAAAATTAGCCTTGACCGCTCTCTAAGTCAAACAGTTTTCATCCGATCTTTACCAAACTTTGTGAAAATGTTTGTGGACATAATATCTTGGCCATGATAGATAACCAGCCACACCGCCCAAGGTACTTCGAAATTATGGCCCTTGAATTATCCAAAATTTGCCAAATTAGCCTTGTCCGCTCTCTAAGTCAAAGAGTTTTCATCCTATTTTCACCTAACTTGGTGAAAATGTTTGTGGGCATAATATCTCGGCCAAGTTCGATAACCAGCCACATTGCCCCAGGCACTTCTGAATTATGGCCCTTGAATGATCCAAAATTGGCAAAATTAGCCTTGACCGCTCTCTAAGTCAAACAGTTTTCATCCGATCTTTACCAAACTTTGTGAAAATGTTTGTGGGCATAATATCTCGGCCAAGTTCGATAACCAGCCACGCCGTCCAAGGTACTTCGAAATTATGGCCCTTGAATTATCCAAAATTGGCCAAATTAGCCTTGTCCGCTCTCTAAGTCAAACAGTTTTCATCTGATCTTCACCTAACTAGGTGAAAATGTTTGTGGGCATAATATCTCGGCCAAGTTCGATAACCAGCCACATTGCCCCAGGCACTTCTGAATTATGGCCCTTGAATGATCCAAAATTGGCAAAATTAGCCTTGACCGCTCTCTAAGTCAAACAGTTTTCATCCGATCTTTACCAAACTTTGTGAAAATGTTTGTGGGCATAATATCTCGGCCAAGTTCGATAACCAGTCACGCCGTCCAAGGTACTTCGAAATTATGGCCCTTGAATTATCCAAAATTGGCCAAATTAGCCTTGTCCGCTCTCTAAGTCAAACAGTTTTCATCTGATCTTCACCTAACTAGGTGAAAATGTTTGTGGGCATAATATCTCGGCCAAGTTCGATAACCAGTCATATCGCTCATGTCACCCAGGAGTTACCACCCTTTGATTTTAGAAATTTCCTAAAATTCGTCTTGTTTTAACTCTGAGCTGTGTCTTATGACGGGCGTATTTTGTGACAGTTTGGCACTCTTGTTCTTACAACAGATTGACCTCATATTATCAAACTGATGTCACTGTCACAACTTGTAATAACATTACAATTGGAGAAAGAGAAGTACAAAGAATGTAACATTAATTCACAAAACAAAACTTGAAAGTTCAAACACAGTGCATTCTTTCCAGTCTGTCTTGTATAATCACAAATTGAATATCCATGAACTATTCCTTCCTAATGTTCACTGCTTTAGAGAAAACCCAAAGTGAGTCAAATTTAATGAAACCCATCAGTGTATAATGTCAGTCATGTTGGTTGATGGAATAGGTCTTACAACTTGTATGGAGGATATGGAGTTTCTATATTTGATATTGCACATACAGCATACCAGGCTGTGTAAAATTTTGAAAATTGCTCTATTCCTTAGAATGGTCATGTAAATATTGTGTGATAGAATGGATAAAATATCCTACTATTTAAATTGGTACAGTAAGATAATAATTGATATTGTGCATACAACAAGGCCAAATTCTTGAGTATAACATGACAGAAATTGACATGGACATAGTGTATATAATATTGTTAGCATGGTCAAGGTCAAATTGGTTTAGACATACAATAATCCTCATACAGTTGGGCGCATTGATAAACAAAACACAAAAATGTATCAGATATTATGTCTGATTTTTAGAACATTGTATTTTTGTAGATAAAATAGTTCTTTGTAAGTATTGCTTTGGCTCAGAGGGAAAAATTCAATTTGAATTGGGAAAGTTCTTTGCAAGTATTGCTTTGGCTCAGAGGGAAAAATTAAATTTGAATTGGGAAAGTTCTTTGCAAGTATTGCTTTGGCTCAGAGGGAAAAATTAAATTTGAATTGGGAAAATATACTATTTTGGTGGGGGAATCAGGGGCTGATATTTGGCTCCAATAATGGAGAATAGAGGGTTCTCGTTAGTGCTATCATATAGAGCACTAAAGAATTATGTGGTGAAAGCTTTTTTCCTTCACTGTCAAAATGTTAATTGTGTTAACAGTTTGGTTTTTCAGAATCTTATTTATTTCTATAGGAATATTAAAATTAAAAGTTGATATCGGGCATACAACATACTTGACCAAGTATTATGTTTTCTGGGTCATACAAAATATGGACATTGTATCAATGGCAATGGCTAAGTATTGGTTTTGATAAGCCCTTAAGTACATTATGGCAATTTAATCATTTGTCTTAATTTTAGGTAAAACGTTCCAGTAAAAGGTATATGGTAATTCATATGTGGAATATTTTTACCTTTGTGCCTTTAATATTACATAATGGGAACAGAATATAAGTGAAGATTTGATGTGCATGCAACATATCAGTGCAAGTGTTATGGATGTCATACTCAAGTAATCTCATTTACTGAAATTTCTCTATTCGTTATTCATAACAATATCTTGAGTAACTGTTTGAGTGGTTAAAATATACTGTTGTGTAGTATCTTGTACTTGGCATTCATTTATGAGGTCAAATGTTTGAGTCCAGAAACATGCTTAGTGGTTTTCACAACTTAAATGTCACATTTAATGCTTTAACTGCAACAATGGGACCTTGTCCATACAGTATGCACAGCAATTATTGATTGGTACTGTCAGATGACATTAAGAACATAAAACAGCAGGTTCTAACATTGGTCATAACTGTTTTAAAAATGAACAACCCTATTAATTTTGCATAACATGCATTTATATGCAATTGTATAATGATGAAAAATGATACATTATAATCATTATATTCCTGTTTGGTAGGGTAAGTTGGTAGAGCACAGGACTGAGCATTCAAGTCTCAGGATAAGGGTATATTTTTCATTTTCACCTAAAATGAATCCTGTAAGCTAGTATTGATCTAGAATTATGACCCCTGTGTCAATATCAATCAGCTAACATTAATTTTACTTCCATGTCCAGAGTGTATGCAAGGGCAGATCTGGGATTCGGATTTGGGGAGCATAAATTTTTGGTCAATTTTGGTTTTGTTCAAGCCTTATAAAATGACAATGACTGTTTCTTTGTTTATAAACATCATCATATTGCTTCAATAAATCAAAATTGCTTATTTGAAAATTGCTTATTTAAAGATCTCTGTATATTTTCGTATTTATACTCATAGTTATTTGTAAGGTTGGGGAATTTTAGGGGGATGTCGGATGTGCCCCCTGGATCTGCTAGTGGTTAATGCACATCAGCATAAATGAATTACTGTTAGGAATTATTGCTATTCTGTAGGTCACATTGATTTCTATGTCAGCTTGTCCTTTGAAAACAGGAATCTGTTAAAGTAACAACACATTATTGCATCCTCCTTCCCTGACCATTTATCATGTTGCCACTGGCATAACTCTCTGTTGACCACATTCACCAATCATGTCATCCATGTTCATTTCTTCATCATCATTCAGCTTCATTGACAAGATATGTTTGCAGCTCTATTTTTATGTTTATTACGGTAGTTCTTATAACTCTCGAACATTTGTTATTTGTTTATGAACCTTAAAATTACACTGTTTATATTTTCAGAATGAGGAAGACAGCTGTGATCCCTCTAGAATGGGTTCAACCGAGTCTAACAGTACTAATACTTCATGTCCTTGTCTGTTCTCATTTGATTTAGTATTTTGGTCCTGTGTTTGAGGTCATTAATACTATACCTCTAATACATGCTGGGAAGTTAGTGGTTCCTTGCAGAAGAACGACAGTGGTTAGTACTGGTAGGCAACCCAGAATTTGTATGGTCAACTGACTGCTGTATTATTGAATACTGTAATAACATGTTCTTTATTACCTAAATGCAACAGTCTTCCTTGCATTGTTACTTCTTTTGTTGGAATTATTTAGAATTTGGTGTGTATATATTTTCAGGTTTTGTGTGAATGAGTAGTTTTGATGTTCAATTGCTTTCATCCAATCAGAATGAAGCTGGCTGTGAAATGTAATTTTCCTGGAACTCGTGAGTTTGAAGTTATTTCATTTTATTTAGAAATAATGATAAAAATGCAATTGAAAAATATAATATTACAATTACCATGAATAGTACTACAATTGAAACTGTTAGTTTATTTTACCTGGTATAACCAATATGCAAGGCCAAGGCAGTTCTTCAATTTTGGCACAATGATATTTTATGATATTATTATAGTACCAGTATGCTTTCTAAAACACATTGAGAAGAATCTGAAAAGGGATTTGCGCCCCTTGCCTCCTGAGCAATAATTTGAGGGGATGAAAGCGAAATCAATCTTGTATCTTACAATACAGAAAGACTGGTTTCGCTTTCACCCCTCAACATTTAGAGCTAGTATATCTGTAGATAAATGTAGTGTACGAATTGTGTACTATTTGTATTGAGTTTAAGAACTATTGATTTGTTTATGGTTTAGTTCTGTGGTATATTCTTGATTTCTTTGTGCATACTTTGTTGCCATTTTAATGATTCTGAATGCTTTTCAACTGAATTCTGTGTCAGTTTGGTAACCTATGGTCAATGTATTGGTTTGTGTTGGTCATTGTCCCCTTTCTTGTCTACATTTAACATTGATCTTTGATCATTGATGTATGCTCAGTTCTTGTTCTTTGTCGAGATGTAATTCACTGATCTGTCTCCAAGCCTATCTCACCATACATATAAAGCCAGAGTCTTAAATAGGATGATCTTTTAATATCTAGACTTTTCTTCTTTATTGCCCAGCTGAATTACATGATTTACGATAATTTTATGCAGGATAATTTTATGCAGGAATATCGTTTTAGTATCTATGCAAATTGTGCGAAATGATGGAAAAATGGGGAAATGTTACACACAGGGAGAATAAGTAATTACAAGCTTATTTATCAGAAAACAAACTGTTTATGTAGCATTTGGCAGATATGTAGAAAGTATGTTCATGGTTTCAGTTTCCTCTTGACTGTTTAATCGATTTATTTAAATATTTTTAATTTAAATTTATTTGAGAATTTTTGAATTTGCTTAAAAGTAGCTACACAGCTTTGAGTTAGGTTTTATGTAATATTGATTATTTTTCTTGTGTAATTGTTTTGTTTATGATTATTTTTCTTGTGTAATTGTTTTGTTTAGGTGTCATTTAAGGGTATTCTGGACTTGCATCATATGGCAACAACTTTCGGCCAGACCCTATTCCAAATTTCATGCTAAGTTGGTTAAATGAAGACATATTGAACATGGTAATGAGGTTTATGGACCTTTCAGAACTCGGCACTTAATGCTTCAAAATTTCAAGCAGCAAATAACCTCACTTAGGATTTCAATAATCTTATAACTATTTCATTAACTTATTGTTGTATTAAAAATGTCAGCTATTAGGGTTAAGATAGGTTTAGGGAACTTTTTGGAACCTAATTTTACTCAAAATTGCATATTAGGGTTCATTTTTTGAATGAATGAATGTGTTTAATATAATTATTGTGTTTCAATTTATGTTGTTTTCTGTTAGAAGGCCATGTTTTATTTAAGAATTGTACAATTGTTTTTGTATACCTCTTTACATGTCACCTTCTGTAAATAAAGATATTATTATTATTATTTAAGGAAACATGTGGAACTTATTTCGCATCAAAATTTCAATTTAAGTGCATGGTAGGTTTAGTGGATAATTTTGAAAATATTTAATACTAAACTTTCATATTGAGGTTTAGGTTAAGGTACTTTTCGGAACTTTTTTGGCATCAAAATTTCATTAAAATTATTCCAAATACTTTATCTGCATATATCTTATTCTTGCATAAAGGAGCGATCCTTTAAACTATTCAATTTAAATAAGGACATGTTCAATGCAAACTCTGTTTCCCTTAGGAATATTGAGGGGTGGAAGCGAAACTCCTCTATCTGCTTGTTTATAAATAGGCAGCTAGACAATTTCAATTTTACACCTTGATATTAACCTCAGATTAGCTATCAACTATCCACGACTCTTCAACTTTTCATTTACTTTTCTTAAATTATTTAAGGTTCAGGGTCTTAATGTTTTAGGGATTTAGGTTTACTTTAAGGTTGTGATTAAGGGTCATATGGTCATTTCCAGTATACAAGGTTAGGCAGAGAAGTCGTTAGTCCTCTAGCCTCATTTAGGAGTTTGTATTAATATTGCATTTTTGCTGCTTATTGATATCATGAACATACTTATATAATTCTGATGAATGATCAGATTACAAATTTACTGATTATCTTTCTTGTGTGAATCTATCATACAAAGGTCAGTACATACCCCCTTCCCTGTATGTGTGTATCTTTCTTGAGAGGAGATTTTTCTGTTGGCCTCTGTGTTATTTGTGAATGACATGTTTTTGTTTATTGACACAAGTTCTGTCCCATTATCCCTTCCAGAGTGCTCTCCCTTTATCCCTTCTCCATTGTGTGTTTGTATATAAAATACAGATTTCACATATCCTTGCTGAAGGAACATCTTTCTTTTTTGATGTGTTCGTCTATTCAACTCGTGCACATGATTCACTTGTTTATGCTGATTCAGTTTCCTCCTGTGATAATGTATAAACATGGTTGTAACCCAATGGTCCACTCGATGTATCTTTTGACAATGACCAATACATCCCTTCTGAAAACTCTTTGTCTATAAGTTCTCTTACCAAGATGGTTCCATGTGGCTGTCAGTGTTTTGGGTTTGGTTATGAAGCTTGTAGTGTAGATATCAATATGTTAAGTTATCAATAGTGTAGATATCAGAAATTTTGTATATAACTAATATATTAATCATTTAGATAAGAATGTCATAAATATTACACCCATATATTATTATATTATTTTTATTTATGTTATTCCTTCTTTAGTTTACGGAATGAAGCAGACACTGGCACAGTCTCTTGGTTTATATGTATTGCTTAAAACATGTTTTGGTTTATTTTCTCCATGTACTACAACCACAATGTGGGATGTTTGGTGTGGAATGATGGACAAATGGTATAGTTGGGAATCAGAGACCTAAGATAGCAGGTAAATTACTTTTTATCATATTTTCTACACTTACTTTAACTGTTGTACAATAATACTTGAAGTTGCCAGAAAGGATCAGAACCTTAAACAAATTGCAACATGGCAGTTTTCTTGCTGTTTTACAGCACAAAGTGCTCAATGATGAGCTATTTGGATCTTTAGCTGTCAGTCCATCTGTCATCTGCTATTTAATTGTTTACACTCTAGAATCCACATTTCTTGAGCAATTATAATCAAACATGGAATAATGTCTATATGGCCATCAGTTCTTGGCCAGTTTCAATTATGGGCCAAATCATTCTACTAGATCCAGAGTTATGGCCCTTGTATTGAACAAACAGGAATAAAATCAATTAATTGATGATAATATATCACAAAATCTATTAACAGTATGTAGTTGTCATACATTATAAACTTTAAAGATCATATGAAAGTTATGGTCTCCTTAAAAAACTTTTTTTTTTAACCAACATGACATTTTATGTCGCTCAATATATATTTTAGAGAAAATTATTTTTAATTAAATTTTGTGCACATCACCCGAAATGAAAGTATCAGAACTTTGTTAAACATAGTAGTTGGTCATGCCACTCGATATAAGTTCGATCCAATAAAATAATAAGTCTGGTAAAGTCCGGGCATATAATAACATGATTTTAAGCAATTCCAAGTATGGATAACAGGATTTGATACACTACTGTGCGGTTGTTGCTGTTCTTGCCTTGAATTGACAATCTGTCCATTTATCACACCAGGCAAATGTCACAAAATAAAAAGGATGCAATGATCTGGGCATATACTAGCTGCATATTGTTAAAAGACTGTTACTGACCTATGGAAGTGATAAATATCAGCTTATGGTAAAATCATAAACAAAATTCTGAGCAAAAATGATCCGAGTGAAAATATAGTCATGACATAAATAAATCACTGTGCAGTGTACTCAATCTATTAAGAGACCACTTTATTAAGTGACCACTTTTTGGCTGTCCCTTGGGTGGTCTCTTACTACAATGTCTACTGTACTAAGAATATAAGGCAAAAATATGAATTATGATAGTTAAAACACCTCAAGCTCCTTGTCTCTGTGATTTTCTAAATTTACTGCCGGATATAGGCTGTTTCCCCCTATCAAAAAGTGTCCATTTTCCCCAAAAATCTTCATTTTTTCCCAATTCTTTGTTCATTTGTCCCCCCTCTGACTGAATTTCTGTCTTTGTGTATTTAACGTTTTATAAAAGAATCTTTGCTCTTACATCACCTTATATGTATAACAAACACCAGCCACAGCTGAAAAGTTATTTTTATAAGCAAAACAACCATAACCTGATTTTCCCAAATTTGGTATTTATCGCGGCTCTTTTACCAATTAAAAAGGCACAGGCAGTAAAATTATTTTTAAAAAATCACTGGCAGTTGTACAAATGTGTCCACTCCTGTACATTGCAAATCTCTGTGTTGGCTGAACACTGCGATTGAACATGCTAGGCCACCATATTAAAATGAAAATGCTGGCCATTATACCTGTTAATTGGCGGACATGCTGCCCCAAAATGACAATGGTGAGTGTTCCTTGGCAAAAACCTCAATGAGCATACTGTACAGTGATATAGATCTCAATACTTGCTTCGCATGAAATATTGTGACAAAACTTGGTACATAGATGGAGACTACATTTTGATTACTTGGGTCAAAGTCAGTGCTTCTAACACTGTATGCAGACCATTTCCTGATTGCCTAACCAGGTGAAAAGTTCTTGCAATAAGCATAGAGATTTGCTCAGGACAATGACATTTGTTATAACTGACGGTACCTCGTTGGTTAGAGCACTATAGGCTGTTACCTGGGAAGCCCGGGTTCCCTTCCAGCAGACTGGGCAGGTCATGTTTTTCTCGGACATTTGGCTACTGTCATTTGTTCTCCACCTCTGATTCATGTGGGGAAGTTGTCAGCTGCTTGCCTAAGGGCAAGTTAGTATTTGTTGTTAATTAATTCCATGGAAACTGCATGGAAACTGCATGGAAACTCACCACCATATAACAAAAAGTTGTTGATTAATTGGCAAAACCTGATTAAAACATACAAATCATCTATATACATATGAAATTGCACAAATACTTAACCCATCAGCACTATGAACTATTTTTGAAGTTATAAAACATTTAGATTGATCCTTTGACTGTGATATAATGTTCTCCAGTTAATTGTTATAAGGATATGACAATATTTATACAATTTTCTATCTGCTAGGTTATTAATCTGCTTGTTCCAGCAATGTTTGGTCAAGGTCACGCTTGAGGGTCATATTATAAGTGCGTAATTGTTTCTTCTCGGCTCCTTACCCATGTGCGGCTTTCTTGGATAAATATCAAGAATAATCTTCGTTGATAAGTGGTTTTGTTAAAGCCATTTCCTCTAAATGAGATTGTCTCCCATCTACCTGAAAATGATAACTGTCAAATATGGTAGATAATAAATAATTGATATTGGCTCCATACTATTACTGATGTAATATATTCTTGAAGTTAACTCTCCTGATCATTATTGTTAGGGCCTAACCATCCCAGCTTCGTTGAAAACATGACATAAAGAAGTAATAATTCTACACTAATTCACTAACACAATTTCCTGAACTTATTCAATCATGAAATATGAATTATTGGTCCATAGTTTCAATACTTTTTTAACAATATTTTAATCATCGGTAACAGTTGGTAGCTTTTAACACCATGTACAAAATGAAGCCATATTAAAACAATTGCATTTTTAATGGTGTTAAGTATATATTCTTGAGGGTTATTGAACAACAATGACTTTACTATGGAATTAACAGAAATAAATAATTTGTTAATTTTCTAACATTAATGGCAACAATAAAAAGTTCAATGTAAGATAAATGATATATTTTTTGTAATTATGTATGCATGTTGATAATATGTGAAAATGAATATACTGCTATTATCACACTCGATTTAAAAGTAAATTTATAAGATCAGAAAACTAGTCTATAAGAACAGCTAGTAACTGTCGTAGTGGACATAAAACATGCAAAGTTTTAAATCGGCCCCTTAACGTTTGGAAAATGACAATTTTTCCTACATGGTCTATGTGATTAAAGGTGAAACTCGAAGTAAGAACATTTTTAGTTTGAATAAATATTTTTACACTAAATAAAAGAGAGGAAATTGTAGAATACTCGTAAAACTGTTAAAATATTCTAGTAATAAGATAAAGCTGTATAATCTACATTGATAAAAACTGGTAGAGCTGGAAACTTGATATTGATTTATGAGTCATTTTCAAGGGAGACAATCCACTTCAATAAGCCAGCTAAAAGGCAGTGAAAACTGGGTATGCCTAAATTGGTTGATGAGGTATACCAATCCATTAAATGTGTTTGTTCTTTTATAGAATTTTCTTAAAACTTTTTTATAGAATAGTTTCTAAATTACTGTATGTCATCAATGGGAATAAACAAATGATATTTGTATAATAAACTGTAAATGAATTAATTCATGTTTAAATCATGTAAAATACAGTCAAATCTGCTTTAGTGACCGCCTGCCCTAAATGATCACATTGTTATCTGCCCTTTTCATGTTCCTTTATTCCAGCCCACATGATACAAGTTTAAATAATTATATCACATATTGTATTCGAAGACAATAATTTATAATGAAAGAAAATGTCATACTTGGTACAGAACGCATATTTAACAATATCAACATCATTGAGTGCACCTTTGTCTCGATTGTTTTGTTGTGATGTCACGCACATGAGTTGTTATTTCACAAGTGAGTTATCAAAATTATTACCACTCTTCTTTGTATGTTATGTTATAAATGTGAGATATAGAATTACATGATGTAATTGGACAAATTCTGTTGGAGTCGTCTGCATGCCGAAATTGAGCTGGAAGGATTTCTTTGTTAACTATTTAATGAAAATTGTGTAACAAATGTACTTCTTTAATTTCAGGTCTACATTCATTATTTGTTGGTGTATCTGCTGGTCATTGTTGAGAAACATGTCTTGTGCGGAGATCCTGGGATACATTTCATGGTGAGTTAAATAAAACTGTCACAGAATTCTACATATGAACAACAAATACTGATGAAAGAGCTAACCCACCAGCATTGATACTTATGCCTCATATTGGTTAGTTCTGTTAGTCAATATTTTATTGTGGTGATTCTGCTGATTGAGGGATGAAAGCAATACTCTGTCTATAACATTCTATATTCATATAGACTTTTTCACTTTCACCCCTCAAAATATTCAATTGAATAAGCAAAGCACTAGGCTATTGGCAACACCGAACATTAACTAAACTTAAGGACTATATCTTAGGTTAAAATTCTATTTTAAATGGACAGCATATATCATTATTTTGCTTGTATCCAATTTTCACTATATTAGCAAATCAAAATAAGTCGTTAAATTGTAACCGTGAAAATTTAGTAAAATATGTAAACTTTGAAAATCTTCTTGTCCAAAACCTTAATGTCTAGAGCTCTGATATTTTGTGTGTAGCATTGTCTATAGTGGTCATCGTACAAGATTGCATAAATTATTAAGTTCCGTCAAAAAAACATGGCTGCCAGGGGCGGGACCATGTTCCCAAAATGTATATAGTGGAAACTATAAACAACATCTCCTAAACTACTCAATGGATTTTGACCAAACTTCACAGGAATGATCCTATATGTATATAGTGGAAACTATAAACGTCATCTCCTCTTAAACCCTTGAATGGATTTTGATCAAACTTTACAGTAATGATCCTTAGGTGGTCCTCTTCCGTTACATAAATAATTTTGGTCTGTTCATAAATAGGTCAAAATTGTACATTTGAAATATAATATTTAAGTTCTTGGACGTTCAAGTTCATCAAGCTCATGGATAAATTTACACAATGTTTATGCACAGTTCATGAACTATTCATGAATGCATTTCAATGGGTTTAAATCTGGCGTGGTCAGTAGCAAGCTAGACTACCAGCCTGAAGGACCCGGTTCAATCCTGGGTCCGTCCAGCTACGGTCACTGTCGTGATTTGATCTAAGAATCTTTCTGAGGTCATTCACCTCCCACTGCTGATTCAAGTGGGGAAGCTTTCAGTCGCTTGCAGTGAAACCAAGGACTGCACTGACTATGGAGCTGTTAAATGAAGACAGCTGTTAGTAGGGGGTTATTTAAACAAATTCAATTGAAAAGATACTGAGGAAACAATATACAGAATGGTCAGTCAGCTCTTATTTGCTGTTTGTGGAATGTGAATTCCATCGTCACTATTACAGAATGTTAATAGTCTAAGCCGTAAATGGTTGCTTATAGCAATGACACAAAATGTATCAATTAAAATGAAAAGCTTAAATACGAGGGGCATTTGATAAGTAATGGCAACAGCGGCGGGTTATTCAAACCCCTATCATTAACCCATAAATGACTATTTGAGACCTTCAAAGTACTCTCCCTGCGACTGTACACACTTTTCAAGTCGAATTAGCCACTCACAAAATGCACCTTTAAAGCGTTCTTTGGGTATACTGTTTATACACTGATATAACGCGCTGCCTACGGCGCTGCGCGTTTCAAAGAGGCGCCCTCACAAGCATGATTTAATATATGGGTTCAACCAAAAGTCACAGGGAGAGAGATCTGGGCTATATGGAGGGTGTGATAAAACATGAATATGATGCTCCTTCAGATCATCTTGTACTACAGCTGAACGATGTGCTGGTGCATTGTCATGTAGCAACTTGATGCCGCGGACCCCTGTCCGTGGGCGCTTTGTTGTGTAATAGTTAACAACAGCCGGTAGTATATTTTCTTTGTATAATATACCAGTAACACTTCTGCGTTCAGGGACTGGGATTTGGGCCACAATTCCATCGGAATCGAAAAACAGGGCATACATAACGCGTCTGACACTTCTACTGCGCCGTGCAATTACAGGCCGTTGATTATTTTCACCTATCCACATTTTGTTATTTTCTTTAGTGGCAGGCTCAAAAAAGTACAGCCATGTTTCATCACCTGTTACATTTTCTTTGAGGCGCCTGGGGTCTTTATTTCTAAACATAGTGAGAAGAGCCGAAGCTTTCTCTACCCGCTCCCTCTTCTGCTCAGGGGTGAGCAAGTGCGGTATCCAGCGCGCACAAACCTTGTGTATGTTTAACTTTTCCTTTAAAATCAAGAAAACCCATGACGAATTGAGACCCGATATCTCCCCGATCTGTTCAACAGTACATCTGGCATCTGTTTCTATTATATCTTATACAGTGCAGATGTCTTTGTCAGACACTGCAGATTCTGGGCGCCCTGGACGGGCCTCATCTTTAATGTTAGATCTGCCATCTTTAAAGAGAGAAACCCACCGGGCAACTGTGCGATATGGAAGAGCACTTTCTCCATATACCTTGACTAAATCAGATTGAATATCTAAAGCGCTCAAGCCAAGCAATCCACGTATTTAGCAATACACCCTTTGCTCCTCGCGAAAATCGCTATTAGCTTCAGCCATTTTTATAGCCACTATAATGTACCACGCTATTTCAAACTTCATTTTAAAGTTCATTTGCACGTGATTCGCGTGTAATTTTTTGCCAGGTGAACGGAAAAATCAATACTCTTTCCATCGGTATGCTACACTAGTGGATGCACGTGAAAATCGATAAAATATTGAATCATTGCCACTAATTATAAAATGCCCCTCGTACTGTAGTCAATCACTGAGTACATAAAATAACTGTGTTTTTGAGAAATTATCATGTTAAGTGGTTAAACAATTCATCAAAATTAATGAACTTTGGTTCATGAACTAGTTTTAATGCTAGAAATTAATTAATGACATTGGCTACATGAATTTGTTTTAATGGATGTTTGGTGGACAGTGAAGGACAGTTCATGACTATTCATTAACATTTCATGAATGTTCATAAAGAGTTCATCAGTTCATGAACGGATTCTGGTATGATCTAACTGATGGAGCCAAATTAATGTACTATAATGCATATATTCTTCCCATTCTTGATTACTGTCATTGGGTATGGGTTTAATACATGAAATGCTATATCAATAAAGTACAGTAAAACCTCTATAATAATACCACCTTGGGACCCTTGAAAACGGGTCTTCTTTTTGAGTTGGTCTTAATATTGAGGTTGAATAAAGAGCAAAATGGTGACAATGGACTTGAAAGTTGTATGCTTAATTTTGAGGTGGTTTTGTTATTGAGGTGGTCTTTAAGTGAGGTTTTACTGTTCAAGTATTTTAATTAAGAGCTGCCAAGATTATTCTGAACCAGGCAATACAATCTTCTTCACAATTGTTCATAGATCTAAAATGGCTAGAATAAAGAAATGGGTTAAATATCAAATGGCAGTGATAGTTTTTAGCAAATTAACCAGTTTTTAACAGCATACTAAAGCCCGAATATCATAATTACAATATTACCATAACAATCTTCATAATTTATGTTTAAAACAAGTATTATAATTTAGTGTAGGTAAATATGTCATATAAGTGTTCTGTATAAGTATAATTATGTATTGACTAGATTGAAAATGATATTACATTTCTGTAATTAGTCATTGGTGTCTTCTGCTGGCTTTGAAAGTACAAATATGTCCAAATTAGCTGAAGTTCTGCACTGTGGGATTATAAGTGATTCTCATGTTATGTTTAAATAAATGCTGTGGTACTGCTTTGGTGTATGATAGTACACTGCAACTCCATTACAACGCGATGAGAGGGGTCCACGACTCGCGATCGCATTAGACTGCATTAAACTTTCCCACCCACCCAATATATAGCATTGTGCATACTTTGTGTTTTCATAATATATAATAAATATAGATCTCAAGACCCCATTGCATGGTCTGTATTAGGTAGCAGTGGTAGAGGAAAGGATATATGAAGACTGGTAACCTAGAAATGTTTGCAACAATATTTCTGTTTTTTTTTATTTATAGACATTTTTGCGACTGTAAAATGTTCACATTTTTACAAGAATCATGATTAAATAGTGGATATTTGTGTGTTTCCATGTAAGATCGAAAGTTATTTCACTGAGTGAGCAGCAGAGAGAATATTATCGAAAGTGACATAACCGCAAGTGAAAATTTAAGTCAGATACTCATGAGGTGAAATGACTCGATCTCACACCGAAACATACAGATGTTCTATTTATTTCATGCATCATTTTCGTCCTTTTTATTTTTTACACTTATTAATTACTTCAAATTTCGGTTCAATACCTCAATTTTTTACATGACGCCGTTTATATGTTGTCATTATCTTTTTGATAATTTCACAGACAAACATTTCAGATGTAAGTAAGGAATTGCGTAATTTATTCAAAGAAAGTGTGCAAGGGGAAGGGGTCTGCCCTGCAACATTGAGCTGTGAGGATTTTAATGAAATTGATGGCTGTAGATATGTAACAAAATTCCTCCTTTATTTTCAGGTCTCCATTCAATGATATGTTTGTGTATATGATAGTCATTGTTGAGAGCGGTTTCTGGTGCTGAGATGCTGACACACATCACATGGTAAGTTAGACTGTCACATAATCCATCATATAAACAGGAAATATTAACCAAAAGAGCTAATCCACCAGAATAAATGCTATTATCTTAAAGATTTGTAAAAATTAAAATGATATTCTGAGTATTTCCTACTAAATTATGCTCAAGGAAGAAATGGCAAGGGAGGTAACAATCACTATACAATTTGCTACCACTCCCTGTGTGTCAGTAATGAGGTAAACCTGCACTATGGTATAATATAAAATGTAAAAAATGTAAATACAAAATGGTGGGTTAGCTCTGTTAGTTAATATTTGTTGTCAAAATGCTGGTGATAATCAAATTGAGTTAAGCTAGTCTTTAAGACTCTCAATCTCATTGAAATCAGCCCCTAACTTTAGCTCCATTACTTTCTGCTGTTAGGATCTAAAATAGATATGCATGATCTACGCTCAAATAGAATTTACGGAGCTCGTCTGAGATCAACGAATATTCATAACTCTAAACCACAGCAATTTGCAGTCGACGATTTGATTGGCTACTCAAAGGTCACAAGAATGTGACCTGTATTGTGCAGTCATCAGATCCAGTTAGCATATAGTATAGGAGTGTGCTACTGGAGCTGCATATGCATATACTGTGAAACCTAAATTAGACCACCATTGGTTCTCAAGAAAATTGGTCTTATCAATAAGGAGGTCTGATTTTTATTTAGTTAAAATGTGGATGAAAAATTGAAAACTGGTCCCTGAAAATATGGTCTCAATAATGAGGCGGTCTTACTATTGAGGTGGTCTTTTTGTGAGGTTTTACTGTAGATCAAGCAGCATAATTATGAGCACTGCTGTATGAATTTCAACCTCTTCTTTAAGTGAGGTCATTTACATAAAACATCACATGTGACATCACCATGTACTGACAGTAAGCAATCTTTGTCCCATATTGCAATGGAAACGAAGTGACCCTAGAGAGTAAACATTGTATCTTGTTTGCAAATATTGACATGACATGTTGCGTTTTCTTGAAATGACATCACTTACAGAAGAGGTTGTAAATCCCATAGCAGCGCTCTCGTATAGACTTTTCATTTTCATCCCTCCAAATTGTGTCAAGAATTCAATTGATCTTTAAAATTTCGATCGTGGCTTATAGAAATATCTCATTGCCTTACAAAGGTGCTTGTTGTTGGCAACACCAAACATCAACTTAACTTAACAGCGTTATGAGCTATAGTAGAGTTTATGATGTTTAACATGGGTAAGACCTGTAGCAGAGTTTAGATGTTTAGCAGCGTTATGAGCTATAGTAGAGTTTATGATGTTTAACATGGGTAAGACCTTTAGCAGAGTTTATGATGTTTAGCAGCCGTAAGACTTACAGCAGAGTTTAAAATGTTTGTCAGCATTTCGACATATAGCAGAGCTTATGCTGGATAGCATAGTTAAGATCTATAAGAGTTTATGATGTTTAGAATGGTTAAGACCTATTTTAAATGATAATACACAAATTCCTGGAAATCTTGGCATTAAATTTATTATAAAAATTACAATTACATGTACTAGGTTAGAATAATATATCACTTGATAACTAGTAAATTAATATATATTTACAGTTACTGTCAAATATACTGGTGATCGATAATACATTCTTCAAAGAAAACTAAATACAACTTAGAACATATTCAATAAATATTTGCTCAAGCATATATTGAACAAAAATATGTTTCAAAACATTCTATTTGAATATGATAATTGATGTATTAGTTAATTATTAAAACAGAAACATTTATAGACATAATACAACAAGATTATACATGTACATTGTAGTTGTAAATCTCTGACAAAGCTGTATTGATGCCGGGCACATACCTTTAAACATATGTATATAATTTCACACTAATAAATAGAGAATATTTGTATGTTTTGGTGTAAGATCAAAAGTTATTTCAACAAGTAAGCAACCCATGCAATATTTTCACGAGTGGCGTAGGTGAAATACTTTCCATCTTGCACCAAAACATACAACAATTCTGTTTATTTCATGCTTCATCTGGGTTTCTTGTGAATTAAACTTGTTAATTACATTTCATTACCCCATGCCTCAATATTTGATTTGACTTCATTTGCCAAAGCCTGCACCTTGGCCATCAAGTAGTTCTTTTTCAATACAAATGTGAACTCCTTACTTAATTTAATTGTGCTATACTTCATAAACTCTTCTATTGGTCTTAATCATTCTAAACTTCATAAACTCTGCTATAGGTCATAATCATTCTAAACTTCATAAACTCTTCTATAGGTCTAAATCATTCTAAACTTCATAAACTCTTCTATAGGTCTTAATCATTCTAAACTTCATAAACTCTGCTATAGGTCTTAACCATTCTAAACTTCATAAACTCTTCTATAGGTCTTATCCATTCTAAACTTCATAAACTCTTCTATAGGTCTTAGCCATTCTAAACTTCATAAACTCTTCTATAGGTCTTAACCATTCTAAACTTCATAAACTCTTATAGATCTTAACTATGCTATCCAGCATAAGCTCTGCTATATGTCGAAATGCTGACAAACATTTTAAACTCTGCTGTAAGTCTTACGGCTGCTAAACATCATAAACTCTGCTAAAGGTCTTACCCATGTTAAACATCATAAACTCTACTATAGCTCATAACGCTCCTAAACATCTAAACTCTGCTACAGGTCTTACCCATGTTAAACATCATAAACTCTACTATAGCTCATAACGCTGCTAAACATCTAAACTCTGCTATAGGTCTTACCCATGTTAAACATCATACACTCTACTATAGCTCATAACGCTGCTAAACATCATAAACTCTACTATAGGTCTTAAAGCTGCTAAACATCATAAACTCTACTATAGCTCATAACGCTGCTAAACATCATAAACTCTACTATAGGTCTTAAAGCTGCTAAACATCATAAACTCTACTATAGCTCATAACGCTACTAAACGTCATAAACTCTACTATAGGTCTTAAAGCTGCTAAACATCATACACTCTACTATAGCTCATAACGCTGCTAAACATCATAAACTCTACTATAGGTCTTAAAGCTGCTAAACATCATAAACTCTACTATAGCTCATAACGCTGCTAAACATCATAAACTCTACTATAGGTCTTAAAGCTGCTAAACATCATAAACTCTACTATAGCTCATAACGCTGCTAAACATCATAAACTCTACTATAGGTCTTAAAGCTGCTAAACATCATAAACTCTACTATAGCTCATAACGCTGCTAAACGTCATAAACTCTACTATAGGTCTTAAAGCTGCTAAACATCATAAACTCTACTATAGCTCATAACGCTACTAAACGTCATAAACTCTACTATAGGTCTTAAAGCTGCTAAACATCATAAACTCTACTATAGGTCTTAACCATTCTAAACTTCATAAACTCTTCTATAGGTCTTATCCATTCTAAACTTCATAAACTCTTCTATAGGTCTTAGCCATTCTAAACTTCATAAACTCTTCTATAGGTCTTAACCATTCTAAACATCATAAACTCTTATAGATCTTAACTATGCTATCCAGCATAAGCTCTGCTATATGTCGAAATGCTGACAAACATTTTAAACTCTGCTGTAAGTCTTACGGCTGCTAAACATCATAAACTCTGCTAAAGGTCTTACCCATGTTAAACATCATAAACTCTACTATAGCTCATAACGCTGCTAAACATCTAAACTCTGCTACAGGTCTTACCCATGTTAAACATCATAAACTCTACTATAGCTCATAACGCTGCTAAACATCTAAACTCTGCTATAGGTCTTACCCATGTTAAACATCATACACTCTACTATAGCTCATAACGCTGCTAAACATCATAAACTCTACTATAGGTCTTAAAGCTGCTAAACATCATAAACTCTACTATAGCTCATAACGCTGCTAAACATCATAAACTCTACTATAGGTCTTAAAGCTGCTAAACATCATAAACTCTACTATAGCTCATAACGCTGCTAAACGTCATAAACTCTACTATAGGTCTTAAAGCTGCTAAACATCATAAACTCTACTATAGCTCATAACGCTACTAAACGTCATAAACTCTACTATAGGTCTTAAAGCTGCTAAACATCATAAACTCTACTATAGCTCATAAAGCTGCTAAACATCATAAACTCAGCTAATAGTCATAACTATGCTAGACATTATAAACTCTGCTATATGTCACAACACTGATAAAGATAATAAACTCTGCTATACTCCTAACCATGCTAAACATCATTAACTCTGCTATGGGTCTCAATCATGCTAAACAGCATAAACTCTACTATTGTTCTCAATCATGCTAAACAGCATACACTCTACTATTGGTCTCAATCATGCTAAACATCATTAACTCTACTATTGTTCTCAATCATGCTAAACAGCATACACTCTACTATTGGTCTCAATCATGCTAAACAGCATTAACTCTACTATTGGTCTCAATCATGCTAAACAGCATAAACTCTGCTATTGGTCTCAATCATGCTAAACAGCATTAACTCTACTATTGGTCTCAATCATGCTTAACATCATAAACTCTACTATTGGTCTCAACCGTGCTCAACATCATAAACTCTAGTATTGGTCTGAATCATGCTTAACATCATAAACACTGGTGTATTTCTTAACTTTTCTAAACTGCATAAACTCTACTATTGGTCTCAACCGTGCTAAACATCATAAACTCTACTATGGGTATAACCATGCTTAACATCATAAACTCTGGTATAGTTTTTAACTTTGCTAAACAGCATCAACTCTGCTATAGTTTGTGACCATGCTAGACATTATATACTCCGCTGCAGGTCTAACCATGCTAAGAGCTCTCCTGGGATTGCTTTAGGGGGTCTGTGCGGTCCAAGATCAGAATGAATTAATTCAGAACAAAGAGTACGAAATGGGTAATTAAAAGTCAGACATCCAAATAAAATGAATGACAAGTTGGTGACGACAAAAACAAGTTAAATATGTACCGTCATGTAGTCCTTTGCCATACGTAATACATTGTGATATACATGAATGTATGTAAAAACCATGACGGTTTTGGTTGAATTATTTTCTTCATGGATTTCATAATATCTGGGTAGGAATTATCAATCAGTGAATAAATTTGTATAACATTAATATCAAATGATACTTTTTGAGTATAAATGTACATGTCTGAGAACTAAAGCATACTATGTCATATTATGTAAAATTCCATTAAAGAACAAGAAAGAATATTGTCGTCTGCATTTCTAAGCAGTTTTGTAATTTCTAATGGCGCAGGAAAGATCTGGCATTGTCGGCATTGTAACACCTTCAGTCGAATAAGGTTTTTTGAATAATGATAACATAATACCACTAATCAATGGACTAGGTTTCCAGATTTAACAAACAACCAACTCTATTTGATGGTATAGTGGATTTTTAATGTATGATATTATAACTGATATATTCACAAGTATTGTTACATCAAAAACAGGCATCCGAAATTAATTTCATTCTTCATGTCTGCATTGTGTTTTAACTCGGCTTTAACTGAAAATCAAAAACTTATACATGTACATACTTAATTAAGGCCTATCTACTAATGCCGTATCTTGCCTTAGTCTATTCAAGCTTGATGCATACTGACTAAAAATAACTATGAGGATTTTTTATTAGAAAAGTAATATTGTTTTTACAGCTGTTGCCGAAAACTATCCAACAAAGCTTCAGTTAACTAAGTCTCCACTGCGTTTCAAGTTTTAAAAATGTTGTAATACAAATTAGGTTCCAACAATTCTGGTCTAGTCGATAAAATTGCATAATGTTCAAAAAAGTGAGGTTATTGAAATAATATATTGTGGTACATATTGCAATGCACTGCTAAAGTATTGCAATATATCATGGTACACTATAGACATAAGATGACACCCCTATAAAAAGTTTTATATGAAGTGGTTCAGTAAAGTTTCAAACTTTTATTTTAGTTGACACAAATTTATTTATCTGTGATTTCTTTTTCAGGATCAAAAGACAATGATGATCCATGTAGTGTTACATAAAGCCATGTATGTGTTCTTGGTTGTGTTGTTGCTGCATGTTGATTTACTGAATAAGGTAATATAAAATATTGAACAAAATGTCAAATAATTGATTAAAGGGAGACAACTTGCATTCAATTCAAGATCATTCAAGAACATTTTCCAACATTAGACATCACTTCAAAGAAAACAGGCTTTCTAAGGTCAAATATTTAGATCTATACTTTTTTTACCAAAAACGAATATTTTATTACGAGTTGGAAGTTAAATGGCTAGTTTATTGCAAATTATGACAATTTCAGCAAAATAAAACATATTTTCATTGACAAGAATATCATTCCATACTAAATTCCTGACAAAAGTTATGTTAAATACATTAATTTACATACAATATGTAATGCCACTTTAATAATATCACAGTATGTTAAATTAACTTCATGATGTTGTCAGAATAAAACATTGGCAGTAGAATATACCAAATACTAAGCAAATGCCTTATGAAATGTAGAGCAAACTATTCCTTTTGAATCATTAATACTTACTGGTATACTTTCCATAGTCAGTCAGTGGGCCAGTCGGTCAATAAAACTTCAGAACATTGAATAACTGTGAAGTGAATTAATAAATGAAAGAATTGTATTCTGAACATCAAAAGTTTGAAATACTTTGGTTGGTACTTAAGTCTGCCAGTATTTCACAAAAATGTGGAATTATAACTGGTTTTGGTTTTTGTAACCGAATGAAGACATACCATCAAAGTTTAAATATCATTTTTTGCTTTCATTTGATGCATTCAGGTGAAAGCTATCACACCTCACTAATTAAGCACATTTTAATCTGAAGAAATCTGAACATTGACAATTGATTTTCTGTTCATATAGGCCAGTGAAAATAAAAAAAATGGGGATAAAAATAGTAGAAAATGTTATAGAACAAAATGTGGATTTCTGTTGCAGATGTATGTAGAGTTTCAATTGAATAATTTAATAAAATAAAATGCACATTGTTACAAAAATATAATATCATGGCATTGTGATAAAATTAACTGTTCATACAAAAATATTGATGATTACAATTATTAGTAAATTATTAAATTTCCTGATATTTTAAACTTCGTATTTTAGTATATTCGAGTATATTCGAGAAATCAGGGCTAGGAGTATCAAATTTGTGACAAATAATAGTGAAATATTTCAAATGAACACCTTTGTCTGAGGTTATAAAACTTGAGATTGATTTCAAATCTTGTTTTGTGTGTTTTCTAAGATTAATTCTGTTGTTTTATAATTGATCATACAGTAATTGCCATATAACATTTATAAATAATTAACCTAAAAAGTTACTGAAACATTTAACAAAATATCTATTTGACAAAATAAGTTTTGACTGAAAAAAAGCTTTGAGTACAACAACTGATCTCAAGTTTATAATCTCTGGCCATGGGCATTGATGAATTGCAGATTCACACTAAAATTAAAGCAAAAGCTAAAAATACAGAAATAAGTTTATTATCAGATTTTTTTCATGTACAAAATGATGGGGAAAAATAATAATAGAGAAAATTAAAACAAAATTTGATAAATTCTTTGCCACTGAGATTACAGTAAAAAATAACTGGGGCTTGTTGATTAATTAACCAAAATATTGACTGACTTACTTTAAAAAGTAAATACATGTACATTGTAGTAGAATAATTAGGGATGGGAATAATCAGTTATTTTGTAAACTAGTTAACCGGAAAATCTTCCGAACGGTTTATCGAACGAGAATACAAACATTTATTGCATTAGTAGATTAACACACAGTTGGTACATATACTGACATTTGCAATTACATGTATATTGATGATTTGCCATCACTTTTATAACTTAAATTATTAACATACAGAAATGTATTCTCTATAAAATAGTTATAGTAAAAAAGTAGCTGAAAATTATCTCAAGATGTCACACACACCGTATATACCATGTACTGAACTAACGACAACCATATCAGCGTCATTTGAATAACCGTTTTTGAGGTTTCTTCGTTGGCATAGTGGGTATGGTTGCAGTTTCTTCAGTGCTAGGTGCTGATGTCATAGGGGTCATAGGTTTGAACCCCTTTGGGTTCACTAATGAATTTCAAAAATTTATTTGAAAGATATTCATTAAAGTCAAGTCTGTCAGTTAAACATTTAAGTAGCTAAATATTATCACCCAACTATAGTTGTTTTGATGAAAAATGTTGGATTTTGTCTTGAATGATAATTGTACTAGGTTGTTTTTTTGCATTTTAATAAGCAGACATATTTTCCCATCATGCCTTAGCATCTGCAATGACTTGGCTCATTTTGCTTTTCTCATGATACTTATACACTTAGCAATTAAATACAGCTATAGTAATTTACAGTCGGACCTCATTCGTTCAAATTCATCGGGTTCAAAATGTTAAGTAATACTTGGTTTCAAATAGCCCATTTCAATTTGACGCGCATAAGAAGATACATTAGGACCTGATATTTATTTCCGATTATACCTAGTATTTGGACAGAAGGTTGTCAAATAAACAAGGTCCTAACCCACTTTGTTATTTGAGGATATTTTCGATATAGCTGTGTTAATTGTGACAAAATTGAGACATGAAAGTGGACTAATTTTGATAAAAAAGTTTTAAGAACATACTTTTTTATATTTCAGGTATGGAATGAATCTCATCAAACAACTTCATCAAATTGGTGCATTTGTCCCGTCAATGAATGGTTGTCCAGAATGAATGGTTGTCCAGAATGAATGGTTTATTTTTGAACGTTATTAAATAACAAAAAGTGACATATTAGACATGAATGATATGTTTCAACATGGACCAGAAGACTTTTGTGTTAGAAAATAGACAATTTATGTACTTTCCATTGTGAAATCTTGTTTATTATGTTTGTTTTGTCCATAAAGGACCATGGTCCGTAGAAGTGACCAGATATAATTTGTTGCATCTTGTTGGTCTTACTTATTGCTATCTACTTACTATAACCACCCACTGACATCCATGACTGATCTATTCTCTTAACTGCTCCACCATCTTTGGGTTTTAGTTCACAGTTTTGATAGATCAAATACAAACCATTAATTGGTTTCTTCATCATAAGATGAAGAGTTTTTCCCGATCACATGGCTTATTCTATGATTGAAAGTATTGACCCACATTTGATGACAGCGGTTAAGTATGATAGTCAGTTGCAAGTTACAAAAGACTACCAAGGCCTGCCATTGATTAAATGAAGCAGCCATTGGATAATAGATGGATTGTCAAGTATTGGTGGCAAAGTAGGGCTAGACTTATGTGTCCCCAGTTGTCAAAGGGGCTAACTCGCCTACGAAGTTCTGCCACATCTTAAGCAGGGTAGAAGGGAGGCTACTCTTGTTTAGAATGGTCGCCCAAGCAAGGTAGAGTTATGCATCCTGCTTAAAAATGGCCGCTATTATGAATGAGAGTAATGTCCCTTTTATACAAAATGGATGCAATTTTAGACATGATTTATGTCCCCTGATGTCAAAATGGCTGCCATTTTCGCGGAATATCAACCATTTTGAAATCAGGGGAAGTAATCCGTGCTTTTAATTTCCGCCATTTTGAAATAAGGGAGGATACTCTTGTTTCGAATGGTCGCCTCAAAGGTACAGTTATGCCCCCTGCTTAAAATGGCCGCTATAATGAAAAAGAGTAATGTCCCTTTATTACGAAATGGATGCAATTTTAGACATGATTTATGTCCCTTGATGTCAAAATGGCTGCCATTTACGCGGAATATCAAACATTTTGACATCAGGGGAAGTAATCCGTTCTGTTAATTTCCACCATTTTGAAAGAAGGGAGGCTACTCTTGTTTCGAATGGTCGACAAGCAAGGTAGAGTTATGCATCCTGCTTAAAAATGGCCGCTATTATGAATGAGAGTAATGTCCTTTTTATTACAAAATGGATGCAAATTTAGACATGATTTATGTCCCCTGATGTCAAAATTGCTGCATATCAACCATTTTGAAATCAGGGGAAGTAATCCGTGCTTTTAATTTCCACCATTTTGAAAGAAGGGAGGCTACTCTTGTTTTAATGGTCGCCAAGCAAGGTAGAGTTATGCATCCTGCTTAAAAATGGTCGCAATTGTGAATGAGAGTAATGTCCCTTTATTACAAAATGGATGCAATTTTAGACATGATTTATGTCCCCTGATGTCAAAATGGCTGCCATTTTCGCGGAATATCAATCATTTTGAAATCAGGGGAAGTAATCCATGCTGTAAATTTCCGCCATTTTGAAATAAGGGAGGATACTGTTGTTTCGAATGGTCGCCTCAAAGGTACAGTTATGCCCCCTGCTTAAAATGGCCGCTATAATGAAAAAGAGTAATGTCCCTTTATTACAAAATGGATGCAATTTTAGACATGATTTATGTCCCTTGATGTCAAAATGGCTGCCATTTTCGCGGATTATCAACCATTTTGAAATCAGGGGAAGTAACCCATGCTGAAAATTTCCGCCATTTTGAAAGAAGGGAGGCTACTCTTGTTTCGAATGGTCGCCTAAAAGGTACAGTTATGCCCCCTTGCTTAAAATGGCCGCTATAATGAAAAAGAGTAATGTCCCTTTATTACAAAATGGATGCAATTTTAGACATGATTTATGTCCCCTGATGTCAAAATGGCTGCCATTTTCGCGGAATATCAACCATTTTGAAATCAGGGGAAGTAATCCGTGCTTTTAATTTCCGCCATTTTGAAATAAGGGAGGATACTCTTGTTTCGAATGGTCGCCTCAAAGGTACAGTTATGCCCCCTGCTTAAAATGGCCGCTATAATGAAAAAGAGTAATGTCCCTTTATTACGAAATGGATGCAATTTTAGACATGATTTATGTCCCTTGATGTCAAAATGGCTGCCATTTTCGCGGAATATCAAACATTTTGACATCAGGGGAAGTAATCCGTTCTGTTGATTTCGACCATTTTGAAAGAAGGGAGGCTACTCTTGTTTCGAATGGTCGACAAGCAAGGTAGAGTTATGCATCCTGCTTAAAAATGGCCGCTATTATGAATGAGAGTAATGTGCCTTCATTACAAAATGGATGCAATTTTAGACATGATTTGTGTCCCCTGATGTCAAAATGGCTGCCATTTTCGCGGAATATCAACCATTTTGAAATCAGGGGAAGTAATCCATGCTGTTAATTTCCACCATTTTGAAAGAAGAGAGGCTGCTCTTGTTTCGAATGGTTGCCAAGCAAGGTAGAGTTATGCATCCTGCTTAAAAATGGCCGCTATTATGAATGAGAGTAATGTCCCTTTTATACAAAATGGATGCAATTTTAGACATGATTCATGTCCTCTGATGTCAAAATGGCTGCCATTTTCGCGGAATATCAACCATTTTGAAATCGGGGAAGTAATCCGTGCTTTTAATTTCCCCCATTTTGAAAGAAGGGAGGCTACTCTTGTTTTAATGGTCGCCAAGCAAGGTAGAGTTATGCATCCTGCTTAAAAATGGTCGCAATTGTGAATGAGAGTAATGTCCCTTTATTACAAAATGGATGCAATTTTAGACATGATTTATGTCCCCTGATGTCAAAATGGCTGCCATTTTCGCGGAATATCAATCATTTTGAAATCAGGGGAAGTAATCCATGCTGTAAATTTCCGCCATTTTGAAATAAGGGAGGATACTCTTGTTTCGAATGGTCGCCTCAAAGGTACAGTTATGCCCCTGCTTAAAATGGCCGCTATAATGAAAAAGAGTAATGTCCCTTTATTACAAAATGGATGCAATTTTAGACATGATTGATGTCCCTTGATGTCAAAATGGCTGCCATTTTCGCGGAATATCAAACATTTTGACATCAGGGGAAGTAATCCGTTCTGTTAATTTCGACCATTTTGAAAGAAGGGAGGCTACTCTTGTTTTGAATGGTCGCCAAGCAAGGTAGAGTTATGCATCCTGCTTAAAAATGGTCGCTATTATGAATGAGAGTAATGTCCCTTTATTACAAAATGGATGCAATTTTAGACATGATTTATGTCCCCTGATGTCAAAATGGCTGCCATTTTCGCGGAATATCAATCATTTTGAAATCAGGGGAAGTAACCCATGCTGTAAATTTCCGTCATTTTGAAAGAAGGGAGGCTACTCTTGTTTCGAATGGTCGCCTAAAAGGTTCAGTTATGCCCCCTGCTTAAAATGGCCGCTATAATGAATGAGAGTAATGTCCCTTTATTACAAAATGGATGCAATTTTAGACATGATTTATGTCCCCTGATGTCAAAATGGCTGCCATTTTCGCGGAATATCAACCATTTTGAAATCAGGGGAAGTAATCCATGCTTTTAATTTCCACCATTTTGAAAGAAGGGAGGCTACTCTTGTTTTAATGGTCGCCAAGCAAGGTAGAGTTATGCATCCTGCTTAAAAATGGTCGCAATTGTGAATGAGAGTAATGTCCCTTTATTACAAAATGGATGCAATTTTAGACATGATTTATGTCCCCTGATGTCAAAATGGCTGCCATTTTCGAGGAATATCAATCATTTTGAAATCAGGGGAAGTAATCAATGCTGTAAATTTCCGCCATTTTGAAATAAGGGAGGATACTCTTGTTTCGAATGGTCGCCTCAAAGGTACAGTTATGCCCCCTGCTTAAAATGGCCGCTATAATGAAAAAGAGTAATGTCCCTTTATTACAAAATGGATGCAATTTTAGACATGATTTATGTCCCTTGATGTCAAAATGGCTGCCATTTTCGCGGAATATCAAACATTTTGACATCAGGGGAAGTAATCCGTTCTGTTAATTTCGACCATTTTGAAAGAAGGGAAGCTACTCTTGTTTAGAATGGTCGCCCAAGCAAGGTAGAGTTATGCATCCTGCTTAAAAATGGTCGCTATTATGAATAAGAGTAATGTCCCTTTATTACAAAATGGATGCAATTTTAGACATGATTTATGTCCCCTGATGTCAAAATGGCTGCCATTTTCGCGGAATATCAATCATTTTGAAATCAGGGGAAGTAACCCATGCTGTAAATTTCCGCCATTTTGAAAGAAGGGAGGCTACTCTTGTTTCGAATGGTCGCCTAAAAGGTTCAGTTATGCCCCCTGCTTAAAATGGCCGCTATAATGAATGAGAGTAATGTCCCTTTATTACAAAATGGATGCAAATTTAGACATAATTTATGTCCCTTGATGTCAAAATGGCTGCCATTTTCGCGGAATATCAACCATTTTGAAATCAGGGGATGTAATCCGTGCTGTTAATTTCCACCATTTTGAAAGAAGGGAGGCTACTCATGTTTCGAATGGTCGCCAAGGAAGGTAGAGTTATGCATCCTGCTTAAAAATGGTCGCTATTATGAATGAGAGTAATGTCCCTTTATTACAAAATGGATGCAATTTTAGACATGATTTGTGTCCCCTGATGTCAAAATGGCTGCCATTTTCACGGAATATCAATCATTTTGAAATCAGGGGAAGTAACCCATGCTGTAAATTTCCGCCATTTTGAAAGAAGGGTACTACCATATTATATACATGTGACTTTCGTGGCTACTGCCA
The DNA here is from genome assembly GCA_032209605.1 of Mactromeris polynyma. Lineage (NCBI taxonomy): Eukaryota > Metazoa > Mollusca > Bivalvia > Venerida > Mactridae > Mactromeris > Mactromeris polynyma. The sequence goes on from JASFXZ010000036.1 coordinate 4,169,973, forward strand.
TATTATAGACATGTGACTTTCGTGGCTACTACCATATTATAGACAAGATACTTTCGTGGCTACTACCATATTATAGACATGTGACTTTCGTGGCTACTGCCATATTATAGACATGTGACTTTCGTGGCTACTACCATATTATAGACAAGATACTTTCGTGGCTACTACCATATTATAGACATGTGACTTTCGTGGCTACTGCCATATTATAGACATGTGACTTTCGTGGCTACTACCATATTATAGACATGTGACTTTCGTGGCTACTACCATATTATAGACATGTGACTTTCGTGGCTACTACCATATTATAGACAAGATACTTTCGTGGCTACTACCATATTATAGACATGTGATTTTCGTGGCTACTACCATATTATAGACATGTGACTTTCGTGGCTACTGCAATATTTTAGACATATTATAGACATGTGACTTTCGTGGCTACTACCATATTTTAGACATATTATATACATGTGACTTTCGTGGGTACTACCATATTTTAGACATATTATATACATGTGACTTTCGTGGCTACTACCATATGATAGACATGTGACTTCCGTGGCTACTACCATATTATAGGCATGGTACTTTCGTGGCTCTGATTGTAACCAAACAATTGTATTTTTTATATATTTATATAACTCATCATGAAAAATATTCATTTTGGATATTTATGAAGTTAATATAGTATATACAAATGTAAGGGAGCTGCGTACGAAATTATACACAAAATAGAAATTGACAATTGGACCAAAAATAATACTTCTTTGGTTTTAGAACTACAATATGATGTGGGTTTTTTTCAGAAATGTGACATGTTTGATTGGATAAGCTAAAAGAACTTTAATTGATTGAGCGCAAAATTTTTCAAAATGAAATTTTACAATAACCGGACAGTAAATGTTTCTGTAATTTGAAAATTAATAATCATCTTAGAAAAATCTGATGACCCATTGATACTAAGGGTACAAGCATTTTATGTATTCATAGACATAGGTACGTACGGTCCTTAATGTTGTTAATTTAAGTAATATTGTAGATTACGTTTAGCAATTATAGCATATAATACATTCATAACTATAAATCATATTACAACAATACTAAAACATTCTAGGGTTCAAATTAACCCGCATTAAAATACATAAATATCACTAACCATATTTCTGTTTTTGAGACAATAAAATCCGTTTCAAATATATCTGGTAATTCTTATTGAGACTTTTCTCCGGCACGTTACGGTAGTTACGGTCTTTAAATTTTTACGAAGCCGTTCTTCCCGGCTTATTACGGTTGGTGCCGTAAAGAAAGCCATGTTGTGAAAATTACTCATCATGAATATTCATTTTAACTCCGCCTTGTACAGTGCATATCTGTATTCTCGCGGTACTTAATGAATAATGAAGAATAAATAAGAAATAGTTAACTTACCATCAAAAATCTGCACACTATCATGAATTGCAATCATATCCAAACACCAAACAGCAAAATATTATTGTAAAATGTCACAAATTCGTAAAAAATGTTAAAAATGTACATGGGGTCACCGCCATATTTAATGGCTGACGTCATCACTATTCTCGCGGTATTTCAATAATGTTCTAAAAATAGATGAAGTATAGGCGTCAGATTACTAAATTGATCTGTATTCTGCACAACTGTCGTTTACAATGTAAATCAAATGTAAATATAAACTTTAAACAATTTAAGTGATAAACTTGAACACATTTTGTCAAACACTGTCAATATATTATTATTCTGGACAGTGGACACATCTGAATACACTACCCCTCCTCAACACATTGACGTTAGAGCAGTGTGTTAAGTGGACCCAATGTTCACAAAAATCACATTGACCCCATTTTACAATGGTCACTGACATGCATTCTCTAAGTTGGGGAGGAAAGTTTTTGTTGCAAACACAACAGGGGTCATTATCTTCATCAATATCACTGTCAGAATCATCCAAATCTAGAGGGGCACCACTTTTTTTTGATAGACCCGATGTTGATGGCTTTGGATATGCTTTGGCTGTTTGGTATGTTTTACCGATTTTTATATGTTGACATGAATTGCATTCTCTTTTCTTTATGCCAACAGACTGTCTTTTTTGTTCCATTTCGGTTATAGTTTCTATGTTGTTTTGAGCAAGTAAGTTACCAATAATTTTTTTAGGTGGGACAAATTTTTTCCGTGGTCTCTGGACAACTTGGGTTATTTTAATACTGTCTAAGAAATTTGTTTGATCTTTTTGTATTTCTACGTCAGTTTGACTTTCCATTGTCTTGTTTTCGGCCGGTTCATCATAAGTATTTGTGCTTTGCTGGGCATGATATATAGAAGCGGGAAGCGTTTGTGTTACATATATCATCTCACTATCAAAAGGATAAATTCCTGCTTTTTTAAATGCAGATATTACATTATCTGGAGAGAATGCTCTGGCATATGGTTTGGCAGTAAGTCTTGCCACCTCATATCTGGTTATGGCTATTCCTGGGTTGCTGTGCATATATGATTTACACTCCATGTAAAAGTACCTTTTCATAGGCCCAAACACGCCCACATCTAATGGCTGAGTTAGATGACTAGAATGTGGGGGGAGTACAAATAGTATGATGTTGTGCTCTTTTGCCCAGGTGGTCAGTGTAAGGGAAATATGAGATTTATGTCCATCATATAGAATGAGGGTTGCAGGTCTATTTGAATCTTTGACAATGCCTGCATATTTTCCAAAATGTGAAGTAACATAATTTTCAAATAGTCCACGATTTATCCATCCACTCTCGGACATTCGGCCAACTGAACCTGCTGCAGCTCCATCTAGTAGGTTGTCGGACCATCGCTTCCCAGGAAATATATAAAAAGGAGGAATATGATTTCCTATGGCATTAGCCCCACCGACCACTGTAACATTCTTTGTTCTTGGAGATGTTACAGCCTGGGGATTTGTGTTTTTATCACATATAATTTTTGGAGGCAAATGCTCTGTAGAAAAACCTGACTCATCGATATTGTATATTCTTTCAGGTGCATTTATTAAGTCATTGGTTTCCATTATTAATTTAAGTTCTGCAAAATATGCAGTAATAACTTCATGTGAAGTACATTTGGCACGAGCCATTCCTAGCTTCTGTGGGGTAACTACCTTTAGTTGCTCCCAGCGATCGACAAAGGCGTAAAACCAACCTTGACTCAGTCCATCTTTAGCTTTAACATCCTTCCCTAAAGATCTGGCATAGTCCGCTGCCATGTATTGAATATCACATATGGAATAACCATAACCTATATTTGCCATATAAACAATATGCTCCACAAGATTCTTTTCCTCATCATTGGAAAATAACCTTGAAGGACCAGACCTACAATCAATAGTGACATTTTGCCTTGTCCTGTCTCTCAGTGTAGACTCAGGGACACCATATAATCTAGATGCCCTGTAAACAGATATGCCAGACAAGGTTGCATCATAGGCTCTTTTTAATTTGTCTTTATCATAGGGCCTTTTCTCCCTGTGAGTCACATGTTTCTACAAAATGGAAATGCTTGATTAGTGTAAGATCGAAGATGACACAAAAATAGATTTTTTTTATTAGTGTGAGGTCGAAAATTACCAAAAAAAACAGTAACAAGGGACGATAACATATGAACATGGTCGCATTTGAGAAATAATTTAGTGGTCTGAAGCCTATAATTGGTGGGGGGGGGAGAAAAGCAGACGAACATGAAACTTAAGGTATTTTTTTATTTAATACACATTATTTATTGGGGATTTCATACTGTTTGGGTAGAAAATCATTTTTATAAGGATTTTATAGCAAATACTCACCAAAAGACGATTCATACTGATGGATACGACTGTTTTTTATTTGCGATAAAAAGTAGGTCACCCGCTTTTGTTGATAAACACCGATGGGCGGAGTTACGCAATTACCGCGAGAATAGTGATACCGCGAGAATAGTGATGGCGACTAATACTTTCGTGGCTACGGACTTTCATAGCTACGAAAGAAGGTTCATCCGGAATGTGTGAACAACTTTGCCTATTCATTGCACTTCAAAAGTGGGCCGAGTCGGACCGGGACGAGTCGGACCGGGCCGAGACTGTAAGTGGGCCGAGATGACCCTTTACCGCACAACATACTAAGTCGTGGCACAAGATACTAAGTCGTGCGCACAAGATACTATGTCATGCGCACGAGATAATTAAGTCGTGCGCACGACTTAGTATGTCGTGCGCAGGAGATAAATAAAAACACACACATGTCACCTCTGTGCCACCGTACATATGCCACAATAAACACTGTAAATGGTAATTTCTTTGCAATCATAAAGCCGATGTCAAGACAGAATTAGCATGAATATTCTGGTTCCTCTCAAAACATGGGAAGGCCAAATGCACAGGTTTCCGTCTGTGTCATTGCAAAGGGGTTCGGCACGTTAAGGAAATGACCTAAAACAGACATCCAAGTCAAAATCAATCACACCATGTAATATCATTAAATGGTATGATTATTTTGACTTGGATGTCTGTTTGACGTCATTTCCTTAACGTGCCGACCCCCTTTGTGTCATTGTATGTAAACTAAAGAGGCAAAAAATCCAAGAACGATACTAGAATTCTTGACGATACGGAAATAATTTACCGAAAATAGATTTTTATTATCCTTGCAATCTACAGTAGTCTGTAAGTTACACGTACATGAGCACTTCTAATTTCATACGTCAAACGCACTGAAAACTTAAATGCCAACAACTAAGCATGCCTGTTTCCATCAACACCGGGTCAAAGGGGAGGGGCTTAAAAAGTAGGCGTCACAGCGTAACCTATAGTCAATATAGTACTTAGTGGGAGGGGCTTAACAAGTAGGCGTTTCGGCCTGATCAATTGGGATATTATCGGCCTCAACGGTTGAGATTTAGACTTTTTGTAGTAAAATGGTAAGAGCGTACACTTATTCTTGAATTTAATGTGTTTCTTTTTATATAAATTTTAAGAACGAATTGCTTATTTTATCATATTTGCTGCAAATCTTCTGTCTACAATCAACGATCAGAATTCCATTCCCTAAACTAGAGTAAGAAGTCAAGAGTTACCTCGCACTGACATGAATACTCCCTTTACCACAGTTATCCAAATTGTTCCAGCCCAGACCAGTGTGCACAACGACCACCATGGATGCATTTGTATACGTTGCACTTGCATGCATCATTTCGGCATCAAACGCCATGAAATTGATTACCACCGGACTACTAATGTTTGCTTGCACCCTTACTGAACAAATCGTGCGAGATGGTTTTGATAATTTAAATGTCATATACAGACATTGTCAGTCTATATAGGATATACCTGGGATCAAATACAATTGTATTTCTCACAACTAGTGCATTTCTCGGTTCCGCTGCAAGCGACTGACAGTTTTCCCACTTTAAAAGCGATTGGAGGCGAATTACTTCTCAGTGGCCGTAGCCAGCAGACCCCGATTTCAATTCTGGTAGTGAAGCGTTTAAAAAACTTCGCTTAAATAATTCTCTTCATCGGCCACCATCGTTAGAAAGAAATAAAACGTTGTATCAAGCTCTGGTTAAATATTGAACAAGACCCCACTCGTTGGAAATAAATGCTTGTGATGCGAAACTAATGTTGCGATTAGAGGGTGTTTTGTTTTCTGTTGTGTTCGTGTATATAGTAATCAATGTTCACTAACGTGATATAATCATAAGAAACACAAGTGTGCTCTAACTATTTATTGAGAACTAATCTAAGCAATGTAAACCAATAGACTGACCAAGAATACAGAGGGTGCTAGAAGATAAGGGTGTAGTAATATAGTCTGTTTCTAGATTCTGCAACATCTCTCTTGTTTTGTTAAAAAAGAAAGTTAATATTATTTTAATAATAATCAAAACATATAAATCAAAGAAATATTGTACACATAATCATAATTAAACAAACGAATGCATTTAGCATTAAAAGCTTTGAATATTATGTGTTATCACGTGAAAATATTATTGACAGTAGATTCATGCATTGATTAATAAGTAATTGATAACAGTTCATTGAACCCATTCGTCGCGATGGTATCTTTGACTTGGCTGCACTATTCTACCAGATCGTGTTTGATAAGGGGCAGGGGAGTTTTGTGATATCTCTGCAGGGAGATTATGCTGCTGAGAGTTTGCGCTGCTGGGTACCTGTGGGTTAATTGAATTATCATTACTGGACTGATTTCTGGCTAATACATTGGGTGTGAAATCTGATATATCGGTAAGTCGTTCATTACTCTTCAACAGGTATCTGCGATTTCTCCTGTAACTACTCCCATCAGGGGTCTGAATAACATAGGAGTGGTCATTGTGTATCCTAATCACTTTGGCAGGTTTCCATATCTTTCCAACTTGATATCTTACAGAGTCATTAACCTGTAACCTTGAAAGTGGTTTTGCTTTTTTATCATAACTTTGCTTTTGCTTGTTTTTGGATGATTGAATGGCTGATCTGACCAATTTTGGGTTAACAGTTTTAGGGAGAAGTTGTTGGTTGGTTGTTGGCAGAATAGACCTAGTTCTTCTGCTCATGAGCAATTGCACGGGTGATTTCTTACAATCTGTCATGGGTGTATTCTTGTATTCTAACAATGCTAAATATGGGTCGTGACCACTGTCTTTGGCCTTTTGTAGCAGTCGTTTTACAGTCTGTACAGTGCGTTCTGCAAGTCCGTTTGAACTTGGGTGACGTGGACTTGATGTGACATGTTCAATGTGCCACGAGTCGACAAATGTCTTGAATGTCTCAGCTGTGTACTGAGGTCCATTGTCACTGAATATACGGATAGGTATTCCGTGCGTACTGAAACGTGATTTCAGTTTTCGTACAACAGTCGATGATTTTGTGTCGGGTAGCTTGTCTATCTCAAAATATCTGCTATAGTAATCAACGACAACTAAATACTCACTTCCATCAAAATGGAATAAATCAGTGGCAACTTCTTGCCATGGCCCTTTTGGAATTTCGTGGGTTGTCATAGGTTCTTTCTGATTTGAATTTCTGCGTGACAAACAAATCTTACAGTTCAGTACGTAGTCATTGATTTGCTTGCTCATGCCTGGCCAAAACATTACATCTTTAGCTCTCTGTAGGCTTTTGTCAGTGCCCATGTGACCTAAATGTACTTGATCAATCATGTGCTGTCTGAGTGACTTGGGAATGATCAAGGTTTGGCCTCTGAAAATAAGGTCATCGGCAACTGATAATTCGTCTCGGTGATTGTAAAATTCCTGCACAAGTTCCGGGCAGTCTAATCTAGAATCTGGCCATCCTTGAACTATAGTGCGTTTCAATGTCTTCATTTGAAGGTCGGTCTTTGTTTCCTTTCTCACAGTTTCAATACTGCGGTCAGTATATGTCATGCTTGAAAGCACAGTGTGAACATGTAGGTCAAGACCTTCAATTTCGGAACTATCTGGCATAGGTTTCCGTGACAGGAGATCACTAATGGGAACTTCTTTCCCGCTCACATGTCTAACGTCAAGGTCATATTTTTGCAAACTGAGCATCATTCTTTGCAAACGCGGTGGCGCGGCATGCAAAGGTTTCTTCATAATTGCAGACAGGGGCTTATGGTCAGAGTGTACAATTACATGTCTACCATATATGTACTGGTGAAAACGCTGACATGCAAACACAATGGCTAGCATTTCACGCTCGATGTTTGCATAATTGCGTTCCGTCTGCGTCAGTGTCTTGGATGCATAGGCTACTGGCCTACCATCTTGCATAATGGCTGCACCCACTCCATTCATAGAAGCGTCGCACTCAATATAGAGTGGCTTCTGTGAATCAAAATAAGCTAGTACTGGGCTTTTTGTGATAACCTGTAACACTCTCAATGGGCTTGTAATTTCAGCAAGGTTTGGGGCGAATTTCTGTAGATATGTCACCATACCTAGAAATGTCTCTAGCTCTGCGCGATTCTTGGGAGTTTCAATTTTCCCAATAGCCTCTATTTTGGCTTTGTCTGGTTTTAGCCCTGATGATGTAACCATGTGACCAAAATAAGGTATCTCTGACAGTCCTATGCGGCATTTGTCTACATTGAATCGTATGCCTTTGTCACGGGCACGGTCTAGAACTGCTTTCAGATGTTTATCGTGTTCTGCTTTTGTCCGACCATATATCAATATGTCGTCAACTATTGCCTTGACACCTGTCATGTCACCGAAGATTTCGTCTACCTTTTGACAGAATATATCTTGACTACAACATAGGCCATATGGAAGTCGTTCGAATTTGTATCTAGAAAACGGCGTGCTGAATGTTGTCAAATATGACGACTCCTCGTCCAGTCTAATGCTCCAGTAAGCATGCGTAATGTCTACAAGACTAAAGTATTGACAACCAGCTAACTGTGACGTAACGTCCTCAAGTGTCGGCATAGGGTAGTGAGGTCTACGTATAGCATCGTTTAGTGCTTTTGGATCTAGACATATCCTCAATTGTCCAGTTTTGGGCTTTTCTACTACAACATGGGAGTTCACCCAATCAGTCGGGGTATTGACCTTGGAGATTATGCCATTGTTCTCCATCCTATTCAATTCCTCCTGAAGTCGGTTACGTAATGCTTCAGGTACCCTCCTTGCAGGATTAACAACTGGGATAGCATCCTGCTTCAAATGAAGCTTGCAAAACCCTGGAATTACACCAATTCCCTCGAAAATGTCTTTGTAATCAGATAACACCTGTTGTTTGTTTAATCCTGTACCTGTTATCTCAGAGGAGTGCTTATCAATAGTACATGTCAGTTGGATTAAACCTAGGTCAACCGAAGTTTTCAGGCTCAATAGAGGCACAGCAGGGGTATCTACAACATGAAACCATGTGTTAATTGACCTTTCATTGTATTTACAATGTATCTGGACTTTCCCTAGAACTGGAATTCGATTACCTGTGTAAGAGGTCAATCTTTCAGAGGGGGGCTCTAACGGGGAACTTAAACCTAATGCTTGAAAATCTTTGCAGGGAATGATATTTGCTGCGCTCCCTGTGTCAATTTTGAATTTAACAGGACAGTGTTTTGGGCCAAGGGACAGACGTACTAGTGCACGATCGGTAGAACTAAATGTGCTTACCGTGTCAATGTTAAATTCCTGAATGTCACAGACTAATTCCTCATTGTCACTGTAACGGTCATTGTTAACACTATGCACATTTTTTTCCCCATACGGCAACACTTAGCAAAATGGTTGTATTTGCTACAATTATGGCACTGCTTCCCTTTTGCCGGACACGCTCCAAATTTATGCAATGTGGCACAGTTCGTGCATGAGCGTCCGTGTCTCGGTGGTCCTGGTCCCGGTCTTGGTGGTGTATGCACTGGTTGGCGTTGTTGTTGGCGGCGCTGTGGTACCTGTTTGTGTCCCAACTGCTTCGAACGGCATACATCTACTTCCTTGTTCATTGAACGTAGTTGTTCCTGTGAATACTCAAGGTTTTGAGCAGTTTGTATTGCTTTGTCCAACGTTAAATCTGAACCAATGTTTATTAATTTTTCTCGTAATTTTGTTGAGTTTGTACCAAACACAATTCTATCACGAATCATTTCGTCTGCGTTGTTGAAATTGCAGTCTCTTGCACACATTCTCAAGCGAGTTATGAACGAATCAATTGTGTCATTTTCTTGAGTTTGATTGTAAAATTTGTATCTTGCGAAGATCGGATTGAGTTTCGGCTGTACATAAGCTCTGAATCTGTCGTAATAGGTCTTGAGCTTTTTGGCATTTTCTTCCGAAATGTCCTTCCAAGTACAATGAATATCTCTTCCTTTGTCGCCAATCCACAACAGAAAGTATGAAACATGTTCTTCTTCAGTTTTTGCCTTTAGTGGGCCAGAAAACATTAGCTTTGCATGGCGCTCAAACTTTTCAAAGGCTTCAGGCAGATTTGATGAGTCCCACTCCATGCATGGTGCCTGTATTCCACTGAATTCCATGTTTACTAGTGTAAATTTATCCAAATCAAAATTTAATTAAATCCACAAATTACTTCTGACACCATGTTTTGTTTTATGTTGTGTTCGTGTATATAGTAATCAATGTAACTAATTCTCTGTACATGTTTATGTTATGGGCCGGAGGCCTCAAATCAATAAAATGATTATTATTTTTTACTAACAGACCCAATCATACAACAAGAAGGCCTGTATCTCTTATCTGAGTACCTGAGAAATGTTGTAAAATGTCTCAATGACATTTCTAATACTAAATATTCTGACCAGGTTTCATTCAGGTTTTGTGCAAAAAGTTTTAACAAGCAAATTGTGGACAAAGAAAAAACTCATGCAAACCAACACAGGGCGAGTACATTAACTCATCTATGCGCACAAGCTAAATATGAGTGAAAAATAAATGGAATGTATAATAATGTATTACTCGGAAACATTAACCTGATCCTCCTGATCTCTATTAGCATAATAGCACAGTAGACTGAATCTGATATATAAATTTATCTTTGTGTCTTATCCGATTAACTTCGGCTCATGTCATATTGATGTTCACATTTGGTCATTTAATAATATATAATGAAAGAAATGCAATGATTCCTGTAAGTGAAACGAAAACAACTGATGATGCACGATTCTCTCCTGGAAAATTATACAGTCAGCGTAAACAATGTATAATTCATGCATAAAGGTCCGGATCAGGTTTATACACTCGGCAAAATTTCTAATTGGTCACTTGGATGTTATTGATATTATTTGCAAACACCATCACATAAATACTTTCTTCATACATCTGTTCAGAATACATTAATCCATATTGATTCTGAAATGAATTTTACGACAGATCAACACTAACAATCCTAAAATTAAAAGTCATAAAATGGATATATATGGTATGGTCTCTTATTTATCACGTAAAATCTATGAGCAATGAAAATTGTCAACATATATTTCAACTATCATTATCAATACTGTGAACGGCTTCGCGTAGGTCATCTACCACTTTATCAATATCACATTTTGTTGTACTTCTTCCTACAGATATCCTCAGTGCATTTCTTGCAATATTTTCATCAATACCAATAGCAAGTAGAATAGGTGATGGTCTGAAAAAAGTAACATTGTATAAATTGTCTGGTACAAGTTGTCTTAGTGAAAGACAGTGATATGATAGTTACTTTCAGTTTTCAGGATAACCTACATGTCTGAATCCGGAGACAAGTGAAACAGGGTTTCCATTTGACCCTTGAGTTAACCCCTGGAATTTCCAAAAGTCACATTTAGATCCTCAGAATTCTGGCTGAAGGGTCAATTTTTCTCTAAATTATAGGTGATTAGGCAATGAAATAGTACAATCTGGTCAAAGATTATCAAATAGAGATTCAGCACCTAGTGGAACCCCTGGTGAAAGTAGGTTACGGAATTTGTGAAAATTAATAAAATTTAAATTGCTCTATAAGAATATAGTGGATTTCAATGAGGTATTCCGAGATCTATGGCATTCAAATATGCTAAATGATTTATCAGTAATACAGATCCATATATGGTCATAAAAATAAAATGGTCGATTAAAAGGTAAACTAGAAGACTAATAGTTGAAATAAAAAGTTTTTTTCCCCAAAAATTATACAATGCCAAGTATTGCAGAGATTTATACAGATGCCTAGACCAGTATGAATTCACAAAATTTTTAACATTTAAAGATCTTGAGTCAAGTAAATAATATTTACAGTATCATAACATAAACTGATGAGCTAATGATCTGACTTAGGTATACCCTACACAACTGTTACATAAATCAATATGTTTTACTCTACATATATTTATACAATCAGACAAAATATCGAAGATCAACTTTATTTTTTTTGTAATAGGGCTTTTAAGTCGCATAAACAGCCAGATTCAAGTAGTAACTTTTCCAGCCATCAGGGTGGAGGAAGATTCGAGGTGTCCCTGCCAACATTATTTTGGGCACAGGCCAGCATCTGGGTAAATCACCGACCTTCTGCATAAAGGCCTCTGTATTGATGAAACAAATGTAATTTGGAATCAGAAGCACACACTATGTACAGCAGGAACAATAACTGATCACAAACCTGTTTTGAGAATGGCAAGCAGCCCCCACACTGGCCTGCAGCGTCTTACATCTTGATAATACTTTATGACCTGATGATAAAATTAATGATAAATCAATACTTTTTAAAAATTACAGTTGTGAAAGTTCTAATGCTGTTAATGTACGTTATATTGATGGTTCTGATCCTTACTAAAGAGTACACTGTTTTAAGAATTTCTTGCGTACCAGATCAGGACTTCCTGGGTTTTACATCGGTGCTGTACCAATGTAAGACGAGTCTAGGGCAGATAACATCAAGTAATGATGTCACATAACAGCCAATAATAACTGGAAGTCATTTGTCAACTCATACATTTCTATAACAAAAACATCCTTAAAGCTTAGTCTTGTTCTTTTATCTTGTCCTTTATTTCTTAAATAAAAAAGAATCAGTCACTGGCTTCATGTGAGGATAGAAATGTCCAGCTCGTAGGTAATTGTTTAGGTGGTGAACGAGGCTCTGTAAAAGTTACCCTCCAGCCAGATATTTCAATCTGTACCAGTAATACCAAATATTTAGGTTTGTCTATGATAAAAGCATTTTAAGAATCACACTCAGGTCAGCTGTATAAAAAGTCTCGAGTCTTATCATGACCTCGGCACGGCTTATATACAAAATCCTGTCTTGAATGGTTGGTATACAAGAAGTTCTCTCACTAACAAGTAAACCTAGTTACGTGTATTAAGTATGGGTTGTTACGTTAGTAGTTAAATAGCAAGTTAAACAATGAAAAGATAAAATTATAGATATTTGTTGTGAGTGTGGGTTGTTATGCAAGTACCGGTAGATATAAAACTTTTATGAGTCAACACAAATACTAACCTTGATATTTATCTCCCAATATCGACACATTACAAGTATTGGGCAATCTTTCATTTCCTTTCAATTTACCATTTAAATGTATCATTCCTGGGAAACTTGCCTGTAAATAAAACACAGAACTAAAACCCGTTACCAAGTTAAATAAATACACATACCAATCATCAGCACTGCAAAATAGTCTATTGCCTACTACACACAGCATATATTAGAATACAGAGCTTTTCCATAAATGTAATCATGGATGAAAAAACTGGTATTCATACCTCGTCACAGAATCCCTGTGAGTACCCTATAGCGTAATGTACACCACCGAACAAACATGGTATGACAATATTTCATGAAGCACACAGTTACCTCCCTTTCTTAAAATCATGACCATGTCGTCTGTTAAAATATAAGCGAAGTACTGTATAATTTATGTTTGTTAAGTTTGTATAGTTTTCTTAATTGGATTCCAAACAAGGCTACACAACACAAGCTATAACTGTCTATAGTATGAACACTCTGTGTGGTTCATACCCCCACTGTAATGTTTCACTTTGACAGAGAGATCTAGAGACAACAAGCACTACCATACATGTTGCTGCTCATGACATCATTGCTAGGATGCATAAACTATCCAGTTAATATATTCAGCATTTGACAAAATAGGAAACAGAATGTATCGGAACTAGTTGACCGATTGTCAAACTTGAGAAAATGCTTCAAACATAGATCCCTAAAACTTTTGATGGGTATAATTACCAAGAGTTTCTCTTCTAGGTAATCTCTGCAGTCAGTCATAGATTTCTGGTATCTCTGAATGTTCAAAGTAACCAATTCACACGCCTGTACAGAGAGAGAAATGTAGAACTTAATATAACAGTACATATTTCAGTATAAACATTCATTATTTAGTTAGTCATCTATTTTACATTCACTGTAAAACAAATTATTACAACTTTTATTAATCACTCTAGATGACGGCTGCCTGGGTTACTAACCAGCATTTGCTTCTAATTGAAGTATTGTGAAGATCGGGGACAAGTCTTGACCAAGCAGTGATTTGAACCCACAAGGCTTGTATCACTGGACTAGCTATGTACATGTTTTATGCCACAAAGGAACGAGAGCAATACCTTTCAATATATAACTGAAATGATACATGTACATGTATGTTTTGTTGATAACCTGTATAGTATATCATGTATTATGTCAGGTAGAAATAGATTTGTTTGATGTCATTGACACCTACTTCACACTACACATATCTAAATGTTTATACATGTATATATAACCTGTAATATGTGTATTAAGCCTTTTTGCGCAATAAACTTTGAAACTTGAAACTGAAACTTGGACTAGAGCTCTACCCCTACACACGTGATACACAAATTCAATATTTTGTCGGATGTTCATGAGATGAAATTAAATTTGATCTTACACTGAAACAAACACTTTATTTAATATTTAACTTTCATTCTTACACAAGTTAATATTCCAATCTTCCCATAACACATTCAGTATTCAGGTAAAGACACAACAAAAATAGTTAAATACAGTAAAACCTCACCTAATGACCACCTCAATAATGAGACCACCTCAAAATTAAGAACACAATTTGCACATCCATTTTCACTGTTTTGCTCTTCATTTAACCTCAATATTAAGACCACCTCAACAAAAAGACCAATTGTCAAGGGTCCCAAAGGTGGTCTTATTAATGAGGTTTTACTGTATAAAATTTAATATTGTCAACACATCACTGGTTGTCATAGAGACCCCACTTACCTTTCCTAAACCAGCAATCATTCCGGTGTTTTCTGTACTGAAATAACAAGAACACTGATACAAAAATACCAATATAAACTCATTTGTTCAAATTTGAGTAAAGTCCTCACAAACTAAGTTCAGAGTCCAGTCCTAGAATGTGGCCACTTTTAAGCCTGAGCTGAGCATGGACCAATCAGATGCTTCAGTTTTGACACATTATTCCCATAATGTAAGTTCACAAGAGATTGCCATTATTAACCACCAGGCACGATATGATGAACTAAAGTAATTTTTTTTAGCAACATCATTACATATTTTATGTACATCTACAAGTGTACTATTGCCGAGTTGTTTTTATATGTGTACTTTGTTAAATGTAACTCTTCAGAAATTGGAGGAATACAAGTTGTATATATACAGCTTTGAAGAGTCCTGTATCTAAGACATCTTTATCAATATATATCAGCTCAACGGAGATGAAAGTTTTATACCTACTAGTATCAGTATCATTCCTGGGTGTGCTCCATGGAAATATCAGTACTGGTGTCATATAAGGCAGTGTGGATGTGACCTTGCTGGGTTCGAACCCACAGCCAATATGTTGAGTGGCTGACACCTTATCTATAACATTTCACTGTTTCTTTAAGGGGCTAGAGGGACAGATATCAAACAATTGGTTTATCCTGAATCAATAACTTATAACAAGCTACAAGAAAGTGGACATTACAACTAATATTGTACAATATACCCAGGTCTGTAATTTCTCTCTTGCCCTCCTCCATAAAACATAGGATACAAAGGAACATCCTGACTGTCTAATGCTCTCACAAACATTGCACCAATTCTTGGTCCATAAAACTGCAAGTAGAAACAAATATCTTCATTTTTACTGTGTCCCCACACAAGTGTAGGACCCTTAGATTTACCCTGTCATATGTCAGTCAGTCCATTGGTCCATCTCATTAAATTTGTGTTGTTCATATCTCCTAAACCATTGAACCTGCAGTCTGCAATATTTACAACAATGTATATTAACATGTGTAGTTGTGCACCTTTAGTTTGGCATCCCTTTCCACCAAAGGAAGATCGTGTTATGGGCCTTGAGCAGGTGATAAAGCATGGGGGCACCTGGGTACTTTGACACATTTCTAGTTCATAATCATGAATGGTGTCACAGAAGTGTAATGACACCTGTATCAGTTTTCTGATAACATAACTGACAAGACATCAAAATTGCAGGCCAATTCCTTCAGCAGTTTTTTCCATAATCCCTGAATGAGGCGTTACTACTGGTAAACCATGGATATAAGTTGTACTAACTTGTCTCCCAACTCAAGAAAAATAATCTTACCTACACTCACTAACCTTATGTCCGACTATTGTGAGATAGTCTACGCCAAGATCCGTGATATCCACGGGAATCTTCCCAATAGCTTGAGCAGCGTCTGTATGGACCAGTATACTCTTAGTTTCACCTTCACGTCGGACTAATGACTTCACAGCTTCACATATTTCCTTCACAGGCTGTAAAAACAACATATGCTAACCATATAAAACGTTTTGTGACGAGCGGATAATTATACAGACGACTGCCATTGCAATAAGCCTTGTAAACAAGAACTGTAGAATGATAAAAACAGTGATTTTCAAATGAAATCCAATTTAACAGATATAACATACCACAGATGAAGTAATCGCAAAATGAATAGTGTAGTATGTAGTTGATGCTTAATTTTATCACAGTGGTATGGGACAGACAGGATATAGATGGATGCAAACACAGGGCATTATCACAAGTTATTTCCTGTTATCCTTTCTAGAGTAACCTTCCTTTATCCCTTGTCTAGTATATGTAAATATAGACCAACATGTATATATACTACAGAAGGATATATAACTCATGACAGTCTCCTCTGATGCATATAACGTGAAATCTATCTATAAGATTATATGTATATACCTGTATTATACCCGTCTCATTATTGGCAAGCATCACAGTGACCATGATCGTGTTTGGTTGGACAGCATCCATAACATCCTTCACCTCCAATCTTCCAGTCACATGTGACAGCGGGACGTATGTTATATCTGCAAGTAAATATGTACCAGGGTACTAGGGATGCATTATCGGTCCATTTTCATAATTGACCATCAGAAATAATCAAGCAGGTGATTTTGGGAGGTGTTCTGGACTGTTGGCAAGTTGTCACTAAAAATCATTTCAGTCACACAACAATTTCTGTCCCAACACAAACGTATGGACAAAATATATGAAACTAGACACACAACATGGATGCCCCATATGGTAATTTCAAGCATTATTGACCAATTATTAAAACCAATTTTAAGTTAAAAAGTTAAAAGAAGAGCCATAACTCCTTTCAACTAAATCACTACATTTAATGATTTTTTCTGCTTTTGAGCATGGTCACCAATGACACACTGTTATCTGTTAATTGGGCCAATGTCGTTACCTTTTAACATCATTGCCGGGATTTTTGACATTTTCAGATTTGTTTATTTTCCATCAGCCTGCCAAAAACATACCCTCCTAAGGTCGCTAAACATATTGGTGTGGCCTTATATTAAAACTAACCTGCTTGTTTTGTGTTCTCCAAATGTTTTAAATATTCATTCACAGCCGGATGTTCCATGTGAGAAGACACTATATGTGGCAGTGACACCAGCCTATCACCCGACCTCGTTGTGGTACCACTATATGCTTCCTTGTAATAGTTCACTGCTGTCTGAAGTATCACATTGTTTGCCTGAAAAATAACACTGATGGCTATAACACAAATTATACCTTCTCTCTGAGATCAGGCCCCAATCTCCCAAAGCATCTCAAATGAAAATATCAGTTCAATATTGAGATTGTGCTCATTTTTTGGATCGCTTGAAATAATCATCTCAATTCTTTTGTTATGTAATACTGACTTGGAGTCTTGTCTCAGAAGAGAAAAATCTCAATGATTTGAGACAATATTTGAGGGCTGACATCAATCACATCAAACATTCCAAGTAACAACAGAATAAATAATACACTGTGTTGAATTAATTAAGTCATCTATCCATGCACTTGATACACCAAATATTTGATACTGTTAACTACAGACTGTATGAGGACCTAGATATCTTACATTTGTTTGAAAGTTTTGTTCAGTATTTCGACAATATTTAAGGTTTGTATGGTGGTCATTTGACCTTACCTATATTCCTGGGTTACTACCATGTTTTTTCTGTGAGCAACTGACAACTACACCACATGAATCAAAGGCGGAGGACATATGACTACAAACATGTAACTTTTCAGTGGTTTGAACCTATGACGTCCAGAGTGGCCGACCAGTGCTCTAATGACTGAGCTGACCAAGTGGGCTATAAACTAACGTTTGTATCATACATATCCATTCAAAAGTTTCAAGTTCACACTTATAGTTATAAAAACTCATAGCAAAACCTTTGATATGTCAGATTAATGACAAGGCTAGTCATGATTTACTGACTAAAGAGCTCTAGAATCTCGTCTATCTGTATTTTATTGGAAAACTGTCTTAAAGTGAATTACCTCAGTCCCACCAGATGTGAAGATTATATCTGAAACAAGAATATACACATTTCCAAAATATATTTCATGATTTATTCCATTCTATAAATTTTTTGATAAGTCAAAAACAGACCAATACATCACATATTAAACTATTTACTAGAATGAAACCACAGGAGATTGTCACCAGTTTTCTCACTTTATCCCTTCTATAGTACAATGTACACTTAACACTTACATACACTTTGTATAATATAGAAGGGATAAATGGAGATAATTGTTGACTGGATAAAAACTCGTGACAATTTCCTGTGCATAAAACTGATACAGATGACTGTAATCTGCCATAATAATTAATTAAAAAGTATGAGCTGTTCCTTGACAAAACCTGTATTAGTGACGTTGTTTTAGACGTTCAGTATTTCAGATTTAAAATTTGGACATCACCAACAAAGTGTGTTTCGGTGTCTTAATTTTATTTATAGAATTAAATGAATGTGAAAATGTTTGTAAGTGTTGGTTGATCTCGGAAGATTTTTTTAAGACTTTATATACAGTTGAGTAAGCATTTCTGACACAATATCATTTTTCTGCATTACTTCTACTACTTTTACTAGCATTGTGTGTCATGCTTCATGCACCAGTAACCCTTCACAGTCTATATGGTCAGGGGAAAAACGTCTACTATATATTACTGTCGCCTTTTTTGTTTACAAATGTCGATGAAACTGACAAACTATTTCATCCATTAGAATTTCTTTCATGAATGATATTTTAAATGTTAATTTTCTATTTTAATGCATATAATTATTCTTTCAAATTTGACATAAATCTTATTTTAAATTTTCTTATAAAAAATACATGGTTTTTCAGTTTATTTACATTAATACAATTTTTTTGTGTTAGGAACGACTAAGACAATGACTGGTCTTCAGTCTATAGCATGAAAAAGGGCCATGTATGATACAAAAGGTTTGCAAAACAAGGCCAATGGAAGGTCTCATAATCTGAATCAACCAATAAAAACACATACTCAAGCGTGTAACTTACTTGAAGGGATCGTACCAATCATTGACGCAACATTGTGTCGAGCCTCGTCAATAATCACTTTAGCCTTCTGACCTAAATATTACAATAAATATAATATGAAGCCTTACTTATTTGATACAAAATTGACTTTCATATCTTACTTACAACAAAAATAACCCTTGTGGAACAAGACATGTATATATGTATATTAAATAGAATGTATAAAGAGAGAAAACTCTAGAAGGCATAATGTATACTATATAATGGATAAAGGGAGAGAACTCTGCAAGGGATAAAGGGAAATAACTCATGACAATCCCCTGTGGTTTAGCCCAGCAACACAACGTGTTTACTACTTATACATAATTTTGTTTTTGCTCAGTCACATAAATGACCAATAACTCCGACATTTACTCACCTGCATCGTGGACACTACTCGGGTTCCCCCAGGCGTCTATCAACGCTGACAATGTAGCCTGTATAACCTCTGGTTCTAATGGAGTGGTAGCGTTATAGTCTAAGTAAATCATTCTGTAAATGAGACAAAAATGTATATAGTAATCTGTTTAACTGTTAGATAGTTTGTGCACTTTGCCTGAACCATGGTTGGTTATTGGGATGTCACCTGATGGTTATTTTTGTATTGAAATATGTGGTCAACCTTCCTAACGAATATTCAACTTTCATCTGTTAAAAACGACATCAAAAATGTGTTTATCATCACCATTTCTTGCTACATAATACACATACTTGTGCTTGATTTTGAGAAAAGCTCTGTTACTGGCAAAAAGAAAACGTCTTTGTCTCTTATTGCAATTTGTTTATAATAACACAAGTGAAAGACAAATCAATATCTTTATATTATCTGTCATTATATTGCAATCAGGTCACACTTATGCAGCAATTGTCTTACCAAACTGTATATATATATATATATTTATTTCGGTAGTTGGGTATACATGGTACATGAATGATTAAGACATGCAATAATATTAAAATAATAATTATGACATGTGCATAATATCCATGCCATACACACCAACACCTAGGATAGCACAAAAACGAGTAAACTCTTATTTCCATTGTGGTCCTACGTGTTGGTGGCATGACATAGAGAGGCATAAAAATCTAATTGAATAATATCACAGAACAAGAAAATAAATATATCACAAAATGCCACATACCTAATAACATTATCACAAGATTAAATACAATGAAAGACATTATTGCTAAAATATCACAGATTACTGCATCTCATTACATACAATCTAATTCAAACATATTAGGTTAAGATAAATTTATAGTTTATGTACATAGAGATCATAATTCCACATGAATAAGACAGAATGTCAGGTGAAACAATTTAAAAACCCTCCCTACCGAATGGATACAAAATACCAGTAAAAGTTTCCTTATAATCAGGGTACTAAAGACATTAGTTTTGAATGTTTAAAAAGTGTTGTTTTAAAGCATCCTTAAAAGTTGAAAGGGAGTTGATGTTCACAATACAATGGGGTAATTTATTCCACAGAGAAAATCCCATACAGCAAATTGATTTTAATCCAAAACATTTGACTTTGGGGACAGCGAAAGCACCTTTTGAACTGAGCCTTGTCTTATAATTATGAATACGGTCTTGAGAAATAAAATGTTCTCCCATGTAAGATGGTGCTAATCCATTTTTAATTTTAAAAACATGACATAGAATAATCTGATCAACTCGTTTATGGACAGGTAACCATTTGACAGTTTTAAAATGATCAATATTTACATGACTTTTGCAGTCCAATCCAATTACAAATCTCAATAATTTATTTTGAGTTGTTTGGAACTTATTTCTGAGAGATTGAGACATGCTATAATACCATATAGAACAGGCATAGTCAACGTGACACTGAATTAAATTGACATAACAATTAAACGTTTTGTGTGTTGATTTCAGTCTGGCATTAGCCTTTTTGAGAATTGAACATGCCATAATATCAAAAGACAAAGGTTGATCTAGAGCAGCACCCAGGTATTTAGCAGAAGATGTAGACTTAATTGTTGAATCATTGTATTTAACATCAAGATTAGTTGTTGACTTTAGTTTGTGTTTAAAATAGATTCAGTTTACCTAGGCCAAAATTAAAAAAGTCTTTGTTTACCCTTTACCGACCCTATATTTTAGAGGTGGGAAGGAAAAATATTTTATTTTATTGTGTAAATTTCAATATGTTTTAGTCGAAATGTATTTATCGTGCGTGGTAATTTCGGCACGTGGTACATTGGGTGGGCGCTGTTCAGTAAAATAATTGTGAATATTAAAAAAGATACGGTTAAATGACATGTGGTTGTCAAAAACATGGTTAACACAAGCTCAGATCAATTCAGAAAAAATTAATGTTGGTAAAATGAAAGCAAAATTGACAGCTTTATGTGGACTTATTTTCAATACTTTATATAGCCCATCTGTTTTAGTGAGTATGAGCACAATGCTTCAATAATTGTTGATGAAAATATTATAATGGCAACTATGACCATTTTTGTGTCATACTTTTTTCTAACTTTGGGTTCTAAAGTCTTTCTAGCAAGAGGAAGTTATCATAAGGCAAACATAATGAAACAAAAATAGTCAATGTTTTGCCTTTTATAAACTAAGAAGAACAAACTGCACACATCATAGTGTGACATAATGGTGTATAGTCGTCCAGACTAGACTATCAATAATTAACCATGATTAACCAAGATCATACAGGCTTGATCATAGGCATATAAATAGGCAAGGTGGATCACATGTCAAAGTTGACCATGGGACAAGAAGGTTCATATGTCAAATGGGTCCATGGAGTGAAGTGGATCACATGTTTCAGTGGACTCCAGTGAATTGACAAACTCTGTCTTAGATTTACTTAGTGTAAACAAAAATGTACATAGTTTAGAGGCACAACCAATGGCATGGGCAACACACAACTGCAGTTTTGAATTCATGTACAACTTCATAATTTAAAAAAACTGCTTTTAGGTAAATCAATATGTTAAATCTTCATAGAAACGCTACCAAATGCAATATGAAAATACTTCAGTAAAATTCTTAAAAACAATGAAACTTGTGTAACATTTTTCACGCTAAATTCAAGTTATTTGTCATTGAATCCGTACTTGATGGCCCATTCACTTCAGGGTTCGAAATAGTACGGGTGCGAAACCTTGCTGTGTCGAAAAGTCGGAGAACGAGTTTACTATCATCGCCTTCCGAATAACTCTCATATATATAACTGTCTGATGTAATTTGAAATTGTTCTGTTTATCTCAATTTATCTAATTATTTGAATAGTTTACCTGGTTCTTAGAGTTGGACAGAAATCGAATCGTCAAAACATCTCAATCCACGGCGGAAAAAAATGAAAAGACCTCCCCCAAATTGAAGAGCTCCAAAAACGTAAACAAATGTAGAAAATGACTTGGTGGATTTTGTCTAGATTGCTAGCATCTTTTAAGGCTGTTTTTATTGTGTCAACAGAGACAATACGAGCGGTATATGACTGGATGTTCTCCAAACCGAAAGATATAACAGATGACATAGTTTTGATTACTGGTGGGGGCCGCGGCATTGGAAGGAGCCTGTCACTTGCCTTCGCTAAACTGCGTCCAAAACATGTTCGTATGATGTTACCATTTTATTTTTATTTCTGTTTTTTTATTCAATCTAATATTTTATTACAGAAATATAGACTTCATAAAATTTCTCTGTTATATCAGGGACCGTTATCGTATGTTCCAGATAAACTCTCAAAATAAAACTAAAACTCTCTAACCAGCCGTGCGTTCGGTTAAGGCTAACACTCGCACGAGTTAAGAAACTGTGCACGCATTGCCAAAAAGTACGCGCCCTTCGCTAGCTATCTCAGATATGCTCGAGCGAGTGGAAGCACAGTGGGCGCGTTCTTTTTGGCAAACAGAGCGTTCGGTTGCAAAATGCGTGCACAGTTTCTTCACTCGTGCAGGTTCAGGGGTGAATTAATTAAGTAATTCAATATTAGCTGGACAGTGTATTAATTTTGACAGTGGATAGCTGTCCAGTTACCAGACGCCTAGCCAGTTCTATATGGTTTGGTCAGCCATCCTGTCATCGATACATAGACAAGTGCTATAAATAATTCATATCTTAATCAAGTTAAAGCAAAAATTGTTGCAATATGTGAAATATAATTATGAACTGTGGGTGTAACTCACTAGGGGTACCCATAGCATTATCAGGATATCTATGAGTTCTGGACTTCCGTACCCTATAGACTTCGGTTCTATTATAAGGTACAGAACCGTATCCCTAGCCATTAAGAAATTTGCAAAATAAAATATGAGAGAACGATTATCATGATTGTGTTGTTGTCCAAAATCCTCAGATAATCATAATGGTAATTTTCACTGATTTCATTGGCTGCGGGACAACTCGACCCCTGAACAATTTGACCCCATACCAAATCGGTCCCTAAGTCAACTCGACCCCTAAGTCAACTCGACCCCTAAGTCAACTCGAACCCTAAGTCAACTCGACCCCTAATTTTGCTAAGTCAATTCGACCACTCTGTATTGTTATCGGGTGTAGTGTAAAAGATTATTTACTCAAAATAAATTATAATTATTATTTTGTGTAGCAATGTTTTAAAGGATAAATGTAACACAGTAAATACAAGTTATATACGATAACAAAATATAACAAAAACATTAACAAAAACATAATAAATTTCATAATTTACGTACAATAATTCAAATATTTTCATATCATCTGAGGGGTCGAATTGACATGCCGAATAATCGGAAAGTAGGGGTCGAATTGTACAGGGGTCGAGTCGTCCTGATACCATTTCGTTGACTTGAAAGTAGAATGGTTAAACTTAAACATCAATAATGGCCAATCTTAAATACATGAAATATGCATGTCATACATGTATGTCATTTTACCAGTTCGTTTGTTTGCAGTATATGGTTCACACTTCAAACATTATCAAACTTTCAAATTCATCAAAGACTGAAAAACTGTTGATTGTCCACTTAATATTTATTATAACGATGCTAATTGCAAAATAATAACCCCCGAACAACGGATTACTTGGACAAATATTTTATTGCAATATTCTGTCATTGTTCTGGTTGCTGCATAGTTCTGTTTTTTTATCCAGGTATTGTTTTGGCAAATTAAAGCTTGTTTAAAAATTAAGTGTGAATTATTTCAACCTATTGCTCTAGTTTTAGCAAATACATTGTATATACGGCATTTTTTTCATAATTTATTTGATTACTGAACTGAGCTAGACATTTGATCAGTGACCTTGCAAATAGCTCTGGACATATTTGATATTGTTTTGCATGTCATTCTGTCTTTTACCATTCCAATAGGCCTATATTATTTGTGTATAAGGAAAATATCAGCCATTTCAGATAATACTATGGGGAAGAAATGAAACATGGTTGAAG
This sequence comes from Mactromeris polynyma, assembly GCA_032209605.1. Classification (NCBI taxonomy): domain Eukaryota; kingdom Metazoa; phylum Mollusca; class Bivalvia; order Venerida; family Mactridae; genus Mactromeris; species Mactromeris polynyma. The sequence goes on from JASFXZ010000036.1 coordinate 4,194,695, forward strand.
AGAACACAGGCTGATATACAGAAGCTTGACGTGGATGCTACGTACTACGTTTGTGACGTGTGTGATAGAAATTTGATCTATGAAAAGGTACGAGCCTGAAACTGCTACAAATTCACATAATCGCTATAAATTACTCACAATTCTTATCAGACATAATTTCTAAGAGCTTTGCTAGGTAAGCTTGCATTGAATTTAGTCAAAAGTATTGTCCTTGACTGATTTAATATTTAATAGAAATTCAGTTTAAAGTTTCCATGCTAATGCATATCTAAATATCCAATTCCTAATGAAACATATATAGTGATGAAACTTAATCATTCTGTTTATATACAGTAAAACCTCAGTAATACGACCATCATTCAGACCCTTGAAAAACTGGTCTTATTATTGAGGTGGTCTAAATATTGAGGTTGAATTAAGAGCAAATCTATGAAAATGGACTTGAAATTGTGTTCTTAATTTTTTAGGTGGTCTTTAAGTGAGGTTTTACTGTATTTTTAGTTTGTACAACATTTTAATACCCACAAAGTCACAACCCCACAAACCAGCCATTTAGATCATACTACTAAGACATTTTTAAATAATTTCATCTAGTAATCAAAGCACTGAAAGCACTGTAGTTGTTCAGTATTGAACACTGGTTTTGTACTCAACACTTCCAGATTCACAGAAAGTACGAATCATTATTTCTATTGTTAACCCATTAAATTTAGTTTTGCAGTAAATATTACTACCAGTATTGAGTATGTAATGCAGGTTAAGCTCAGATGTTGAACTATTTTTTAACAAATTCACTTACCTGTTATTCTTGCGCCATTTCCGGAAAAAAAGTTTTCTTATTAAATTGATGCGACTGTCAAAAATTACCATATAACTTGTTATTCTACCGAACAGCTCAAACTCCAAACGCGTATATGCAGACACCCTCTGTTGACTATTCACAGGGTTTTCCCTATACTTTTTCAGCTAGGGGTTCTTGGACCCTCATGTTTTGACAAATTGGAGGTCCTTAGTAAATTTGTAGGGTCCCAGATATGCAGTTTATACCTGACAAAAGCTTATTTTAGGGATCTCAGGGAAGCACAGTAAGTTGAAAATGGGAGTCCCTAGAAAGAAAAGGTAGTCAGGGACCTGTGTCAAGGAAATCCCTGTATTCAGTATCACTCCATTCAACCATGGATAATGGTGAGTAATGGAGTGGATCAGTTGTTGTTGTCTTTGCAATAAAAATGAAAGGTTTAGATCTAACAAATCACTGTTGTTTAAACAGGCACAAGACATACAGAGATCCATCGGTGATGTCACAATACTGGTAAACAATGCTGGTGTTCTCAGCGGTAAACCAATCATGTTCCTTCAGCCACATGATATAGAAGAAACTTTAAAAGTGAATACATTAGCTCATATATGGGTAAGTATGAAGTAGAAGTATAAAGTAAAGATGTTTATTTCTTAAAATGTCACACCTATCTAAGGGGCAAGTCCTTTCTGTCTTATGATCGAGACATCTTCTTTCTGAGTACTTTTCCTATCCTTAAATGCCAGATATGGACACCCTGAGGACTGGAACTTTCTACAAGATTTTGTGACAAGAGTAACTGGTGTATATTCTGTTAGTCACATCAGTGACTGTTGTATATCATCTTGGTAACAAGATTTAGAGCACAGTCAGAATTTCAAGAAACTAACATCATGAAACTAACAATATCTATATACTGGTTATACATTTATATATTAATTTGTTAACACATAACACGGACATATAGGTTTATAGGTTTGCACATATATAAAAATATAGAAATCTGGTATTGTTGGATTCACATTTATGTTAGTAATTTATTATTACTACCATTTATTATCACCTAATTAGTTCATGTTATTCTCTATATTCCTAACAGACTATAAAGGCATTTTTACCAGCCATGATAAGTAAAGGTCAAGGTCACATTGTATGCATGAGTTCTATATTGGGATTGCTTGGTCTGAAAGGGGTTTGTGATTATGCTACCACGAAATTTGCAACAACAGGTTTGTATATATAATCTGTATCAGCCTTGCTTCAGTTACGGCTAACAGTCGCTCTCGTTTAATTTGTATCCCTGGACCTTTGTATCTCATTGACTGCACACAGGGAACCAAATTGCAAAACGTTACAAAATGTGAGCCGCAAACCCTTTACTGAAAGCAGGGCAGACGTTTCCTATATAACATGTGATAAGCCATTCTCACATACCAGAAGTACCATTCTATTTAGTTTTTAAAACTGCTTTGAAAATCGGTTTCCCTAGGATTTATGAGAATGGTATTATGCATGACGTACCGGTAGGCTATTTTTAACTAATTTTCTACTTTTGTTGGGGGTTTCTGAATATAAAGTAAAACTGCAATCATAAGACCACCCTTGGGACCCTTGAAAACTGGTCTTCTTATTGAGGTGCACGTATTGAGGTTGAATAAAGAGATAAACAGTGAAAATGGACTTGAAAATTGCGGTCTCAATTTTGAGGTGGTGTCATTATTGAGGTGGTATTTAAGTGAATATTTCTGTACTGACATATAGATGATATTAGTATGTGCATTTATGTAAGACTGTGTGAACAGTGGATGCAATATTTTCACGATTGACCTAGCCACAAGTGAACATTTCAGTCTGATGCTCATTAGGTGAAAGAGCTTTCGATCTTACACCTAGACGTGCAAATATTCTATTTAGTTCATGCTTCATTGTGGTATTTTAAAAAATTTTACTTGCTAATTACATTTGATTTCCCAACTGAGTGCCTCAATATTTTAGGTGATATCATTTGCCATCACATGCTCTTCTGCCAGCCAGTAGTTCTTCATTAATGAATATTTCTTACATTTCTAATGCCAACATACACACTATGTGTTGTATTTAATTATTGAGTACGAAAAAAAAGGTGAAAATACATTTCTACATCATGTAATATCATCGGCCGCCATCATTGAAAATTACAACAAATAATTAGAATGTAGTAAACAACGTGTGAAACAAAATGTCGGTTTTATATCTTATACTCCAAAAAGCATTATCTCTCACTGTGGATCATAAGGTCAATAAATCCATAGCTTCTTTATATCCCTTTTCATTTTGATAATTGAAGTAGATGTAACAAAAGTAAACTGAAAAGGGAGACAACTGCTGCTTTACTTACAATGTAAACAAAGGGAGACAACTGTATTTGAGGCACTCCATTGGGATTTTCTTTTGTAATAAAAGTTGTGAATTTCAGTGAAATTATCGCTTGGATAATATCTTATGTCTAGAATTACTTTTATTATCTGTATAAGTGTCCAAAATGGAAAAGTTGTGTTAATTATGAATCTCTGACGAAAGTGCTAATGTATGAGAAAAATAATCTTTTTCACATTTTTATTTTGAAGTTGATAACTTAATTTGACTTTTCAGGCCCAACTTTGAAATATTTTCACATAACTGTTCTTTAGGTAACTCTCTACTAAGATTGTTCAATTGTGTGAGTCACAAAAATCATGGCTGCCGAGGGGGGGGGGTCACATTATAATTCATGTAGTGATATTCTAAACATACTGGAAATCAAAATATTTGCTATCTTTGTGAGAATCTTTACTTAACAAATATTGCACACTGTGACATAGGACCATAGTACAAAACATTTCAGACGCTCAGGTGAGTGATTCAGGGCCATCATGGCCCTCTTGTTTTACTTTCTATCTCACCTTTCACTATTGGTAGATGTGCAGACATTAATGGAGACTTTGATGAAATCATTTTGCATTTAGTTCACCAATAAATCCCAAAATGTATTTGAATGCTGCTGTCTTTGGCAGTCATATAAGTTAAGTGGCGTGTCAGTCTGTGAGACATACTCGTATATATGTATGTAATTCTAAATTATAAAAGATTCTATATTGTGCAGCAGGGTAAACTAATATTTCCCTGACTCCAACTTGTATTTAAGTGGTGACAGAATTTAACTTTATTTCAGGATTCATGGAGAGTTTGATGTTGGAATTAGATGAGTATCCAGGAATACATACAACCATTATACACCCATATCAGGTAGATAATGGTATGTTTGCAGGAATGACTGTTAGGTAAATATACACTTACTTTCATATATACACTCTTACATGTGTGCTTCTTACTATAAGCTATATATGCTCTGCATTGCATTCAGAGCAACCCTCTCTCAAGCAACAACCTCTAGTCAACAACATTTTCAATTTTCAATTGTTGAAAAAAACTCGTTTAATCCAATTTAACCCATCTAGAGCGTCAAACTCTCAACAACAACCAAGAGTAACATCTTCCAAACGGTGTCTGTCTAGTAAGATATTGCATTGTTTGTTGAGAGTATATGTAGTATGGAAATAGTATTGTTTACTGGGCCCAAGAGTGTGAATTTGAAGACCAGACTCAGAAAGCAGCCTTTACAATTGGTCATTTGTTAGACTTCACTCAGTAACAACCAATTAGATACTTCGAGTATTGAGTTTGATCTCCTACCTCCACTTTCTAATCATACTGGTAAACCATTAAGAAGACAGTATGTGAAACATAGTCTGTTTCATACTAACTGTACATGCATGTATAGATAAGACTGTTACAGTTATTTGTTGTATTGTCCATTTCAGATTTCCAAAGTTATTTCCTGCATTACAGGAAGATTATGTTACCAGGGAAACCATGAAGGCAGTATTAACCAATAGGAAACAGATAACATTGCCTTCATACTTTTATCTTGTTCTCTTCTTCAGAAGGTATACATATGTATATGTTCTATATATGTTTGTATTGGGTTTAACTCTATTTTCAACATTTTGTTCACTCATATACGGTGGTCAGTTGGCCGTACCAGTTTGTCTGGAATTAATTATCAACAATTATTAACTTGCCTTTACACAAGCAGCTGACAACTTCTCCACATGGATCAGAGGTGGAAGACAAATGCCCTTAGCCAAGTGTCACAGAATGAAATGACATGCCCTGCCCTGGAATCAAACCCAGACCTCCCGTGTGACAGTCCAGGGCTCTACCAACTGAGATAACCACACGGCTGTAGTGTCTCATGTAAACACAAACTGCTCCCCGGTTGTGGGTTTGAACCCTGTAAAGCACATGATTACACCATGCAGGGTCCAAGGTTATAAAACTGGGTCAAAGCAACATTACCATTGATCAGTTTTTAAGACTGTTCTCAGAAACAAACAATCAGAGTCTTGAGACTTGTGTATTCAATGCCCATAACACTGATTACAGTTTCGTGTCATAAAGTTTTACTGTTTTTTTATTATTTGATAACCAATGTACATGGAATGTTCGTTTTTTTTATATTTCAGCATTTTACCTATAACGAGTATGCGTCCAGTCCAGACGTTTCTAGGATTAGACAAAGCGATGGACAGGTTAGGATGGGAGGTGACAGATAATGAAACTGTGACGTCATCTTGTGATCCAATGTAACAAAATGTGCAACTGTGATAATAGATAATAGTTTTTCAGATATAAATTACCCATTGTGATTCTTTGTGATTCTTAGAAAAATGTGCTGAAATTTTCTATAAATTATGTGGTTATGCATTATACATGTTTCATGACTCTTTATAATAGGTAGTGTCGTTTGATTGTGTGTACATATTTTCTGGGTATGTCTCCTTTCATTTTCTTTTGTCTGGATCTATCACAGAATGTTTTGAATCTTGAATATAGTCTTCCATTGCTCTGTATCTTTTCTCTGTTTTGTATCAGCTATTCCACGACAAAACCTGTATTAGTGACCAAAAAATCCATTTTCAGGTTTTTACATTTCCTAATACACATGTAGATATATATTTCATTTAATACAAAGAATATTCAAATAGGACATATACTTTTCTTGTTATAGCAATTCAAATTATTATGAATTAATGCAAAGACATTTTCATGTTCATTTTATTCTATACACCAAACTTGAACAACCAAGGACACTTCAGAGTAATTGCTTAGTTTGTGATGTTCATAATTCCATTGGGACATAGTTTCTGTCATTAATACAGATTTTGTCATGGAAGCGTCGATATAGATATACTGACGGCAAATTGTGTCATATTTATGACTTAATTCGAATTATGTGTTCACAGGATTGTTTATAGAATAGAAAAGATTCCATAAAGAAATTTTCAATTTAAAGCACCTGGCGCATGTATTCACCATTCACGTAATGATGTGTCGCAACAAAGGTCAAATCCATAACTCAAAGTTCAAGGTCACTATAATTTCTTTTACTTTCAGAGTGCATACCTTCTGACTCTAATTTGGTTATTTTTGTTCTCATGTGTCTTTCTGTACAAGTAGGAAGTAAGCTTTCAGGATGTTGAGTGGGATTATTGACGTCTTATTGTATGTTAGAACTCCCTACCTTAAGGAGGGAATTGAAAATCTCTCATACAAGACAAAGCAAACTGCAGCTATTTAGGTCTTTGGTCTTTGTAACTTCAAGTTTTATAAATAGTAAATGATACCACATCCAGTTACTCAAAGATGGATTTCAGGTAAAAGTCAGTGAACAATATTTAGCATTCATGTCCGCAGAGTTAGGTACATAGTTTTACTGTATCACCACCATGTCACGGTCAAAGTCACAGGCAATTGCACGCCATTTCATCTGTATTCGTCTCTTACTTCATGTACTAATATCACTGGTTTTTTCATTGATATCAGTCAGGATCAATAAAATCCATATTAGACAATGTTGTGTACTTGTGTGATATAAATATCAGAAAGTTAATTGTATAGAGTGAATGAAATGAATACATTTACTGTTTTTCCCTTGCATATTTACCCTTGCGTCTGATGTTTTATGGAATGTAGTTTTCCCCGAGGTATGTGTGGGGACGCATTGTCTTGTGTATGTGGCGTTCACTGAAGCAAATTATTCTTTCTTTTACTATTTCTGGTGTGTAGATCTGTGTTGTATGTATTGCACAAACTAGTCAAAACCTCTTTCATTAGCATATTCCATCTAATGAAACATTATATAATGTAATTGCATTGTATGCTTTTATTGCAGGCCGTTAACCAATTCCTATATTTTCCTATATTTTTAAGAGATTTCCTTTATTATCAAAAACCTCCTATATTTCCTATGTTTCCTATGTTTCCTATATATTTTTATGCCAAATTTCCTATATTTTTCTTTAGTTTGTTGTCTAACTGGTTGCCGCCTGTTATTGATAGTAGATGATTGATGTTTTTTAAAGTATTTATTTCAGCAGAGAAATCCTATAAGTGTGTATTTATTGCTTTTGTTCTGTTCTGTATGCTGTGTTTTATGTGAGTGAACTGTTTTATAATTTGTCCGTATGTATACATATTCTATGTACCTATATAGATTATGAAGATATGATTCTGTATTTAATAATGTACAAATTAATTAAAATTATATAAAGAGAACTTTCAACTCTTGACTATTCTTTATTAACTCAAATCACAACTTAGTGATACATTGACAGTAAATACAGGTAGATCATACATATAAAACATATATTTTACTAACAAGTTCCAATAAGCAGTTTGTTGAAAAATGGCTGTACAAGCCATCACTCGGCACTAGATTCTCACATCTATTTACAAACATGATTATAAACTGCTGTTCCACAAGTCTATACAGTAAAACCTCACTTAAAGACCATATCAATAATAAGACCACCTTGAAATTAATAACAACATTTTCAAATTCATTTTCAATGTTTTAGTCTTTATTCAAACTCAATACTAAGACAACCTCAATTAGAAGATCAGATTTCAGGGGTCCTTAGGGCAGTCTTATTATTGAAGTTGTACTGTACAGACCTTTGGTATACTTCTTTTAGTATATCTGTATCCATGTAACCCTGAATTCGTTATCCTTAATGCAATGTTAAGCTATTTCTTTTCAACTTGTTTATTGGTCAAATGAAACGCTTGGAAAATGCAGTTTCATTAGCCTACATGACATAGAGTATCTTATTGTTTTGGCCGGAATCACATTATTCTTAGGAATTGTACATAAGCATTGAACAACATGTTAACTTGAATACATATACCCGGGATGTCAATATTCAGTTATTTTGCTAACCGGTTCACCAGTTATTCTTCCGAATGGTTAACCGAACATAACATTACAAATACTTCCGTGGCTGAATGGTTATGATTACTTTCTTCAAAATCACTAGCTTCTCACCGCTACAAGTCCGACGTCCGCATATGTCTGCAATAATGTTAAAAAAGACACATGGGATCGTCCCCCACACACGTAGCTCGGAAAGACACTACATGACACTGGTTATTCATGTGACTAAAGTAACACAAACATATCCCGATAAATACATATATCTGATCTGTTACAAATATAACGAATCATTATTCATTTTAACAGATTTTGAAGCGGTATGTTATCTGTTTATTGTGGGCAACCAGCAATTGAATGCATCGGCCCTAATTTTGCACACTTTTCAGCAGCTTTTATGTAGGTTTAAAACAATTATTCAGTCATATACGGCAGCCAGTTGACATAACCATTTTGATCAGTACTATAACTTGCTCTTATGCAAGCAATGGACAATCTTGCCGCATGTAGAGGACATGACCGTAGCCAATGTCAATGAAGAACATACCATGCCCAACCCGGTAATGGAACCCAGATCTGCCTGGCGACACTAGCGCCTTACCAACTGAGCTAGATGGGCGGGCTTTGCTCAATTGTAAAAACTCATTATGTGCAAGTGTAGTTTGTGATAATATAAATAATGGGCATGCGGAATATAATCAATAATGCATGTATTGTTTATAATTAAGAAAATAACTAAATTACATAAGCAAAATGGAGTAGACACAATCACAGTAGACAATGTCATACAAACTATAAATACATGTATATTATGCATTGAGATAATTATAATATATATACGCGCACACGCACACATGCCCACTCGCGCACACGCCCACGCATGCACACGCACATACTTGTACACACACTAAAATAGCTGAATGATTACAAATCAATATAAGAGAGTCTTTCCAAAGATATGCATTCAATCGTTTAATGTTTTATTCAATGCACAAAACAAAGACCCCAGCACAGCTGCCGAACTCCAATTGTTCTCAATAATTTACATATAATTTACTATAATTATATACAAATTTTCACTGCTATGCAACTGTCAATAACTCATTATTGATGATGTGTGCAAGTCTGTTCTGTTTGCATACCGACATTCGCCAACACCAATTATTCTCTTATTTACTGAACATTCTGCCGCAAACCTTTGTGGTGATAGTTAAAATACTGAAATAAAAAGTTTGCATTATCAGTATGGTAGGGGTTCACTCATGATGTAGGCGGTTATCAGTAAGTAAAAATACAGGCCTGCTCATAATTGATGGTAAATTATTGACAGCATTAAGGTACTGCGTTAAAATTCAAGGTCATTTCAGGCCTTACGCTTGTACAATAGGTCTTACTTTTTTTAGCTGAACCGCAACGCCAGCCCACACTGAGCTTATTTCACAAACAAGTATCCAATCGTTTGGAAATGATCAGATTGGATGAGCTGTGGTGTTCTTCATACATCACCCGACCAAGGATATTTAGGACATGTTTAAACGAGGAGTATTTATCAAGTTAGTCAAACTAAAGACGGCCACTGAACTCAGGATGTCACTAGTAACGGGATGACTCAACATCCTGCAGAATACCATCGACAGGCTAATGAATTGCATGCGTATAAGCTCAAATGTTGTTTTTGTTGTCAAAAGTAATTAAAATTATTAATATATTTTAGAAAATGGCCAAACAAATATGTTTTGTCAACAATTGAATCCCTCCTAGTTCAAATTAAGTTCAATGTTCAGTACACGTCATACAATGTTAAGGAACGTGTCACACTCGATGATATAGTGCAAATTCCTTTAGCAATTTAAAAGTGAAATTATTATTCAGTATTAGTTTCAATTAATTTTCATCACGAAATATCAAAGCGGCATAATTCAGAACAATATATACGTGTGGACTTATCATTTTCTGAATAGTATATATTTATGTCTCATTGTGCCTTTGGGATGGCTTTGCTGTGACAGTACTTTCATGTATTTATTTCTGTGTCCGTGATAATGTGCTTCACTCTAAATCAAACATTTTTATTTTGTCACTGTCATTCATGGTTACAAACAGTTTGCATAATATTGGATAGAAACATAATGACAACGGTTGCAGGATGCCGTCTTCTGTCTTCGTGATTTCTCCTATCTTTGTACCATCATATCTTAATTGTACTATTTTGTTTGAAGCCCTGCCGGCAACAAATACATTCCCTCTCCCATCAACACAAACTCCTTCTACTCCATTTAAATCTGGATCTTTGACAGTAGAAATATGCTTTCCTTTCTTGTCAAGGTACACTAATCCACTATTACCACCAACAAACATATAATCTTCACTGTCACATAGTGCGATTTGTTCCGAGTACTCAAACAGTTTATTACCACTGCTGTCTTTAGATATAGTTTGTAACAATGTACCAACCATGTCGTATATGTATACTGAACAACCACTATCATCAGACACATACAGTTTGTTATCCATGTAAGCAACATGGTAGCAATAATGACTCAGTTTCACTTGATGAGATGGTGACATAGTTTGTCCTACAGATACAAACTGGATCATTTTATCACTATGACATGCCACAGCAACCTCATTGTTCTTCACACAACATACACCATGTATGTTATAAGGCAGATCAATGTAATCTATAACTGATACATTCGCAATGTCTATACGTTTCAGTTTTTTATTAGCATTATCTGTAATGATTAGTTCATTATCACGTAAAAGACAACAACTTCTTATTCTGCATTCCTCAGTATCGCTTGGTATTTTAAACACAATATCTTGACAATGTTTGGCTCTATAAGATGTGTTCTTATTGGCTAATTTCACATGACCGAGATTGTCAAGTTGTTTAAGAAATTCTATCAACGATTTATTTCCAACAAATGTCATCACGGTATCAATTGCAAATATTTCAAGCTCTTTTTCAACGATATGAAAATCATATTGTACTGTAGTAATTGGTGACCTAGCTAGTTTGGAGCAGACAAACGTCTGCGAATGATTGCCTTCGGCTAGTCGATTTTTGTCTTCAAGGTCAACGAATTTATTGAGACATGATTCAATTCTTTCATTGACCTTTAATAACTTAGATTTTAATTGACTGTACATTGATTCAACTTCACTCCTAGCTTCTTCTTCCAAGCGATTAAGTATTTCATCTGTTTCCCTTCTGAGTTCGGTTATTGCAAGCAATGAATTTTGTTTGGCGTCCTCAAGCTTCTTGAAATAACTTTGGTTCGAGGTTTGTAGCATTGACTGTATCCTTTTCGTCACGTCTTGCAGGTCTTGGCAAGTTTTCTCAAATTCTCCATCTTTGGTGATCTTATCAACATCATCTGGGATTGAATGTATGTCTGTGCAATTCCTGAAAAAAAAACGTTGTAAATGTAAGCATTACGATTATATTAATAGACATCGTCAAGTACTAATTAGCGGGTTGAAATACATCCATCGAATCGTCCAACACATGTTATTCCTATACCTGACCTTACCATCCGAAATACGTCCTGAAATACGTGACGAAACACGTTTGTAGAAACAGTTTTGAAACACATAGCGTACAATGTAAAACAATGGATATTCTATTGAAGCACAATGTAGATCTACATCAACGTTATCCGTAATAAAACAGCCTGTTTTTATAAATTAACTATGTACTTGATTGAGGTAAAATATCGATATCGATAGACTAGTGTATAAGAATAAATTACTAATGTCACATTATATAACAAGAAATATCTTTAAAAAGATAAATTAAATCGGCTTAAATTGAAATAAGCAAACATGTTGTAGTGTTATTGGATATGATTTCGATTTATTGCATGAACACATGTTAATACAAATGCAGAATCAATAAATAAAGACAACGAAATATTTAATTTCTGTTTTCGTTCATTTGGTTTAACATATAAACATGTTCAATAATATCAACATGCATAGTGTAAAAAAATATCCTTGTATTCAATAAAATGCATTAAAGCGCAGACGTAAATATACACAAAACACTTGTGGCATTGTCTTATCACCTTTCAGAGATATTCATAAAACCACTACTTTACTAGGTATTTATTTAAAAGATATTCATAAATATGCTACTTACACATTTATCTCGTGTCTAGATTAAGGTACAGTGTATGCTAATTAATAAATCATAACTGGATATGTGTAATAACTTTATTAAACTTCATTAAAGATAATAAAACTTTCGAATAGATGCTTTATGGGTGAATGACATACGAATAAAACGACAACCCGAATGATCCATGGTCTAATCAAATGGAAAAATAATAACTTACTTGTGATCAATGGCGATACACGCATAGCAACCGACAACATCATGATCACCACAATACATATCTATAACCTTCCCTTGATGAATACTACATCTTTCTGTAGGAAACGACGGTAACTTTGATGTCTGGTCTGTTTGGTGAGAAGTTGATATATCCAATAAATTATGTTTTTTAAATGGAGCGTATGTCTTGTGCACAGAGACACAATTCTTACAACAATATCCTTTACATTCTACACAATATTTAATTCCTTTTTTTATAAGATTATCTTCAGTACAAGCAGTACATATATAGTCATATGTCTCTTCAGACATGTTTCTGTCACTCCCACCAGACGCCATTTTAACTAGACATCCTAAGTTTAGATCAATCCCACTCTGATTTTAACGTTATCGAAAACACGACTGTATAGATAATCAACTTATAAAATGAATCACTGTCTATACATTGCACCGATTAGCCTTGAACTAAAATACTTCTCAACATAAGTTTAACCGCATATCATAAATGGTGTACCGCGCTGACTGGTAATGTCTTTGTTATAGTTTTTATATAATTATGCCTAATCAATATAAACACATCATTATGAAATTTAAACCACTTTACAGTACATTTAACTTAAAGACCACCTCAATAATAAGACCACCTAAAATTTAAGAACACACAGTTCATGTCTGTTTTCACTGTTTTGCTCTTTATTCAACCTCAATATTAAGACCACCTCAATATTAATACAAGTTTTCAAGGGTCCGAAGGGAGGTGTTTTTATCAAGGTTTTATTGTATTTCATTAGCATTAGATTTCAAAATATGCGTATAAAGTGAAGTATATTTTTCACCAGGAAATGGTTAGTTTCACAATGATCATGTCTTAAGTTTGAAGAAAGTGTTCATTCAAACTTTCATTCTTGATATTAATGCTTATACAAATTAGTTTATAATGGTTTCACTTATTGCAAACAAGATACTGGCTCTATGTCTCTTTCTATTATTTGTGTAACTTTGTTTAAGTAGTTGAAGTAACTGTAGGTAGATTTTTTATTCGTGTATTTGTACCAAGGAACCGGAAGTAATATGTGAATCGAAACAGCGACTGTAATTTAAAATCAAACATTTAAACGTGAATTCACCTTATAAACTAGTTCGTCTTATTGTGAGACAAGAGTTTTTCCTCTGATAAAAGGTTAGTTTGAATGACATTGACGTGGATTTGATATGTCACGTAATACACGTAATAATGATGTTTTATCCTGTAACCAGATAACAACAGATGGGCAACTAATCCTGATTACTTCTGTCAAACTCCTCACAGCGCTTACCTTCCTTGATGTTTACTTTAATTTTTTTTTCATTTACATTTCTATATCAGACTTATTTTTCTTAAATGTCAAAATGTTTTACATAACCTCAAAAGATAAAAAAATGAAATAACATAATACAGTTTAACTATTTGGGATAACAGTGATTTCTGTTCTTTGTAAAGGGAGACCTCTGCGTATTGTACATCTGTATGAATAAAACACAACTTGTTACTTCTAGAGATACAAATGTGATAGATATGTACATCTTGAAAATGCGATATAGGTTTAAATGACACATTTTGTATAGTTTTTATAAACCGGGCTACACAAGGTGTATGAAAAGAAAGGTCAGGCATTTAATACATTGTATGACATGTAGTGTCAGATTGGTCGGGTATTCAAGAAGAGAATGGCCGGGCATTTAGTGTGACCGATGTAAGTCAATTGGTGTGAGAGATGCCAGACATTTAGTTTGAACATTTAGAGTAAAATATGTCAGACATATAGTGTTAGAAATGTCAGTCATATAGTGTTAGAGATGCCAGACATTTAGTGTGAGATATATCAGGCATTAAGTGTGAGAGATGCAAGACATTTATTTGGAGAGATGTCAGGCATTTAGTGTGAGAGATGTCAGACATTTAGTGTGAGAGATGTCAGGCATTTAGTGTGAGAGATGTCAGACATTTAGTGTGAGAGATGTCAGGCATTTAGTGTGAGAGATGTCAGGCATTTAGTGTGAGAGATGTCAGACATTTAGTGTGAGAGATGTCAGGCATTTAGTATGAGAGATGTCAGACATTTAGTGTGAGAGATGTCAGGCATTTAGTGTGAGAGATGTCAGACATTTAGTGTGAGATATGTCAGGCATTTAGTGTGAGATATGTCAGACATTTAGTGTGAGAGATGCCAGACATTTAGTGTGAGAGATATCAGACATATAGTGTGAGAGATACCAGGCATTTAGTGTGAGAGATGCCAGGCATTTAGTGTGATAAATGCTAGGCGTTTGGTGTGATAAATGCTAGGCGTTTGTTGTGATAATATGCTAGGCGTTTGGTGTGATAAATGCCAGACTTACAGTGGGAATGATGCCAGCCATATCGGAGGGGTTCCATTTTACTAGTGCGTTTACTCTTTCACTACTGAATTGAAGGGTGAAATTTTCTATGAATTGACTGTATTTTGGCTATAATAGAATAAAATCGGGTAATAAATGATCGAAATTACTCATGAGATTCAGCACCTTGTGGAACCCCTGATATAGTGTGAGTGATGCCTGGAATGTAGCGGCAGTGATGTCCGGCACACAGTGTGAGTGATGCCTGGAATGTAGCGGCAGTGATGTCCGGCACACAGTGTGAGTGATGCCTGGAATGTAGCGGCAGTGATGTCCGGCACACAGTGTGAGTGATGCCTGGAATGTAGCGGCAGTGATGTCCGGCACACAGTGTGAGTGATGCCTGGAATGTAGCGGCAGTGATGTCCGGCACACAGTGTGAGTGATGCCTGGAATGTAGCGGCAGTGATGTCAGGCACACAGTGTGAGTGATGCCTGGAATGTAGCGGCAGTGATGTCCGGCACACAGTGTGAGTGATGCCTGGAATGTAGCGGCAGTGATGTCCGGCACACAGTGTGAGTGATGCCTGGAATGTAGCGGCAGTGATGTCCGGCACACAGTGTGAGTGATGCCTGGAATGTAGCGGCAGTGATGTCCGGCACACAGTGTGAGTGATGCCTGGAATGTAGCGGCAGTGATGTCCGGCACACAGTGTGAGTGATGCCTGGAATGTAGCGGCAGTGATGTCCGGCACACAGTG
Organism: Mactromeris polynyma; assembly: GCA_032209605.1. NCBI lineage: Eukaryota > Metazoa > Mollusca > Bivalvia > Venerida > Mactridae > Mactromeris > Mactromeris polynyma. The sequence goes on from JASFXZ010000036.1 coordinate 4,210,243, forward strand.
TGAGTGATGCCTGGAATGTAGCGGCAGTGATGTCCGGCACACAGTGTGAGTGATGCCTGGAATGTAGCGGCAGTGATGTCCGGCACACAGTGTGAGTGATGCCTGGAATGTAGCGGCAGTGATGTCCGGCACACAGTGTGAGTGATGCCTGGAATGTAGCGGCAGTGATGTCCGGCACACAGTGTGAGTGATGCCTGGAATGTAGCGGCAGTGATGTCCGGCACACAGTGTGAGTGATGCCTGGAATGTAGCGGCAGTGATGTCCGGCACACAGTGTGAGTGATGCCTGGAATGTAGCGGCAGTGATGTCCGGCACACAGTGTGAGTGATGCCTGGAATGTAGCGGCAGTGATGTCCGGCACACAGTGTGAGTGATGCCTGGAATGTAGCGGCAGTGATGTCCGGCACACAGTGTGAGTGATGCCTGGAATGTAGCGGCAGTGATGTCCGGCACACAGTGTGAGTGATGCCTGGAATGTAGCGGCAGTGATGTCCGGCACACAGTGTGAGTGATGCCTGGAATGTAGCGGCAGTGATGTCCGGCACACAGTGTGAGTGATGCCTGGCATATAGCGTTAGTGATGTCCGACATTTAGTGTGAGTGATGTCTGGCATATAGCGTGAGTGATGTCCGACATTTAGTGTGAGTGATGTCTGGCATATAGCGTTAGTGATGTCCGACATTTAGCGTGAGTGATGTCCGACATTTAGTGTGAGTGATGTCCGACATATAGCGTGAGTGATGTCCGATATCTAGTGAGAGTCATGTCCGACATAGAGCGTGAGTGATGTTCGACATAAAGCGTGAGTGATGTCCGACATTTAGTTTGAGTAATGTCCGACATTTAGTGTGAGTGTTGTTCGACATAGAGCGTGAGTGAGGTCCGACATTCATTGTGAGTGATGTCGACCTTTAATCTGAGTGATGTCCGACATTAAGTGTGAGTGATATCCGACATTTAGTGTGAATGATGTCCGACATAGAGCGTGAATGATATCCGACATAGAGCGTGAGTGATGTCCGACATTTATTGTGAGTGATGTCGAACTTTAGTCTGAGTGATGTCTGACATTAAGTGTGAGTGATATCCGACATTTAGTGTGAATGATGTCCGACATAGAGCGTGAATGATGTCCGACATATAGTGTGAGTGATGTCCGACATAGAGCGTGAGTGATGTCCGACATTTAGTGTGAGAGATGTCCGACATTTAGTGTGAGTGATGTCCGTCATTTAGTGTGAGTCATGTCCGACATTTAGTGTGTCATGTTCGACAAAGAGCGTGAGTGTTGTCCGACATAAAGCGTGAGTGATATCCGACATTTAGTTTGCGAGATGTCCGTTATTTAGTGTGAGTGATGTCCGACATTTAGTGCGAGTGATGTGCGACATTTAGTGTTAGTGATGTCCGACATTTAGTGTTAGTGATGTCCGACATAGAGCGTGAGTGATGTCCGACATTAAGTGTGAGTGATGTCCGACTGAGAGCGTGAGTGATGTCCGACTTTTAGTGTGAGTGATGTCCGACATTTAGTGTGAGTGATGTGATGTCCGACATAGAGTGTGAGTGATGTCCGACATTTAGTGTGAGTGATGTCTGGCATATTGCGGGAGTGATGTCCGACATTTAGTGTGAGTGATGACAAGCATTTCGTTTTAGCATTATTTAGCGTTTATGTACGCATATTTCGGTGCATCATTATCACCTTGTTCAATAGTATGTCTGTCCGTTAAAATACTAAGGTGTGTATTGGAAATAATCGTAATTCTAGCGTCAAAGTCACAGGTAATTGCAGACCATTTCATCGATATTCTACTGTTACTACATGTACTAATATCACTTGTTTTTCGTTGATATCAGTCAGGATTAGTAAAATGCATGAAAGATAATGTGGTTTAATTATAGTATAAATAAAGGAATTTTAATTTTATAGATGAAAGAAATGAAGTAATGAATTTACTTTTTACTATTTCTGGTGTGTAGATCGGTGTTGTATGGTATCTAGTCAATATCTCTTTCATTAGCATATTCTGTCTTATGTAGGCGTTATATATTTCAATTGCATTTTGTGCTTTTATTGGTAATAGATGATTGATGTTTTTTTTCTTCAAAATATTCATTTCTGCAGAAAAATCCTAAAAGTGTGTTTTTATTGTTTTTGTTCTGTTACAAATAGGTTACAATAAGCAGTTTGTTTAATAAAAAACTACACAAGCCACTAATCAGCACAATATATACATAAACCCGTCCAAGCATATGTTAGACATGTTAAAGAGAGCTGCCGAACTCAATTTGTTCTCAATAATTTATATAAAATGTACTATATAGCAAATTAGCAGTACTATGATGATCTGTGCTAGTCGTTTCTATTTACATACTGACATTCGCCGGCACCAAGTATCCTTCTATTATAATGATCATAATGAACATAATGTACAACACATTCTGCCGCAATCCTTATAGTGGTGATGGTTAAAATACAGACACATAAGAAGTTTGTACAATGGATAACAAACGCAATCAGTATGGCAGGGGTTAAATCATGTTGTTGGCGGTTATAAGTAAGTAACAACACAGGCCTGCCTATTATGGATTAGTAAATTATTTAGCAAGTAATTTAGCTGAACCGCAAAGCAAGCCCACACCGAGCTAAGTTCACAAACAAGTACCCGAGAGTTTGAGTTTCGGATATGAACAGACTAGATGAGCCGTGGTGTAGTCATACATCAACCCAAACAAGTATGTGTTAGACATGTTAAAGAGAGGAGTATTCATCCAGTCAGTCCAACCAAAGACTGTCACTGAACACATGATGTCACCAGTAACGGAATGACTCAACATTCTACAGAAAACCATCGGGAGGCTAATGAATTACATGCGAATAAGCTCAAATGTTGTTGTCAAAAGCAATCAAACGTATTAATAGCTTTACAAAATGTCCAAAAATACAATTTTTGTCAACAATTAAATCCCTCCTTCTAGTCCGAATTTAGTTCAATCTTCCGAGTACATGGCGTACAGAGTTTAGGAACGTATCGCACTTGAGCAAGTAGTGCAAATACCTTTAGCGATTTAAAAGAGAAATAATTATTATTAGAAAGTATTAGTATGCGTTTGCTGCAATGAAATACGTTAGTGATTATGAAACATAGTTCAGAAGCACATGGTGCAATACATACAAATTTGATACTGGATATAAAGTAATCTGTCAAATATACTGAACCAAATAAGAAACTTTTGTAAAGTAGATCTAACAATGTCAATGTAAATTGTGACATGTATATAAACCTGTACATGCAGTAGAGTGTATTGACCTCGTTCTTTGCAAAATCGGTCAGATAATCACCTGATGTAAATAAGGTCAGTTTACAAGTCTCAGGCGGCGATTCGCACAGTCCGGAAGTACCGACGATTTACCACGGAGCTGTAGACCACGTGTAACTACGCCAGATCAAGATCGCAATATATCTTGAACCAGAATGTACAAAATCGCTTTCTCACTGCAACAGCTACAGCTTATGTACCCCCCGCCCCGGTACTTACAACGCCCGGATTTCCGCACAAACCGTACGAAATCGTTTGACAGATTGTACGGACGTCGTTCCTATGTTGGATCTGTTTTGACGGCCTGTGACAGACTTCAATGGGCCGAGGGACACATCAATTGGACAGGGCATAACTGGCGAACAATTCTTTTCTCCTACGAATCAAGGTTTGCATTGTCCCGGGGTGATGGCCGAATGAGAGTCTACCGACGTAGGAACGAGCGTTATGCTGACTGTTGCATACTGCAGAGGGATAGTTTCAGGGGCGGAGGGTCAGTTATGGTCTCGACCGGTATTGGTTATGGATATCGGACCCTGCTTTTTGTCATTGAGGGTAATTCAAATGCTCGTCTGTACATGGAGAATATCCTAGTGCATCACGTTGTCCCTCTCCTACAAACTCATGGCGTAATTTCAAAATTACAACGCAAGAGCCACCGTCGCTCGTGAAAACATTCGGTTTTTACAAAATAACAACATCGATTACATGGGCAACAGGCCCTCAAAAAGTTCGAATTAAAATCCGATAAGCCATCTTTGGTATAACCTTGATTGACGTCTACGGGTAAAGTCAATGAGGTCCAAGATGCATTGCATGAGAAGTTGAATAATAGCCGTCAATCCGATATCAACAAGCTTGTACACTCAATGCGACGTCGCTGCCAAGTCGTCATCAATGCACACGATGGTCATACACGTTACTGATGTCTGAATTTCAAATGAGACCCCTAACTAGGTTGAAATCAAATATAACGATTAAATTGATAATTTTCTCCGATTTCATATGTTTAATGAATTGATAATAACTGATTTCACAATAACGACCAGATTTTGAAACGATCACTGAAAAAAATAAAGAAATATTCCCATTCCAGTTTAGCAAAAGTTTCTTTTTTTGGTTCAGTATATATACAATGTGTTTGAGAAAAGAATGTTTAAAGTTGAAGATCGTGTTTTTTATTTACGTATACGATAAAGATTTCAATAACAAATTTAATGTAATATCAGTTTGAATGTCGTATTCAAGTACATCACAATCATACAATAATGAATAAGCAGTTTATATGCGGTACAAACACGACTTAATATATCTGATAAAGAGTATGACGGTAATACGGCTGTAGAGAAAATTGTTGTATATCGATAAGTGAACAATTTTAGCTACCTTTGTTAAACCTTGTCAAATATCTACACTTCTTTACAACTTTCGAGATTCTCTCTTTTAGGTGTTTAATCATTATAAATGTAATTTATAAATTCAATAAATGTAGATGTAGGCGTTCTTGTGCACTTGTAACTTTTTGTGTGCAATACAACCATGACGTAGTTGGTAAAAGGAACCCGTATCAATAGATAAGCACATACTCTGAACTCCTTTCATGAATATTGCGACTAGAGTATATCACTGTATATCGGATGGCATATTTGTACATTATGCAACAAAAGATTAATTAATTATAAGCTATAACATAACTAGGTAACTTGTGGTTTATGGGTGTTGTATCCTTCTATAACTTAAGATGCAATTACAAGTCACGGATTTAACCTTCATAACATTTATTCACACATTGCTTTCGGTTACTTATCGAACAGGAAGTTACGACATTATTATCTCCCTTACCGATCTCATTCATCAAACACACAACAAGAGTTTTGCCCCCTTACCAGTCTAGCTCTCAACACACATTCATATATATATATATTGCTTAGACACTACAATGGGTAAATGACATACGAATAAAACGACAACCTTCTTCTTTTCTCCTTCCAAAAACTGTACTATATCATCTCTGTGGCATCGACGTACCCTAGTAAAGGTAAAGTAACTGAGCTGCGCAGAATAATTACAGTGGTGACTTGATAAAAACAATTGAACCAAAATTTACGGTTGTGAAGGAAGGTCACACCAGAAGGCCTCAACACTATCGACCTGGATGAGCTGGACTGGCAGCGGATTCAAAAGTCGGATGGCGGAGGGGAATAACGAGTGGTGATACACGTCTGTTCTGCAGAAGGACAGCAGTTACCTTTTGGTTGTCCCTCGCATAGTCATGCAGTCTGAGAAACCCATTGCGATTTTAACGTTATCGAAAACATGTATGTATAGATAATCTACTTATAAAATGAATCAATGTCTATACATTGCACCTATTTGCCTTGACCCAAAAATACTTCTCAACATAAGTTTAAACGCATACGTAATACTTGTATTTATGTTTTCATTCTGTAATCAGATAACAAGAAATGGCAACTAATCCCTGATAAATTCTGTCAAACTCCTCACAGTGCTTACCTCCCATGATGCTTCATTAATAACTTTACGAACCTCACTTGAAACATAAAATAATTATTAGAAAACATCGCCATTATTTTCCTTCTTTTATATTTTTCATTTAAATATCTATATTAGACTTATTTTTCTTAAATTTCAATACAAAAGATAAAAAAAATATAAAGCAATACAGTTAATCTATTTGGGATAACAGAGATTACTCTTCTTTGTAAAGGGAGACCACTGCGTATGAGATTGTACATCTTTATAAATAAAAACTCAACTTTTTACTTTCTATTCTAAAGAGACAAATGTGATAGGAACGTTGTTTTCGCGATATAAATTGATATAGGTTTAAACGACACATTCCGTCTAATGTATATAAACCGGGCTTCACAAGGTGTATGAAAAGAAAGGTCAGGCATTTAATACATGTATACATTGTATGACATGTAGTGTCAGGTTGGTCGGGTATTCAAGACAAGTATGGCAGGGCATATAGTGTGAAGATGTAATACATTTAGTGTGAGCGATGACAGGCATATAGTGTGAAGATGTAAGACATTTAGTGTGAGCGATGCCAGGCATATAGTGTGAAGATGTAAGACATTTAGTGTGAGCGATGACAGGCATATAGTGTGAAGATGTAAGACATTTAGTGTGAGCGATGACAGGCATATAGTGTGAAGATGTAAGACATTTATCGTGAGCGATGCCATGCATATAGTGTGAAGATGTAAGACATTTAGTGTGAGGGATGACTGGCATATAGTGTGAATTTTGCCAGACAAACATTCTGAGTGATACCAGGCATATAGTGTGAAGATGTAAGACATTTAGTGTGAGCGATGACAGGCATATAGTGTGAAGATGTAAGCCATTTAGTGTGAGCGATGCCAGGCATATAGTGTGAAGATGTAAGACATTTAGTGTGAGCGATGACTGGCATATAGTGTGAATTTTGCCAGACAAACATTCTGAGTGATACCAGGCATATAGTGTGAAAATGTAAGACATTTAGTGTGAGCGATGACAGTCATATAGTGTGAAGATGTAAGACATTTAGTGTGAGCGATGACTGGCATATAGTGTGAATTTTGCCAGACAAACAGTCTGAGTGATACCAGGCATATAGTGTGAAGATGTAAGACATTTAGTGTGAGCGATGACTGGCATATAGTGTGAATTTTGCCAGACAAACAGTCTGAGTGATACCAGGCATTAGAGCGTTTTACAAACGTAATTGTCTGTCACACATGTGTTCCTGTGTTCTATAACAAGCTTAATGCTGCAATATCATACATGAACATAATAATAACATAGGAAATATAAGCACACAAAGCTATCTGTACACTTTAACAAGATTTGAAACAATTTAAATCTGATTTTGTCAAAATCATTTATTTTTTCTAAAAGCAAACACTCAATTTAATTAACTAACTAATAAATTCCCAATACAGACAACCAGTTTCTGCTCTATTCAAACAATTATTTAAATATACACATAACCTGAAATTCGAATAATATATATAAACCGATATAAATGTATTGTATTTGTATTGTTATGTTCGATAAATTATCGTACAAATGATTTCTCAACAATAGCCTGATATTTGCGCGTATGATTATAAATAGCCGCTGAATGAGTCTAGACAAACGACTGGTAAGCAAGTTTACTTTACAATTAAAATCTATATCCACTGAAATTAAGAATTTCTTATTATATTCAATAGCGAAGGCATATTTGTAAAAGTAAGTTATGTCTTAATTAACCATGAAAACGATGCCTGCCCACCGAACGAGTACCTAAGCGTTGGGAATCAACATACCGGATTAGCCGTAACGTTCTTCAGACATAAACCCGATCAAGGAATTGTTGGACATGTTTAAGAGAGCAGTATCCATCCAGATAGTCCGACCAAATACTACCAATGAACATAAGGTATCAACCGTAGCGTAAATCTTAATACCAACCGTAGAACAATCAGATGCATGCGAGTAAGCTCAAATGTTGTTTTTGGTGTCAACAGTTATCAAAGTCATAAATAAGTTTTGAAAATCGCCATAAAGATCATTTCTAGTTCAATTTCAGTTCAATCTTAGAATTCAAAAGTTTAAATACATGTTATGCAAACGTTTAAGAGTGTGTCACATTTGAACAGATAGAACAATAATATTTAGCAAATTCTTAATTAAAAGTGAAATATTTAGAAATAATTTCAATTAATTTTTAATTTCATCAATCAGAGAGGCATAATTCAGACCCATATGTACGAGTGTACCTTATTTTACATCTCAGTGTGCTGCTGGTGAGGTTGTGCACTTTGTATGTGGCATTCCGCGATATACATCTTAAAGATTAAAGTCGGAGTAAAATTCCATGAACGATTTCATAAAAGAAGTCCAACAATCTAAAATAATTATAATTTGTATCAAAGATGATGAATTAACGTTATGGGGGCTACCTAGAATTGATCATTACATTTAAATATACAAGAATACTACTCAATGGTTTAAGTAAACCCGTTACTATAGACATTCAATGTTATATATGAAACATCGATAGTTCGAATGAAGAAATAACGATATCATACTAACATTAAAAAAACATTTTTATGCTGTTATGTGACAGTGAAATATGTATATACATGTATTGTTACTGCGAGTGATGAATACTTAAATGCTCCACATTTTCTTTGACCATACTGTCAAACATGGTACGTACAAAGCCATATACGTAAGCAGGGGCGTAGCTTCCTATAGGCCGTGTAGGCCGCGGCCTACATATTTCCCCAGAAAATATACGCCAAAACGCACATCTGACATTCTAGGGTCAAACCTTTTTCTGGGGGACCATGCCCCCAGACCCCCCTACATCTTGGCCTACACATTCATTTCATCCAAGCTACGCCCCTGGTAAGATAATACTTTTCATATAATTACTTCTGTGTTATTTTAGACGCACAAACGGTGTGTTTTAAGTATCCTTGATAATGCGTTTCACTCTAAATCGAACATTTTTATATTGTCATTGTTCAGCATGGTAACAAACAGTTTGCATAATTGTCGATGGAAGCATACTGACAAAGGTAAACGAATGTCGTCTTCTTCCTTCGTGATCACTCCTATCTTTGTACCGTCATATCTATTTGTGCTATTTTGCTAGAGTTTCTTCCAGCCACGAATACATTCCCCCTCCCATCCACACACACTCCTTCTACTTCCTCGATATCTGGATCATTGACAGTAGCAATATGATTTCCTTTCTTGTCCAGGTACACTAATCCAGTACGATAACCACCAACAAACATATAATCTTCACTGTCACATAGTGCGATTTGTTCAGAGTACTCAAACAGTTTATTACCACTGCTGTCTTTAGATATAGTTTGTAACAATGTACCAACCATGTTGTATATGTATACTGAACAACCATCATTATCAGATACATAGAGTTTGTTATCCATGTAAGCAACATGATAACATTTATGATTCAGTTTCATTTGACATGAGGGTGTCATAGTTTTTCCTATAGATACAAACTGGATCATGTTATCACTATTACATGCCACAGCAACCTCGTTGTTCTTCACACAACATACACCACGTATGGAATAAGGCAGATCAATGGAATCTATAACTGATACATTCGCAATGTCTACACGTTTTAGTTTTTTATTAGCATAATCTGTAATGATCAGTTCATTAACTCGTAAAAGACAACAACCTCTTATACTGCATTCCTCAGTATCGCTTGGTATCTTAACCACAATATCCCGACATTGTTTGGTTCTATAAAGTGTGCTAGTGTCTGTGACTGTCACTTGACCGAACTTTTCAAGTTGTTGGAGAAATTCTATCAACGATTTATCTGCAACAAATGACAATATATTTTCTCTTTCAAAATATTCAAGCTCCTTTTCAGCGTTATTTATATCATATCGGTCATTGTTTATAGTTGAACTCACTAACTTTGTGTAAACAAATTTCTGCGACTTATTGCCTTCAGCTCGTCTATTTTTAATCACGAGCTCTGCACATTTATTGAGACATGCTTCTATTATTTCATTGTCTTTTAATAATTTAGATTTTAATTGACTGTACATTGATTCAACCACACTCTTAGCGTCTTCTTCTAAGCGGTCAAGTATTGCATCTGTTTCTCTTCTGTGTTCGATTATTGCAAGCAATGAATTTTGTCTTGCGTTTTCTAGATTCGTGCGATAATTTGCGTTCGAAATTTGTAGCATTGACTGTAACCTTTCCGTCATTTTGTGCAGGTCTTCGCAAGTTTTGTCAAATTCTCCATCTTTTATTATCTTATCAACCTCATCTGAGATTGAATGTATGTCTGTGCAATTTCTGTAAGTAAACGTTATAAATGTTAGGAAGACGATAACATGAATAGGAAGCGTCTAGTACGTATCAACTAGCGGGTTTAAATATAGTTATGTCATAAAATCATCCGACATAAAATTTTGCTATGGTATACTTTTCCCTTCTGAAATACGTTTATAGCGATGAAACGCGTTTGTTACAGTGAAATACGTTGATGAAAGAGAGAGAGTAAGTAGCTACAGGGAACGCCACACACATAAGAGAGTGCCTCCCCACGCAGACCTCCGGGAAAACAACAATCCATGAAACATCAGTCACTTGAGGAGGTTAAAGGGTACATACGTTAACGAACAGAGGCACAATGCGTAGGTGCGTGCGTAGGTGCGTGCGTAGGTGCGTGCGTAGGTGCGTGTGTGTGTGTGTGTGTGTGTGTGGGGGGGGTTAATGGGTGGACAAGATCACTGGACAAGTCAAGCAGCTGGCAGCAATAGGCCGAAACTGGGCAGGAAATAACCTGAACGCTATATAAAGTAACATAATTGCACAGGGGAAAGGGAAATATGAAATACATTCAAAACACAAACAGAAATAATTACCATACAGTGCATTACAGCCTTGGAAATGTCAGTAAAAATACTGATATGTATATAAGACATAGTTTAAGCACATCTTGCAATATATAAACATTTGATACTGGACATAAAGCAATCATAAATACAATATGTTTGAGAAAAAAACATTTAGAGTTGAAGATTGGGTACATTTATACATACGATGAAGATTTCAAAATCCACAAAACATATCAGTTTGAATGTCGTATTCAAGAGCATTACTTTCATACAAATCATGATAAGCAGTATATGCGGTTTAAACATGTTTTTACGACTAATCAGTTTTGTAAAAAGAGTATGACGACAAGACGGCTGTACAAAAAATTGCTTTAAACCGATAAGTGAACAATTTGAGCTACCTCTGAACTCCTGCCACTCCTGAAGGCATCAACACTATCGACCTTGGGAAGCTAGACTGGGAGGTGAATCCAAATTCGGATGGCGGAGGGGAAGAACGAGTTGTGGTACACGTCTGTTCTTCAGAAGGACAGCAGGTACTTTTTGGTGGTCTCTCGTATAGTCATGCCGAAGTTCATGGGTGTGAGAAACCTATCTGCTGGGATGAAGATCGCATGGTACATCATCGCAATCATTGAGTTGGAGCGGCGATGTTCAAGGGATTGCCAGTCTAGTGATTGGATCATCTGATTAGGACTGATGGTGATGTTTTAGTCACCCTTGACAAATCTGGCATACTCCATGATGGGTCTGATGAGGGTCTGGTAACACTGTGCCTTGATGTTGCGGAGACACAAGTGTTCCACGAGAGCTTCACATCAATGTTCACACCGAGGTAACTGCCACCTTTTACTGTCAGTAGTTGGGTGATGTGGATGTAGTAGTGTGCTATAAAAGGGTGTCCTCATTTTTGTGATGCGAATATAACCGAATGATTTATGGACAAAACAAATGGAACAATGGAATAATAATAACTTACTTGTGATCAATGGCGATACACGCATAGCAACCAACAACATCATGATCACCACAATACATATCTATAACCTTCCCTTGATGAATACTACATCTTTCTGTCGGAAATGACGGTAACCTTGACGTCTGGTCTGTTTGACGAGAAGTTGATATATCAAGTAAATCATGCTTCTTTAATGGTGCGTATGTCTTGTGTACAGAGACACAACTCTTACAGCAATATCCTTTACATTCTACACAATATTTAATTCCTTCTTTTATAACATTCTCTTCAGCACAAGATGTACATATATAGTCAAATGTCTCTTCAGACATGTTTCTGTCAATCCCACCCGTCGCTATTTTAGATGTGTAATGTTAATTCACATAACACGTCCAGTCAAATTAAGTTGTGCAGGACGACCTACTTAGGAATTTATCGATACGGAACGCATATCAGTTTTTAAAACATATTCACTGCTTTAAACGATCAAGTTACACACTTCTGTACGTTTTATCGACTGACGTACATGTATTCATATATATTGATTTTAAATATAACTATACATGTTTATCTCGCTAACAGGCATATCAGATTACATTGGGTTTATGCAATGATACAATCTCGTACAGTCAGAACAATTTCCGTTATCATCAACTCTTTTTTCATGCTTTGGTTAAAACTCTTACAATGTACATCAATTTGATGATATTTAATATGTCTCTGGTATTAGTTATATCCCGTTTTTCCACAATTTGAATTACAAAGAAAAGTGTGTGAAATTGATCAGTGCATGTTTTTGCAAATGGACAGAAATCCGTTCTGATTATTTAACTATGTAAAATTCTCTCTCCCTCCCTTATCCCTCCCCTCCCCCACCCCAGTCTCTGTCTCGCTCTCTCGCTCTCTCGCTCTCTCGCTCTCTCGCTCTCTCGCTCTCTTGCTCTCTCGCTCTCTCGCTCTCTCGCTCCCCCTTCATCTCTCCCCTCCCTCTCTCTCTCTTACCCTCTGAATGAAAGAAAAGACAGTTAATCCCTTGATTACATCAGAATTAATCAGCTTTTCCCAGAGAAAAGTTAAATGACCGGAGCTAAGAGTCAAAATGAAAATTTATATAGTCATATAGTCATAGGTCATATTTTTTCGAATCTGTAATTCTTTGCGGACGAATGTTTTACGTATGACACCATTCAAGTAACAAAGAATTACACAGTTACGGTACAAACGTATACTTGTGCCATAAATATCAAAACATATCAAAGCTAGCAAAACTCTACCCAGTTCGACTGTAAACAAATCATTTAGAATATATCAGCATAAATGTTAAAGTTTGCACAAAGATTGATGGATCCCACATGCAGACATAAACACATCACATAACAGTTGAAAGGAATAGCTTGATAGTAATCTAAAAGTCCCTTACAAGAATGAAATGAAATTAAAGATGTATCTGGCTCATCTGAACCTAATTATTGTAAATGGATTTCATCCAGTATTGCTGTTACATAGTCTTAAACAGCATTAATACGAACCATTACCATGTATAACCGTTTAAAACGATTTTGTTTTATTATATTACTAACAGACACAACTAGTAAAAAATTAAAAGTTGTTTTATCAATTTTATGATAATACAAACATCTTTTTTGACAAATACAGGGATATACAATATAGATGTATTATGTGATAACGCATATTTATTGAAGTTTTAACTAGATAAAGTATATTTTTCATTTTCGTTAAGGTAACGAATGAACAAAACATGAGCATAATATATCTTCAAATACGAGACCAAATAACACAATGATAAATTACATCTTGTTTTATCATATTACTAATCATGTTTGTTTCTAATACTCGCATGGAAGATAACTCAGAAACATACTCAACGTAGAGATCATGTGATTAGATGATCAAGGATTTGTTTTCATCGTTGTAAAATGCAAATCGGTTATCAATGATGTCATTACTTGTGGAAAATACATGTACTTAACTGTCATGGCAAACGATATTATCATGAACGGACACAAGAAATAGAACCAATGTGACAGGTTCAGAATTCAATAGCATTTGGGATTGTCCTACTCTGAATCCGAATAAGGGCCTACTTGAAATTTCTAAGCTATTGCTAGCAACAGAACATTACGATTGTTGTTTGCCTGTTTTATATCACAAGACAAAAATCCAACATCACGCATTTAAGCTAGCATAATATCTAGTCTTAGTGTGGAGACTCGATCTGGTCTTACGATTTCGCGACTGTTTCTGTCGGTTTCACAGAACACCTTATCGAGAGCAAGTTATATCCTCTTACAAGCACATATTCATGTTTATGCGAAATCTGGTATATTTAGCAGTTTCTGTGTCCTAGCCCGACTGTTATCTCTTTTTGTCGCGGTTAAAACGAAAGAACTTCCTGCGATGCGCACTCACCGGGAATATATATTTCTACTGCAGCGTGACCTTGAACTCCACCCTATTACTGTGTATACGGAATGAATGATTGATGTTGAAAAGCTGTTGCTATGCTCAATTTTCATTACATTTCAATTCAGTATCATATGTCTTTCATTTTATGGTGTGAACAAATATTTTCCTAATGGTTTTCAATTGAGCAATAACCACTTTTCAACAACATAATAAATTTTCCAACGGTAACAATTTTCTACCAATTCCAAATCTAGTGGATCAACCTTTCAAAAACAGCCGATATTCGCATCTACCTAAGGGTGTTGCACCATTTAGATGATAAGTAATAGCATTTCTTATCAATAAAATGCACGTTAGTGTGAAGGTTCAGTAACATAATAATAAATAACATTTTACGAGATAAATAAATAAACATTACCAAATTTAGACGTTCAATACTTAAAACATGATTTCACAACAAATGCACAATAAAACATTTCATATTATATCGTTATAAATAAACGTGAACACTGATAGTGGCTTCATTATTACCAAGTTTATTTATTTGCCCATTTAAATGCACATATATCTCGCTTCGTTTCTTGAAATTACATGATCATGATCTTTGTTTATAAATCAATGCAATATTCACGTCCCGATTTTAAGACTTGATCAATGAATGTGTTCCATAAACTGTCTTAAAATATCATAGTTCAAATGGGATATCAGACGGACAATTGTTTGGAGAAAATTTAGCTATGTCAATGAAACTAAATGCAATGCAATATTTCCTCTTTATTAATATTTCGCATAAAAAGGCTTTATGAAAACTATGAAACGTTTTGAAATCTGAACTTTTGAACTTTTTGAAAATTTGAAATAAAAAACAGTCATAATTTTGATAAAGCCTTTTTAGTATTAATAAAGAGTTACAAGTGCATATTATTCGTCCCTCCTATGGCCTTTATGTGTATATAATATATATTTGTATAACTTTGATCAGTATCTTAAATGAGTTCATGTTTAAACATATACAAAGAAATTTACAAATACTATCATGATTGACTACGACACCACTCAACTTTTCTTCATGAATTTTACATGTACTACAAATTAATACAAGAGTAGTATATAGAAACATTTATGTGAACATTTAGTTGAAAGATAAAATAGCAACGAAGATTTTACGAGAAAAAACATGTATACATGAAACATTATGGCACATAAATATATCTGTACATTTTAGTACGTTTTGAAACAATTTAAATCATCTTTAGTAAAACATTATCTTATTGATTCCTATCTGTTTATCGTGACAAAAGCATCGTTTCGTTTGTTTCATCGGGTTTAACGCCGTTTCTCAACGATATTTCAGTTATATACGGCGGCCGGTTCACCTAACCAGTTTTTCCTGGATTGAAATCTAACCAGGGCCCGTATTACAGAAGCTTCTTAAGATATACCTTAAGAAATACAGAAATCTTAAGATTTGTACTTCGGTAAGGTTAAGGTTCAGGAAAATCTTAAGTACCATTACAGATCCAACTTAAGAGAATTTTAACTAAAATTTCCTTATCCTTATTTTTCATCTTAAGCAAATTCTTAAGACTATTAACGTACATCGGGTTTTCCCGTTCCAAAAACAAACAAACGGAAATTAAAAAATTAATGCGTGCGCAGAATGTAGCAGACTTTGCTCTAACTCCAAGCATATAAATGATTTTACCTAGTTACGTTGTAACAAGTACAACCGTCATTTCATATAAATCTTTGTTTTTGTTGCATTATATTTGAACATTTTGCATTATAACTGATGGAAATTGACTGTATGTTGTGTGAGAAGTTTTGCTTAGTAAATCTGTATGATATAACATGAATAATGCAGTCGGTAAGTCGTGATCTAGTTGTTGAGGCGAATTAGTACCAGTAATTCAGACTGAATGAATCCAGCATGTCCTTGGACATGGCACACACACAACACACAACCAGTCCATCCATACCAATAATAATATAGATACAATATGTTTGCTCTTAATAATGTCCTGTCACGAGTTGTGTACTGAGTACAGACATTTTGTATGAATTTCAACCCAACATTTGCAGCTGTCTGTGATATAATAAGCAACCACTATTATCAATCCTTTGCATGTTTTATGTTTTTAAGTGTAGTATTACAAAGCTTGTTGAGAAAAATCATAAGTCACCACAAATGGTACTTTTCCCCTCATACGAACCTAAATGAAACAAGAACTTAGCACTTGTGATTAGTATAAATACTAGTCTAGTGCAGATATAGGGCTATATATAGATAACTAAGTTGAAAAAGAAATACACACACTATATAACAGTAATTACAATTTTATTTCAATAGAACTGTGTATTTCAAAGCATAATATTCAAATCATGATTGAAAACTACAATGTACTAGTAAATGTTATATAAACTCTTATTACCTCCAATAACTGGAGATCATAACATACTACAACTGGTACAAAAAATAATAAACATACATATGCAAAAAATGACACATACAATCTATGAAAATGTTATTTCAATTATCAAATGATACACACATATTCAGAGAAAAACAACATTATAATATTAAAATGAGCATATAAAGAGAGATAAAACAAAATAGTAAAAAGTATTCTCAGTCATGATCCAAGTTTAACATCGGTCAACTAATAGCATGACACAGGACCAGTTTCAATTCACTTTTGCTTCCTTAGTCAAACATCATGATTTCCTTATCCGAAACATAAAAACAATTATGATATAAACCTAATATTATTCTTAACATCTCTTTCCGATTCACAGTGCAATTTCCATCATTTCTTTCTTAAATATTCACTGTATGTCCCTGAATTATTACATAGTTGGTTGTACGTATCATTAACACTAAAAACAGCATTTTATCAGGTAAATATTGTTGATTTTGCTCACAGCGTTGACACAATTTCAAGAGCGAAATTTGATAATTCTACGGAATTTACTGAACACCGGTAGGCCTACTTTGTGTAAATGTATATCTGAACGCAACGTGATTTCGATGATTTGACACGAACGTTGTGTTGAACTCGTAGATGTCGAATAATTGTGCTGTTCACTGGTTCAGAAAATGGAGGCGATTCTTTAACTTAAGATTTTTTATACAAGATAAGGGAGGTCTAGCTTTCCTTAAAATCTAAGGAGAAAATCGCTTACCTTAAGTGAAAAAATAAGATAAGGATAAAAATGTAAAACTTAAGATTTTTTCGTCATTTAAGGAAAATTTTAAGGATAAGAAGCTTCTGTAATACGGGCCCAGTACTAACTTACCCTTCCACAGGGAGCCGGTAACTTCTCCACATGAGGAGGAAACTCGACATTTTTATCAAATGTTCATGGAAGGGTATGACCTGCCGCGACCGGGAATCTAACCCTGATCGCCGGGTTACAAGTCCAGCGCTCTAACCACTGGACCACGGCCGCGGCCTCGGGACAAAAGCAAACACTCAATTTAAATAAATACCTAATACAGACAACCCGTTTCTGCTCTCTTCAAACAATATTTTAAGTATGAACATAACCTGAAATTCGAATAATATATATATAACCCAATACACATGTATTGCATTAGTATTGTTCGATAACATTATGATACTAATTATTTCTCAATAGTAGCCTGATATTTTCGCATATGATTATAAATAGCCGCTGAATGAGTCTGGACAAACTTTACAATAAAAATATATATCCATTAAAACCAAGGATTTCTGATCATTTTCGATAGCGAAGACATATTGCATAAGTAAGTTATGTCTTCTTAACCATGAAAACGATGCCTGCCCAACGAACGAGTACCTAAGCGTTTGGAATCTACAGACCGGATTAGCCGTAACGTTCTACAGACATAAACCCGATCATGGAATTGTTGGACATGTTTAAGAGAACAGTTTCCATCCATATAGTCCGATCAAAGACTACCAATGAACATAAGGTATCAACCGTAGCGGAATGACTCAAATCCTATCTTAATACCAACCGCAGACCAATCAGATGCGTGCGAGTAAACTCCAATGTTGTTTTTGTTATCAACAGTCATCAAACTCATAAATACATTTTGAAAATCGCCATAAAGATCATTTCTAGTTCAAATTCAGTTCAATCTTATAATTCAATAGTTTAAATACATGTTATACAAAAGTTTAAGAGAGTGTCACGCATGAACAGATAGAACAATAACATTTAGCAAATTCTAAATCAAAAGTGAAATATTTAGAAATAGTTTCAATTAATTTTTAATCTCATAAATTAGAGGAACATAATGCAGCCCCATATGTAAGTGTGTACTTTATTTATCTCAGTGTGCTAATGGTGTGCACTTTGTATGTGGCATGCCGCGATAGACATCTCTACTCATTCAGATTGAATAAAGTCGGAGTAAAATTCCATAAATTATTTCATAAAAGAAGAGAGAGAATACGTAACTACAGGGAAAGCCACATACATAAGACAATGCCTCCCCACGCAGATTTCCGGAAAAAACAACAATCCACAAAACATAAGAGTCCAATAATCTCAAATAATTATAACTTGTATCACAGATGATGAATTAACGTTACGGGTAGTACCTAGAATTGATCATTACATTTAAATATACAACAATTCTACTCAACACTAAGTAAACCCATTATTTTAGACAACATATTATATGTGAAACCTCGAAAGACGAAATTACGATATCATACTAACATTATAACAAACCTTTTTATGCTTTTATGTGTAAGTGAAATGAGCGCTGCTATGGGATTTACAACCTCTTCTGTAAGTGACGTCATTTCAATAATAGCTACATGTGATGTTACTATTTTCAAGCAGGAACAATATTTGCTCCATATGGTCACATCGTTTTGATATTGCCATATTGGGTAATTATTGTTTACTGTCAGTAAATGGGGACGTCACATGTGATGTTTCCTGGAAATGACGTCACTTAAAGAAGAGGTTGGAACTCGTACAGCGGCGCTCAAATATGTATATTATGTTACTGCGAGTGATGAACACTTTAATTCTGCACAATCTCTTTGACCATACTGTCAAACATGGTACGTACAATGCCATATAAGTAATACAGTACTTTCATGTATTTATTTCTGTGCAATTTAAGCCGCACAAACTGTGTGTTTCATGTATCCGTGATAATGCGTTTCACTCTAAATCAAACATTTTTATTTTGTCATTATTCAGCATGGTAACAAACAATTTGCATAATTTTGGATGGTAACATAATGACACAGGTGCCAGAATGCCGTCTTCTTCCTTCGTGATCTCTCCTTTCTTTGTGCCGTCATATCTTAATTGTACAATTTTGCAAGACCTTCTTCCAGCTACGAATACATCCCCCCTCCCATCCACACACACTCCTTCTACTCCGTCTATATCTGGATCTTTGACAGTAGCGATATGATTTCCTTTCTTGTCAAGGAACACTAATCCAGTATAACCACCAACAAACATATAATCAAGACTGTCACATAGTGCGATTTGTTCAGAGTACTGAAACAGTTCATTACCACTGCTGTCTTTAGATATAGTTTGTAACAATGTACCAACCATGTTGTATATGTATACTGAACAACCATTATCAGATATATAGAGTTTGTTATCCATGTAAGCAACATGGTAACATTTATGATTCAGTTTCATTTGACGTGATGGTGTCATAGTTTGTCCTATAGATACAAACTGGATCATTTTATCACTATAACATGCGACAGCAACCTCGTTGTTCTTTACACTACATACATCATATATGTCATAAGGCAGATAAATGTAATCAAGAACAGATGCATTCCCAATGTCTATACGTTTCAGTGTTTTATTAGCATTATCTGTAATGATCAGTTCATTATCACCTAAAAGACAACAACCTTTTATTTTGCATTTCTTAGTATCGCTTGTTATCTTAACCACAATATTCCGACATTGCTTGGTTCTATAAAGTGTGCTCGTGTCTGTCACTTTCACACGACCCAACTTTTTAAGTTGTTGGAGAAATTCTATCAACGATTTATCTACAACAAATGACAATATATTTTCTCTTTCAAAATCTACAAACTCCTTTTCAGCGTTATTTATATCATGTCGGTCATTGTTAATACTTGAACTCACTAGTTTTGTGTAGACAAATTTCTGCGACTTATTGCCTTCAGCTAGTCTATTTCCTTCCGCGAGCTCTACACATTTATTGAGACATGATTCTATTAATTCATTGTCTTTAAGTAATTTAGATTTTAATTGACTGTACATTGATTCAACCTCACTCTTAGCGTCTTCTTCTAAGCGGTCAAGCATTGCATCTGTTTCTCTTCTGTGTTCGATTATTGCGAGCAATGAATTTTGTCTAGCGGTTTCTAGATTCGTAAGATAATTTGCGTTCGAATTCTGTAGCATAGACTGTAACCTTTCCGTCATTTTTTGCAGGTCTTCGCAAGTTCCGTCAAATTCTCCATCTTTAATGATCTTATCAATATCATCTGGGATTGAATGTATATCAGTGCAATTTCTGTAAGTAAACGTTATAAATGTTAGGAAAGCGATTACATGAATATGAAGCGTCAAGTACGTACTAACTAACGGGTATAAATATACATTTTGTAGTTATATCTATAAATCATCCAACATATGGGGTTGTTAAAGGATATCTTTACCATCTGAAATACGTTTATAGCGATGAAACGTGTTTGTTCTAGTGAAATACGTTGATAGTTATGGGACATAGTTTAAGCACACCTTGTAATATATACAAATTTGATACTGGATATAAAGCAATCATAAATACAATATGTTTGACAAAATAATATTTAGAGTTAAAGATTGGGTACATTTATACATACGATGATAAACCACACAACATATCAGTTTGAACGACGTATTCAAGTACATTACATTTTATAAATCATGAATAAGCAGTTTATTCGGTTTAAACATGTTTTTACCATTATTTTCTGATAAATAGTATGACGGTAGACGGCTCTATCTTATATACCGATAAGTGAACAATTTGAGCTACCTTTGTTAAACTTTGTTAAATATCACACTGAGCTGCGCAAAATATTAACAGTGGTGACTTGATAAAAACAGATGAATCAATATTTACAGTTGTGAAGGAAAGCCATTCATGAAGGCCTCAACAATATCAACCTGGGTGAGATGGACTGGGAGCTGATTCCAAAGACGGATGGCGAAGAGGAAGAACGAGTGGTGGTACACGTATGTTCTACAGAAGAACAGCAGATACTTTTTGTTGTCCCTCGCATAGTCATGCAATGTGAGAATCTGCTGGGATGTCCACCAGATTGTAGATCACACGGTCACCATCACAAGGTTTGAGTTGGAGCGACGATGTTCAAGAAATTACCATCCTAGTGATTGGATCATCTGATTGGTGCTGCTGGTGGGTTTTAGTCACCCTTGACAAATCTGGCATACTCCATGATGGGCCTGATGAGGGTCTGGTAACACTGTGCCTTGATGTTGCGGAGACACAAGTGTTTCACGAGAGTTTCTCATCAGTGTTCACACCGAGGTAAATGCCACCTTTCACTGTCTGTAATTGGGCGGCGTGGATGTAGTAGTGTGCCACTACGGGTGTCCTTAGTTTTGTGATGCGAATATAACCGAATGATTCATGGACAAAACAAATAGAACAATAATAACTTACTTGTGATCAATGGCGATACACGCATAGCAACCAACAACATCATGATCACCACAATACATATCTATAACCTTCCCTTGATGAATACTACATCTTTCTGTAGGAAACGACGGTAACCTTGACGTCTGGTCTGTTTGTTGAGAAGTTGATATATCCAGTAAATTATGTTCCCGTAATGTTGGATATTTCTTGTGTGCAGACAGACATATACTACAACAATATCCTTTACATTCAACACAATATATAATTCCTTCCTTTATCACATTCTCTTCAGCGCAAGAAGTACATATATAGTCAAATGTCTCTTCAGACATGTTTCTGTCACTCTCACCCGACGCCATTTTAACTTTGTCTATGCAACAAAGTTTAGGTCAATCCCACTCTGATTTTAACGTTATCGAAAGCACGTCTATAGATAATCTAATGAATCAATGTCTATACAATGCACCGATTTGCCTTGACCCAAAAATACTTCTCAACATAAGTTTAAACGCATACGTAATACTTGTATCAATGTTTTCATCCTGTAATCAGATAACAATAAATGGGCAACTAATCCCTGATAAATTCTGTCAAACTCCTCACAGCGCTTACCTCCCTTGATGATTCATGAATAACTTCACGAACCTCACTTGAAATATAAAATAATTATAAGAAAACATCGCCAATATTTTCCTTCTTTAATTTGTTTTCATTTAAATATCTATATTTGACTTATTTTTTTTAAATGTCAATACATAACATCAAAAGATAAAAAAACCGAAATAACGTAATACAGTTAGACTATTTGGGATAACAGAGATCTCTGTTCTTTGTAAAGGGAGACCACTGCGTGTGAGTTTGTAAATCTTTATAAATACAAAACTTGATACTTCTTTTTCTAAAGAGACAAATGTGATAGGAACATTGTCTTGAAAACGCGATAGAAATTGATATAGGTTTAAATGACAAATTTTGTCTTATGTCTATAAACCGGGCTTCACAATGTGTATGAGAAGAAAGGTCAGGTATTTATATGACATTGTATGACATGTAGTGTCAGGTTGGTCGGGTATTCAAGGAAAGTATGGCCGTGCATATAGTGTGAAGATGTAAGACATTTAGTGTGAGCGATGACAGGCATATAGTGTGAGTTTTGCCAGACAAACAGTGTGAATGATACCAGGCATTTAGTGTGAGTTTTGCCAGACAAACAGTGTGAATGATACCAGGCATTAAGTGTGAGTTTTAGTGTAGTGATGCCAGGCTTTAATGTGAGAGATGTCAGACATTTGGTGTGAGGGATGTCGGACATTTGGTGTGACAGATGTCAGACATATATTGTATGTGAAGTGTCATGCATATACTGTGAGAGATGTCAGACATTTGGTTGGAGGGATGTCAGACATATATTGTATGTGAGGTGTCATGCATATACTGTGAGAGATGTCAGATATTTGGTGTGAGGGATGTTATACATATATTGTATGTGAGGTTTCATGCATATACTGTGAGAGATGTCAGACATATATTGTATGTGAGGTGTCATGCGTTTACTATGAGGGATGTCAGACATATATTGTATGTGAGGTGTCATGCGTATACTGTGGGGGATGTCAGACATATATTATATGTGAGGTGTCATGCGTTTACTATGAGGGATGTCAGACATATATAGTATGTGAGGTGTCATGCGTATGCTGTGAGGAATGTAAGACATATATTGTATGTGAGGTGTCATGCGTTTACTATGAGGGATGTCAGACATATATTGTATGTGAGGTGTCATGCGTATACTGTGAGGGATGTCAGACACATATTGTATGTGAGGTGTCATGCGTTTACTGTGAGGGATGTCGGACATATATTATATGTGAGGTGTCATGCGGATACTGTGAGGGATGTCGGACATATATTGTATGTGAGGTGTCATTCGTTTACTATGAGGGATGTCAGACATATATTGTATGTGAGGTGTATGCGTATACTGTGGGGGATGTCAGACATATATTGTATGTGAGGTGTCATGCGTTTACTGTGAGGGATGTCGGACATATATTATATGTGAGGTGTCATGCGTATACTGTGAGGGATGTCGGACATATATTGTATGTGAGGTGTCATGCGTTTACTATGAGGGATGTCAGACATATATTGTATGTGAGGTGTATGCGTATACTGTGGGGGATGTCAGACATATATTATATGTGAGGTGTCATGCATTTACTGTGAGGGATGTCAGACATATATTGTATGTGAGGTGGCATGCGTATACTGTGAGGGATGTCGGACATATATTGTATGTGAGGTGTCATGCGTTTACTATGAGGGATGTCAGACATATATTGTATGTGAGGTGTCATGCGTATACTGTGAGGGATGTCGGACATTTATTGTATGTGAGGTGTCATGCGTTTACTATGAGGGATGTCAGACATATATTGTATGTGAGGTGTCATGCGTATACTGTGAGGGATGTCAGACATATATTGTATGTGAGGTGTCATGCGTTTACTGTGAGGGATGTCAGACATATATTGTATGTGAGGTGTCATGCGTATATTGTGGGAGATGTCAGACATTTGTTGTGAGGGATGTCAGGCATATATTGTATGTGAGGTGTCATGCGTATACTGTGAGAGATGTCAAATATATAAAGGGATATATATTAGACACTCAGTGCGAATGATGACTGATATTTTGCGTAAAAATGTAAAACTTAAGTGATCAGACATTAATTTGTTAAACATCAATGGTCAGACATTATTATAGTGTACACATACTTAATATAAGAGTTGTTATACAATTGTTATAAAAGAAACATAAAATAGACAACGAATTTACTTGACATGTTTTAATTAGTTCAGCATAATATCCAAACTACTTTTCTCTTAGATACTGTTTTGAAAATTACACGAAATACAGTTTAACGGTAAGAGCGTTTTACAAACGTAATTGTCTGTCACACATGTGATCCTGTGTTCTATAATAAGCTTAATGCTGCAATATCTTTTACAAGGAACTCTGTACCCTTTAAAAAAACGATTCAATGAATTATCGACTTATTGATTAACGCTGCATGAATGAACAGGAATGTAACATCAATAGTAGACATGGGAAACTGTTTTCTGATTTTATTAAAACGAGGAAAATATTGATAGACACATGCAGATCGATATTGTAGAACAGACTGGTTCTCTCTCATCAATTATACAGCCAAGTTCCTTAAATAACCAGGTTGTGTATAATTCCAGTGCATTCGAGGAAATACAGATTATGACATAAACATTAATGGCTTACTGTTTTGGGAATACAACCTTTTAGGGTGAACGTCAAGTATTAAGGTACTGTGACTTTCGTGAAACTGAAAGTATCGTAATTATAGTGAAGAGGTAAAATTAAAACGTCGAGTTTAGGTTTAAACATGACGCCTCTTGGATGCTCAGTTGTGTGCGGTTACTAAATAACCATATCACCTTGGCGGGACCAATAAGTATATATCGCATTGACAGTGTTGTTAGCATTAGGTTTTCATTTTATTTTGAGTGTTGGAATTAAAGAGTGTAGATCGTATTGACAGTGTAGGAATCAGTGAGTGTAGATCGTATTGCCAGCGTCTGAATCAGTGAGTGTAGATATTATTGACAGTGTCTAAATCAGTGAGTGTATATATTATTGACAGTGTCTAAATCAGTGAGTGTAGATATTATTGACAGTGTCTAAATCAGTGAGTGTATATATTATTGACAGTGTCTAAATCAGTGAGTGTATATATTATTGACAGTGTCTAAATCAGTGAGTGTAGATATTATTGACAGTGTCTAAATCAGTGAATGTAGATATTATTGACAGTGTCTGAATCAGTGAGTGTAGATATTATTGACAGTGTCTAAATCAGTGAGTGTAGATATTATTGACAGTGTCTAAATAAGTGAATGTAGATATTATTGACAGTGTCTGAATCAGTGAGTGTAGATATTATTGACAGTGTCTAAATCAGTGAGTGTAGATATTATTGACAGTGTCTAAAACAGTGAGTGTAAATCGTATTGACAGCGTCTGAATCAGTAAGTTGATACATTTTTGACAGTGTCTGTAGAAGTGAGTGTACATTTTAATGAGAGTGTTGTAATCAGAGCATGTAGATCGTAGTGTATGTGTGTGCAGACGAATTTCTCAGAAATTGAATTCAGTCGTGAATGTAGTTCTTTCTGCATATTTCTGTACTTTGAGCTGCGTGTATTAGATAAAATAACTTACAATAACTTAAATATCATCAATGCTTCATTTTTAGGATTTTTTCCAAGACATGACTGATATTTAAATGTCTACGGTTGGTAATATAAGCGTTTCGCTTTGCTTATATACATGCATGATATGCTGTGAGAAAATCTATACAGCAGTGCACGTGGGTTTATCTGGAATATGCACACTGTTCACTGATAACAGAGTACAAGATGTGAGAGTGGCACCCAGCGTACGATATATCGTGTAAAAAAAGCACCCAGCTTACGATATTTCGTGTAAATGTGGCACCCAGTGTACGATATATCGTGTAAAAGTAGCACCCAGCGTACGATATATCGTGTAAAAGTAGCACCCAGCGTACGATATATCGTGCAAAAGTAGCACCCATCGTACGATATATCGTTAATGACACGCTTATTTATTTCCCTAGTAAAATGATTTATCTTGTATATCTAATGTGTGTAACTGTAATCATCGTTACCTCGTTGTTTTAGACAACCTTAAGGTTTCTGAATTCTGATGAAGTATGTATAGTTATTACTGCTGTACACATAATTGAAATTGTTTCAGGTATGGGTAAAATGTTCCAGTTTCGTACATGTTCTATTTTTATTATACATAATTGCTTCTCACTAGGAATGTATTGATAACAAACCGTGAAACTGATTACTATTTTTTCTCTAGGAAATATGAAGTTTCGGTTATACGATGGCAAAATGTAAATTCACATCTCTATCCTGTTCTCAGTAAATGTCACTAAAATAAACAAGTTGTCAACGTTTATTCTATGAATAATTGCTGCTAAAGGACTTTACTAAGCAGACCTGTCACCTATATCCTAGGCAGTAGTCTCCCTTTACAAAACTGTACCGCTAGGGGAGATAAGCGCTGCGAGGTGATTTACTAATTACATCATATTGGAAAACAGAGCAATTGGAATGAATCATAGTATTCAACACCTGTAGAGTTCCACTGTTGTATTAGTAATACTATTGTTGTCTTCGTGCCTTATTCTGTTGTTACTTAGAGGAGAGATTGTTGGCGATGCTGACTGATGAGTTGTGACGTTTTTTATTCTCGGATATTTTGAGGGAGAATTTAATTGGTGAATATTGGGAAGAACTTCCTAGGTGCATACATGCACATAGTGGTTACTGGGATATCCATAATTAGTTCTTGCTTGGATACGTTAAACGTGATTGGTATTTGAAAACAAGAGTTCCTTTCATTACTTCATTTTACTCGACAGAATTGAACTTTCTCACTGACAAGAGCGGAAAAGGAAAATATGTTTTATGTGATTATATGAAATTAAAAAAAAAGAAATTGACTGTCACGGATTTTAGTTGTTTGAAAACTTTCTAATGGCTGGTGACAGAATGACAAAGGTGTTATATTCTTATACGTAATGATGTGAATACAAGTGTTGAATAAATCTACGTAACAGTTTTCATAATGGGGCAATTCTGGACAAAGATTTTTAAACATAAAGAAGTCAGGATATTGCTTTTAGGTAAGTATTCCTTTATTCATACGCAATTATTCTTTCCAATTTGTTAACCAATGATTTTATTATAGTAACACTCGTTCAATGTTACCCGTTAACATATATAATGATAATAATAATGATGATTATTATTATATATTAACCGTATATTATTATATACTACTATATAATATGCAGTCGGACATAGTTCATTCGATAATTTTATATCCGAGTACTAAAAACATATGTCAGGCCCTGTGTTTTTTCGGAGACATGTCGAATTGAAATAGGCTATTCGAAACCATGTATTATTCAAAATAAATAATTCGGACTCAACGAATTCGAATAAACGAAGTAAAGATGTCTAGTTATAACTATCTATGAGCTTATGTTCACAATTAAGCAATAATTATAGGTGACTATGTACACGAATAAAAAGAAACAAACTGAATGTTGAACATAAAGCGGGTACTAACTACATCTCTCAGAACTAATGTAACAAGTCCATATTTTCAATATATCTTTTCCATATATCGGAGCAAAAACACTATCCTGACACAAGCAGTTATTAATTTGCTCGCAAACGAATGCCTGAATTATGTCATAAGGGTAGAATATTTTATACATAATTGTACATGTTTCGTCTTTCTTGAAATCTTTTAAGTCTACGAACTTGTTTAATTAACCACAATACATAAATATTCATAATCTCCACTCAGGTATTTGACATGCTTTAAAACGTTTCTGAAGAAACATTGATTTTCATTTTTACCTGATGCGCGGAACTCATTTCGATAAATTGTTTTCTAATTACGTGGAAAATGAGTTAATATATTCCGGAGTAGTGACACTAAGGCCAATAGTAAAGCAGTGTTTGATTGTTGACTCGCTCCCTACTAGCAAAAACTATGCGCCATAAATAGTTAATTGGCCCCTTTGCGGGTAATAAAAACTATATTTTTTAAGGTAACTCATTAAGATATGCACATAAAGTAAACATACACTTATCTCTCAAAGGGCCCCGTCATACATGTATAAATTATAACAAACAAGAAATGTCTTATAAAAAAGATGGTCGGCGCAATTTGAGGGTTAAGATTTGTGTTGCAACATAAAACATTGCTGGTCACTCCAGATCCAAAATAGACTTCGGTAAATTCACCGAAATTCAGTGGATTTCGGTTAGGTAATGTACCCCTTCTCTAAAGGTTATCCAATCCGCGTCAAGGTTACAAACGTTGTTCGGTTAAAGAGAAGTTGGTTTAGTAGTTAACGTAAGATTTGATTGGTTTACACAACACTGATATGCAAATAGCAAACCCATGTTAGTACGGCTGTGCCGAACAATACAAACAATAAACATTGTTATAGCGCTAACAATAACTCATAACAATTCATATCTGTTGTAACAGTATAGCAGAACTTTCATACATAGTACATATTCTTCTGTCAATATCATATCTTATCCGGATTTTGGTAATTTACAATAATTCGAAGAACGCAGTTTTAAATGAGTTCAAAGACTGCTTATTTCTAATTTCTATGGGAATTTCATTCCAAACCTCCATACCAGAATACCCAGTCGTGTGTTTCCAATATTGCGTATGTGGTATTTAACAAGCTAAATCTGCATTTGTTTCAGATCGTAGTTCATATTTATTATTGTGGGATTTTTGTATTAACTGTTAAAATATTCTGGGGCAAGGGTATTAACAGATGTATATATTTGAATCCCTAGCTAATATTTGTATATAATTGTAAGTTGAAATCATGATAATTGGAACATGTTGTGGGATGGAATTTTAGTGATAGTTGAAGGATTGTCGTTACTGAACGCTTCTGCTATTTTAAAACTTTGTATATATTTGTTTGGTAACTTTCCCCAACATTGGTAGCAATAATTAAATAATGTAAGTTTTGATCAAGAGAAGTGAAGTTAAACACTTAACAGGAAGATATTTGTGAATAAATTACCTACCAACCTATATATTTAACCGTCCGTCCGCCCCAAAACCGACCATTCCATCCAAACCCCGCCCCCGACCACCTACCCACTTATCTACCCTTCCAACTACCCACCTACCTTCACACGACAGGGACGCCAGATAGACAAACCAAGACTGTTTAAATGTGGCCTAAAGTTATAGCAATAATTTAGGTGTGGTAGAATCAATAATAAATATGGCCTGAAGTTATGACAATAACTCAGGTGATGAATCAATTATTTTGAAGTGAGTTTAAAGTCTCTTTTGTATTACTAATCTTCACAAACAGTGCATCACCACTAACATGAAACATCTGGCTAATCTCCAGGTACACATTCTCTGCTTTATTACTTACGTAAAGTTGGATTCTTACAAGACAATAAAATATTCTGGTAAATGAATTAATGGCACCGAGTCAGCGACCTGAAATAATTAGTAAACATGTACACATTTCATGCTACATCATCTAGAATCTAATTCACAGACAAGATATCATGTAATTGTTGATCAACTGATATGTCAGGCACTGACAGGTAACACCAGAACTACATTTTGATATATATAACATTGATTAGTTTATCGTACAATACGAGCAGGTTTCTCCCATCACTCGGCAATGATACACATTGACTTGCTCTCAATGCTGACCTTACGACGGGTGATCTATGTATACTATTGATGTCTATAACTTCCGTACTTAATGAGCGAAATTAATGACCAATACACCACATGTTCATAAACCTTTGTACACAAAACCTGAAAATTATGAAGTAAATAAAAATGGACACTTTGTATAATCTTAACCACTTACACATAAACATACATTGACTATTTAGAAGCTAAACGAGAGTCTGGTATAGAGGAGACGGCATGAGAGTCTGGTATAGAGGAGACGGCATGGGTCCTGCGCTGGAATCAACGCCAGACAAGCAATAATAATGTGCACTTGTTTATGCATTGGTTTTATTACAGAGAGAATATATGCGTACATTCTATAGATGCTTGGTAAATATCTATGTGTAGTTCTCTTGCTCCAAGCAATAATTCCAGTCAAACAATGAGAACATTGCACACTGGGTTATATACATAGAATGTACAACTATGTTATGTGCTATCATAATAATGTTATCTCTGATGATTATTCTATCAACTGTGAACAATGATTATAATTTATAGTGACAATAATCGGAATGATAATGATTATATTATTTTGAAAAACAACAGTGTGTTAGTCATTATGATAGGACGAAGTACATAAAAATCGTCAGCAGCAAGAGCAACAACAGCAACAACAACAACAACAACAATGCAGTAATAATGTATAAAGTATTTGATTACACTTAATGCGGTTACACATTTGGGGCACATATTATATCATTACAGCGTGATTTGTAGAACAATATATCGACATGTCAGTGATATGTCAAAAACAGTAAAATAAATAAAATAAATAAATTGCAAAATTGTTACAATGAATACATGACGCATTCATACATTTTCCCTTTTACGTTTCAATGATTTAACATTTCTAGAAAGCACTCCACACCACGAGAGGACGTCCATTCTATTAATGGGTTTTAACAGCACGCAAAGT
This sequence comes from Mactromeris polynyma, assembly GCA_032209605.1. Classification (NCBI taxonomy): domain Eukaryota; kingdom Metazoa; phylum Mollusca; class Bivalvia; order Venerida; family Mactridae; genus Mactromeris; species Mactromeris polynyma. Next base: position 4,241,327 of record JASFXZ010000036.1, read on the forward strand.
ACACTGTATTTGTTGAGCGAACGTCGATTCAAACACTGTTCTAAAGTTTTGGTCCTGAATAAGATAAGGATTTGAGAATAAAATCAATTCTAGGCCTTGGTACTCGTATTATCAGTGATATATAGGCCTGGAATAGACAGCGTGACAGAAGTCAAATACTCAGCGGGAATTTTGTGAACGAACATGACAAGAATCGACATTAGTTCGATATACAGGAATATGTCTGCTTTATATATAGTATATTTGGTTAGTCCAGTACTAGTCAATCAATTTGCATTTTTCTTAACTTAAGTTATCCCAGGGAGGGTCTTAGTATCAATTCATATGTTTCGAAAGACACATACCTGGATAGAAAAGTTGACTTGGTGTTACCAAAAGTAGATGATTTTATAGCATTAATTAAATCTAAAGGAAAAGGTTGCCATATGTACAAACTAGATTTAAAAAGAGGATATAGACAAGTCAGTATTTGTCCGTCAAATTATAATTTATTAGGTTACAAGTGGAAAGGCCATTTAATTTTTGACACGGTTTTACCCATGGGTTTAAGGTCATCAGCTCATATTTTTCAAAGGGTTACCAATGCATTTGCATTCATAATGTTTAGTTTGGGGTTTTCAGTACTAAATTATTTGGACGACTTTGGTGGGGTGGAAAAAATTAATGTAGCGGAAATGGGATTTCAGACTATGAGAACTATATTACAAAAAAGTGGTTTTGATGAAGCTATTGAAAAAGCTTCACCTCCATCACATTCATTAGTTTTATTAGGGATATTATTTGATAGTGAGACAATGACTATGAGTATTACTTCGGAGAGATTAGACCAAATAAAATCATTACTTAGAGACTGGTTGAATAAAAAGGAAGCATGGTTGCGGGAGATCCAACAATTACTAAGTTTTCTAAATATAGCTGATATGTGTAACCACTGCTTACTTTCCCCAACAACATTTCTCACGTAACCGTAGAAACAACTACTCATTTATTACTCACATAAATTCAGTTGTAACATTTGTAACAAGAAAGGTATTTACAGCGCGCCAAGTCACAATTAGAAAAACACAAACAACGTTTGGAATCATCTCAAACGAGAAATGTATCATCATTTAGATAATGACATCAAAGGTATTTACTAAATTCCATTAAAGTTAGCAGTCGGATTTAATTCTTAGAATTGATTTATCAATTACATTCAGAAATGCGCTCCGGTCAAGCAATTGGTAATAATCGGACATGCTATCCAAATCAATCAACCAACCAACCAACCAACCAACCAACCAACCAACCAACCAACCAACCAACCAACCAACCAACCAACCAACCAACCAACCAACCAACCAACCAACCAACCAACCAACCAACCAACCAACCAACCAACCAACCAACCAACCAACCAACCAACCAACCAACCAACCAACCAACCAACCAACCAACCAACCAACCAACCAACCAACCAACCAACCAACCAACCAACCAACCAACCAACCAACCAACCAACCAACCAACCAACCAACCAACCAACCAACCAACCAACCAACCAACCAACCAACCAACCAACCAACCAACCAACCAACCAACCAACCAACCAACCAACCAACCAACCAACCAACCAACCAACCAACCAACCAACCAACCAACCAACCAACCAACCAACCAACCAACCAACCAACCAACCAACCAACCAACCAACCAACCAACCAACCAACCAACCAACCAACCAACCAACCAACCAACCAACCAACCAACCAACCAACCAACCAACCAACCAACCAACCAACCAACCAACCAACCAACCAACCAACCAACCAACCAACCAACCAACCAACCAACCAACCAACCAACCAACCAACCAACCAACCAACCAACCAACCAACCAACCAACCAACCAACCAACCAACCAACCAACCAACCAACCAACCAACCAACCAACCAACCAACCAACCAACCAACCAACCAACCAACCAACCAACCAACCAACCAACCAACCAACCAACCAACCAACCAACCAACCAACCAACCAACCAACCAACCAACCAACCAACCAACCAACCAACCAACCAACCAACCAACCAACCAACCAACCAACCAACCAACCAACCAACCAACCAACCAACCAACCAACCAACCAACCAACCAACCAACCAACCAACCAACCAACCAACCAACCAACCAACCAACCAACCAACCAACCAACCAACCAACCAACCAACCAACCAACCAACCAACCAACCAACCAACCAACCAACCAACCAACCAACCAACCAACCAACCAACCAACCAACCAACCAACCAACCAACCAACCAACCAACCAACCAACCAACCAACCAACCAACCAACCAACCAACCAACCAACCAACCAACCAACCAACCAACCAACCAACCAACCAACCAACCAACCAACCAACCAACCAACCAACCAACCAACCAACCAACCAACCAACCAACCAACCAACCAACCAACCAACCAACCAACCAACCAACCAACCAACCAACCAACCAACCAACCAACCAACCAACCAACCAACCAACCAACCAACCAACCAACCAACCAACCAACCAACCAACCAACCAACCAACCAGATCTATTAAAGATCAATTTCTCATGCGTAAATACTTAGATCGTACTATATGGAAGTGAAACATGTTTTATCACTATAACATTCTCTGTTATAGTCAGTATTGGATATTATCTCGAGACATTAAAATACAATAAAATGATGTTCGTTGCCAATACATGTGCAAAGTCTGCGTAATATCATCATTACATAGGACTAAATTATCGCAATATTGACATTAATACCGTGTTCTTGTTTATGGGAGAATGCAAAACTGTGTATATAAACTGTAGACACTCGTGCCACATGTGTAGGACCATATAAATACCAGAACATGTGTACAATCAGTCCTCTATATTGTATGCGTATAAAAAATAATTCAATGCAAACTATCTGACGTATTACAGACATATACGCGTTCGCAATTATTGCTAAATTATTTATTAAACATGGCCTTAAAAGTGTACTTAATTATTAATAATAAAAACATCACCCTTATTGTATTGCCATGTCGATTTTATTTGTCTCGTTAATAGTTTCGCTATAAATCAAATCGAATGTTTTGATTGAATGTATATCTGGGGTTTGACTTATTTTTTATATTGTTTGTTCATTCGACAAAGGCAAACAAGTTCGCAGATTTGCGTATAAAGTTTTTTGTTGTTTTATTACCCGCCCTTTTCATAAAATAAATTGCGTCCACTAGGAGATACGTGTATATGGAAATGGTAAAATACTTTGTGACAAGTCTTGCATTTGAAATATCCGGGACTAAAAATGTTTAGATTTTTTGATATGCAGGAGATATTTTCTTGTTCACTGAAAGACAACATTTTAAACGCAATGAAGTAAAACCTCACTAAAACCACCTCAACATTAAGTCCTCCTTAATAAAGAGACTTATATTATCATGGACCAGTTCAATTTTGTCACCCGCATGTTGACTCAATAAACAGACCACTTCGTTTAATATGACCAAATATCTTCGGAATATCTTCGGAACCAATGGTGTTCGTATCATTGAGGTCTCACTGTATTTGATACTGATAGATATATATCTATGGTTCGCGACAATAACATGTTGTTTCAATTATGAACCCATAATGTTACATTAATGAATGAAATCAATCTGAAAAGTCGTAGATTTGTTGGATATATAATTATTCATACTTGTAAAGCCTGTGTTTGATCAATTATCTACTCAGTTGTTTGATTAATACATCGCTCCACAACACATTCAGTCTCACTCAAAGTTACAAAATAAATGAATTTTGGAATAGCTGTTTTGAGATAAAAAGAAAAACATTTTATTTGCGGACTAAAATATTAAACCCTATGTTCATAGTATAAATTTAAAGCATACTTTATGAGAAATGACAAGTGCAGTGTTCAATGATAACAGACTAGCATCGAATTCAGTACACTTATTTAAACGTAATTTTAGTACAAACTGTTTGATCAAGTACGATTTAAGAACAAAAACGTTTAGAACTAATCTTCAAAATGTACAGATAGCTCAATTTCGGACCCGATGAATTCGAATGAACGATGTCCGACTGTGTTTCTGTTATTGCCCTCTTTGGCGTCATGTTCGCAAGTGTGAGACTGAATGAAAGTACATTATTCAGTGTCAGTGTCTACGTGGTGTTTTGTTAAGTTGTTGTTCCTACATAACACACCAGCAGTCTGGAAGCATTTTATTATGTTGCTGCACTTTTAGCTATGTCCTTGAACGAGCAAAAATTGTTACTTAGATATGAAATATTTGCTGAGATTCTACGATAACTTGAAATCTTGCCACGACATTCCACGATTATGTTCCCAAACACTGTTATGTGCTGTTTATTATTCAAAACATCATATAAACTGCGTCATAGTAAACCACAAATTATGAGTTTTGTATAAAATCTTCATAAAATTGATCAAATCGCCTTTGTGCACAACAGAGAGTGAATATTCTATGAGTGATGAATAGTTTGCAGAGTTTTTTTTTCAAAGATGATTTTTGATAGATGATTTTATGTATTTATATACAACGATAATGCATTAAATACAAACGTGGAATTGTTGCTTGCAGACTTACATCTGTAAGTAGGCGATAGAATGACGTAAACTCCGGCAAAAATATCTGTCGAAAAACAATGCTTTATTTTAGTGTAATTATCTGGCAGACACAGATGTAGAGAAAATCTCTCGGTTTGCATCAGATAATTACACAGCCAGAAATAATGTGCTTTACATGCAAACATCACAACTAGGCAACGGTTTTATAATTCGTGTTTTACATACTAATGTAACCGCGCGGTCAGATCAGTTGGTAGAGCGTTGAGCTGCCACCAGGAAGGCCCGTGTTCGATTCCTGAGCGGAGCGGGTCATGTCATCAGACCTTTGACTTTGGTCATATGTCCTCGACGTCTAAGCCATGTGAGTTTGTTGTTAGTTGCTTGCTTGTGGAAGTGCAACTAAGTCCTGGGAGATATTCAAAATCCATAAAAAACTGGTTAGATCATCTGACCGTCATATATAACTGAAAAAAATGTTGAAATGGCGTTAAACCAAGTAAAACTAATAAACATACTTGCCAATGTCACAACTAGGCAACGGTTTACAATTTGTGTTTTACATACGAATGCAACCACGCGGTCAGCTCAGTTGGTTGAGCGTTGGGCTGCCACCCGGAAGATCCAGGTTTGATTCATGGGCGGTATGTCATGTGAAGTTAGATTTGGCTTCGGTCATTTGTCCTCGACCTCTGATTCATGTGCGATAGTTATCAATTGCTTGAAGGGAAAGTTAAAACTGGATGATAATTAATTTCTAGGACCTTTGGTTAGGTCACCTGACCTCCATGTATTATTACTGAAGCAATATTAAAAAAGACGTTAAACCAAATAAAAACAAGAAAAGAACAGAAACACAACAAAAACCTGCCAGTGTCACAACTAGGCAACCATTGTACAATAATGGGTTCCACGTACAAACATCACACATAATCAATGGTGGTATAATAATGTGATTATATTATTAATTATTCCACAAAACATCAGACTTTATGGAGGTGCAAGGATAAATACGCATGGGAACAGGGGGTGCAAGGAATGGCCTGGCCGTCCATAAAGGACAACTAAGGAGAATTGAGGAGGACAAACAGCGAGGTGTACTGGAAAGAATACATCACGGACCTAGCAGCAATAGGTCGACAAGGGGGGAGAAAATAGCATGAACGCTATATCAAGTGAAATAATTGCACTTGGGGAAAGGGAAGTTTAAAATACATCTAGATACATTCGGAGAATGAATGAAAACGAACTGGCGGGTTAGTAGATACCGTATATCATATATTATATACTGCGACCTGCAAACAGACAAATAATTGTTTCCAACATATTGCAACACTTCATATTGTTGGCCTAACATCATTCCATTAGAAGTGGTATAATTATGATGGTAACATGTGTTAAAACTGTTTATGTTTTCTAAGCACCTTGGAAAAAGAAATGATTATGAAAACCAGAAGAATTTATACATTCCTAAACTCTACTATGATAAATGCAACAAGAGTCAATCAGTGTCTGCATGATTGTTTACATTTGTATTTTCCATGTAAACAACTTTCAGAACTTGTTTCCGAAATAATATTCAAGCATGAAACGAATTTTTCAAGAGTTTTAAACATACAATTAGCTACATGGAATTAAATCTTTGACTTTTATTCGTTGACAAATAGATCATTATGTTTTATGAATTAATTCCATTTGCACGAACATTTGCGTGACTGTATTTCATTTCAGTGTCAAAGAGTTAAACATTGGATCACGTCAAAACGCGTGATAACCAACAAATGTTTGTTTCTATGTACTTATTTTACCCAGTACATTGTCGACAACTTTTTATAGTTTACGTCTTTTGTGATAATTCTATTACTTCTTATTGATTCATGCGGGGATATTGTCCGCTGGTTGTGGAGGAGCAGGTTGGTACTAGATGGTAACACAGGAGCACTTGTTAGGTCAACTGACCACCGTATATAACTGAAATTCTGCAGTTTAGGAACGGTTCAAAGTCCGGATCAAACACACATCATATTGTTCATGTCGTTGGTAGGTACGAACAATGTTTCATAGTCAAAGGAATTTAGCAAGCATGTCGGTGAATCATGTGGTCGTAAATGTAAATACGAATAACAGTTGTAAACTATTCATGTTTGTTGAGGTTTAATCACAGAGAAATATAGCATGAGTAATCTCCACTAATTGATTTTAAACCGAGTTAACTGGCTAACCCCCACCTGTATATTGGCTACACTTACAGTATTACCTTAAATCATCGTGTTCCTTTATCGTATAGTCTAGTGGCGTTCTGTGTTCAGGTTTTAGTGCGTTGATGGTGACGTGTTCCTTTATCGTATAGTCTAGTGCCGTTCTGTGTTCAGGTTTTAGTGCGTTGATGGTGACGTGTTGCTGTATCGTATAGTCTAGTGGCGTTCTGTGTTCAGGTTTTAGTGCGTTGATGGTGACGTGTTCCTTTATCGTATAGTCTAGTGCCGTTCTGTGTTCAGGTTTTAGTGCGTTGATGGTGACGTGTTCCTGTATCGTATAGTCTAGTGGCGTTCTGTGTTCAGGTTTTAGTACGTTGATAGTGACGTGTTGCTGTATCGTATAGTCTAGTGGCGTTCTGTGTTCAGGTTTTAGTACGTTGATGATGACGTGTTGCTGTATCGTATAGTCTAGTGCCGTGCTGTGTTCAGGTTTTAGTACGTTGATGATGACGTGTTGCTTTATCGTATAGTCTAGTGCCGTTCTGTGTTCAGATTTTAGTACGTTGATGATGATGTGTTGCTGTATCGTATAGTCTAGTGCCGTGCTGTGTTCAGGTTTTAGTACGTTGATGATGACGTGTTGCTTTATCGTATAGTCTAGTGCCGTTCTGTGTTCAGGTTTTAGTACGTTGATGTTGGTGTGTTGCTTTATCGTATAGTCTAGTAGCGTTCTGTGTTCAGGTTTTAGTACGTTGATGTTGGTGTGTTGCTTTATCGTATAGTCTAGTGGGGTGCTGTGTTCAGGTTTTAGTACGTTGATGATGACGTGTTGCTGTATCGTATAGTCTAGTGGCGTTCTCTGTTCAGGTTTTAGTACGTTGATGTTGATGTGTTACTTGGTTTCCATGACCTGATCATTTCGGTATTGTACAGAACTGTCCCCTCCCTGGCCCGTTTGTGGATGTTTGTCTCCTTCCCTGTGTGTACCCCTGTTGTCTATATTTATCGGGGGAAGTTCTGATTTATGAATGTGCGCATCCTGTATTGGATTTTTTTTAGAAGATTTGAATATGTTAGTTTTAATATAATATTATTCTTATGTTAGGTACTTAGGACTGAAATAATTATTTATAACAACAACTCCCTTTGTGTAACCCCTGGTCAGTTTGTTGTTGTCTTTGTGTCCCTTCTATGCGTGTCTCCTCCCTTTTTGTCTAGATATGTCTAGGGAAGATCTGATTTGTGAATATGTACTTCCCTGTCGCTCATTTTCTCTTTTATGTTCAGCTAAATGTGAATTATGTCTAGACATAAACAGAAGTGTTTTTATTATTGCAGGTTTGGATGGAGCAGGTAAAACGACGTTATTGTATCGTCTGAAACTTGGCGAGGTTGTCACACACATTCCTACGATAGGTATGAATTCAAAATATATTATTTCCTGTTTAATGATAACTACTGTAGTCGAGTAGGGAAATACAATGAATGCACCGAAGCGGTTTTGTTGCATTATTGGAATACATATCCTTTGTTGGAATATAACAAATATAGATTATATCATTCTGGGATTACTGAACCAACCCACGATCGCTGGTGTTGTATTATATAACAATCTAAATGTGGATCTGAACAATGCTTTAGAGCGAGGTGGGTTCGTTCCTTTAATTGTACAGTTAGCTATTGTTTACTCCCCCGCAACATGCTGAACTATTCCATAATTGATGGAAGTTATATAATGATTAGAATAGAACAGAGATTTGTATCTAAGCGATATAATACCATGTATAGACTCGGCATCCCTAGAATCATAGTTATATAGGGATAGAGCATCGGAATCCTGGCCCGGGATTATAGCAGATACAGAATTGGCTCTGATAGTATCTCATTTTGAGTACGAAAAATGTATGAAATTGTCGAATAGGTGTATCTTAAAGATTTGAAAGTGAAATGAGCTGAAACAGTAAGTTATAGTATAGAGCGTGACACTAAAACTCAAATATTTACTCATATATCTCATATTCACGCCAAATCCCCCCCCCCCCCTAAAAAAAACCCCACTAAAATTGACAAAAACATTTTCTATGTAAGTTCCACACTCAAGTGTCCAATATGAGACTATTTGAGATTTGAGTGGTGATTGTATGTAAATGTTTTAATCCTGGGTCCTAATCTTGAGGTGACTCAATGTAGTCTCCCGCGATCCTGGGTCCTAATCTTGAGGTAACTCAATGTAGTCTCCCGCGATCCTGGGTCCTAATCTTGAGGTGACTCAATGTAGTCTCCCGCGATCCTGGGTCCTAATCTTGAGGTAACTCAATGTAGTCTCCCGCGATCCTGGGTCCTAATCTTGAGGTGACTCAATGTAGTCTCCCGCGATCCTGGGTCCTAATCTTGAGGTAACTCAATGTAGTCTCCCGCGATCCTGGGTCCTAATCTTGAGGTGACTCAATGTAGTCTCCCGCGATCCTGGGTCCTAATCTTGAGGTGACTCAATGTAGTCTCCCGCGATCCTGGGTCCTAATCTTGAGGTGACTCAATGTAGTCTCCCGCGATCCTGGGTCCTAATCTTGAGGTGACTCAATGTAGTCTCCCGCGATCCTGGGTCCTAATCTTGAGGTGACTCAATGTAGTCTCCCGCGATCCTGGGTCCTAATCTTGAGGTGACTCAATGTAGTCTCCCGCGATCCTGGGTCCTAATCTTGAGGTGACTCAATGTAGTCTCCCGCGATCCTGGGCCCTAATCTTGAGGTGACTCAATGTAGTCTCCCGCGATCCTGGGCCCTAATCTTGAGGTGACTCAATGTAGTCTCCCGCGATCCTGGGTCCTAATCTTGAGGTGACTCAATGTAGTCTCCCGCGATCCTGGGCCCTAATCTTGAGGTGACTCAATGTAGTCTCCCGCGGCCTTACAGTCTCTAATTATACGATACTATGCCGGTCATTAACACAAAATTGTTTGAACTTGTTTTTTAATATATGTAAAGTAAATTCAGGAAGTATACATCGTTATATATTTGCAAACTCCGAACACAACGCATTTGAGCAAATATTGACCAATAGACACCGTGAACACAATAACGATAGTCTCAACTAGTGATGAAATAATTCTAGTTCCAATTCTTTACTGTTCTATTTACTTCTACATTCAGCAAGAGTTGAACTGCCTGTTAAGTGTGTGGGTCCAGCATCTATATAAATGCATCATAGTGCATGTGTACTTAGGGATGACATCATTTGATAAAACTAAATGTGATTTATTCAATACTTTCAGGATTTAATGTGGAACAGTTAACTTACAAGAACATAACATTCACAGCCTGGGATATTGGTGCTCGAGATAAAATGGTAAGGGTGTAGGGGTTTATATGTGAGATTTGAGGTTAGAAGTAAGGCAGTTTGGTTGAGTTCTGGGATTCAGTATGGGAATTTAGAGTATTGTGAGCAGGGGTCGTTAGAGGCTAGTGTTTACGGGATAGAGATATTGGGGCAATGTAAGAGCTTTGGGACTATGTTTTAAGACTTCTAGGGTTTACTTACTTTACTATACTGTTATATTTTGCCAATCGAGTCCTAGCTTAAAACGTAGTTTAGTATTTAAGTAAAGATTGATAATAAGAGTAAATTTATTTTGATGGGCATATTTTGTTTTTTTGTTTTACAATTTCATTTGATAAGGCGCGTCTGTAAGTAATATGATAAAACATATTTTTTTCAATCGGTTTTACATCGCAATGGCTCTTAATTGAGATGTTTTAGCCAATGTGACATTTTATGTTCAGATGAGCCAAGTACATCTTTAATAAATAACATTAGCCATGTATGGCTATTTACCGACACAAACTAGCCACAAACTGGTATATGCTTGTTCATAATATGAAGGTTTATGACCAGAAATGCAAAATTAGTCCCAAAAGCTTAAACTCATTTTGTCAATCTATTATTCAACATATTTGAATCGCTTTATTTGATTGAACATGTGTTTTAGCTCCAACAGATCTACATCACTTTCTTTCAACACTATCGCACAGAATTTATTTTTGTAATCACACCATGAAGACATACTTAAATAAATAACACTATACACATGCCGTATGCTCTGAGATGAAAGCGTTTTATCGCAATTTCAGAAATATGGAATCTGTTTTAATTTATTGCTTTTCATCAGGTCTATAATGAGGTATCACGGAACCTCGATGATGAGGCCAGCATGTGTTCTGTAGCAAGTTGGTCTATAATGAGGTATCACGGAACCTCGATGATGAGGCCAGCATGTGTTCTGCAGCAAGTTGGTCTATAATGAGGTATCACGGAACCTCGATGATGAGGCCATCATGTGTTCTGTAGCAAGTTGGTCTTAGTTTTGAGGTGGTCTGTTTTTCGAGGTGAAATATGGAATACAAAATACAAACTGGCTCATGAAACAACGGTGTAATTAATGAGGTGGTATTAACGCCGAGATGGTCATTAAAGGAAGTTTTACTGTCAATGAGTTACAAAGGACGACAAAACAAACGGGTGACTTTGGATTCGATCTTCGTTTTTATATACATTTTATGTTGTTTTTTTTGCTTTGATTCGACAACGTTCTATCCGAATACTTGGTATAATCCGAAATAATGTCAGGTCCAAATGTATCTTCAACTTAGGTACGTCGGCCTGAAATGGGCTATTCGAAACCGTGTATTATTCGAAATAAAATGTCGGACCCGATTAATTCTAATGAATGAGGTCCATCTGTGCATGTTCGTTTGAATTACAGAAAAGAAAAGTTGATTGATAAATGAATTATGTTGTTTTGTGTTTCAGCGACCTTTATTCCGACATTATTACAAAGGCACAGATGCGGTGGTATTGGTGGTTGACTCTTCAGACAGAGAACGTTTGGAGGAGCTATATTGTGATGTACTGAAACCTGCGCTCCACGCTGAAGAGCTGGCAAACAGTATCTTCCTGTTTTTAGTAAATAAGAAAGATTTGCCGGACACGTTGACGAAAGAAGAAGTGACGTTAAATTTAAACCTGAAGACAGTTAAGCACACATGGAGTGAGTAAAATACTGTGTTTAATTATTTATGATGTAATGACGGCATTATAAAGATTTACCGGTGGTATAGAAGTGACGCTGTTGTTTTTATGCTCCGAAACGTGCTTTTAATATATGCAATATTCAATATACTCTAATATATGTTCAAATTTTAGTAAAAACAAATACAAAAATAAAACTCTTTGAGAACATTTTCTGGTGTATTTTCAGCGCACATCGATTTTTAATTGCATGTTTACGGAACATGAGTTAGCCTGGAATAAATGTTTAAATCCACATGTATATGTTCTACTTGCTCTGCTGTTTGACAGGAATATCAGGCATATCTTCGCAGGCTTATGCTGAGAAATCAGTTTTTTGATAAACTGCATATGATTAAGACCTTTTCAAAAACACGTGACTCATCAAATAATCTGTTTATATTTACCAATGTAGTGAGGATCTTGAATATTTAAACAACGATAATTATTAATATTGATTACTATTTATGTCACTATGCCTTCAATATCCCTTCCTATACGAATTCATGTTCTACTATACAAGACGTTAATGGCACAGAGTATAGACGAACACTACTAGCCTGGTTAGACCACTCAGTCGCCAGTCAGATCCCGGGGAGGCGTTTGTTGTCTGAGACAGTTTGCTAGAACATGATACGTCTGAAGTCATTTGTCACCAATATCTGATTCATATGGGAAACTTGCCAGTTGCTTGGGGAGGAGCATGTTTGTACTGGTTGGTAGCCCAGGAATACTGGATGGTGACCCAGGAACACTGGATGGTGACCCAGGAACACTGGATGGTAACCCAGGAACACTGGATGGTTACCCAGGAACACTGGATGGTGACCCAGGAATACTGGATGGTGACCCAGGAACACTGGATGGTAACCCAGGAACACTGGATGGTTACCCAGGAACACTGGATGGTGACCCAGGAACACTGGATGGTAACCCAGGAACACTGGATGGTTACCCAGGAACACTGGATGGTGACCCAGGAATACTGGATGGTGACCCAGGAACACTGGATGGTAACCCAGGAATACTGGATGGTGACCCAGGAACACTGGATGGTTACCCAGGAACACTGGATGGTGACCCAGGAATACTGGATGGTGACCCAGGAACACTGGATGGTGACCCAGGAACACTGGATGGTAACCCAGGAACACTGGATGGTTACCCAGGAACACTGGATGGTGACCCAGGAATACTGGATGGTGACCCAGGAACACTGGATGGTGACCCAGGAACACTGGATGGTAACCCGGGAACACTGGATGGTGACCCAGGAACACTGGATGGTGACCCAGGAACACTGGATGGTAACCCAGGAACACTGGATGGTAACCCAGGAACACTGGTCAACTGAGCAGCGAACTTAACTGACATACTGTAAACAAAACTCAATCGGATGTCGCTACACATTATTTGTTATGTTTTGCATATTTCAGATATCATTGAAACAAGTGCCATACAAGGTGACGGTCTCACGGACTGCATGGACTGGTTAGCAGGAAAACTTGGATCTAATTCTAGTCCGGCAAAGAAATCCACACCACAATCATTATACCAAAAGCCATTACGCGAAAGCTCGCCAGCGAAGAAAGTTGCTACGCAAAATCTTCCGAAATCATCGAACGAGAATTCGCCGACCCATTGTGATAGAAATACCGACATCAAAGACAAAACGGCTCATAAAGATTATTGTACAAGAGCTTACAGCGCGTTTAAATGTTTCTTTATAAGACCAAATGTTCCTCCAGATATCGGAGATTGACGGGGAGACGTTTTGTGTTATGTCGAGTCGACTGCATTTACAATCAAAGGGAGATAACTGCGTTTTGTAGTGAATTATGCTATGAAATGGCTCTACTATTTAATTCATATTTACGTGTGCAATATAAACGATTCTGTAGGACGATTCGTTACATGGTCTAATTCATAGGTCATTAAATTAATGTTGTTTTTTATAAAACATATACGTACATTCAGTAACTGTGGAATGTTTGCACCAAGCCTCAGTCACAAACGGTCGAGATGTCAGTTGTTTACTAGTTAATACCGACGAGATTAGTATCGCATATTAGATCAAAGTTAGTTGACATAATACGTTAAAGAGCTAAAGTTTTAAATGGTGTTATATCAAAATTACAAAAACTATTCAAATGAAAGCACATGGATCTCATTACAGAAAACGCATTGATAAGCAAGACGATTCACACTATTGATAATGTACATGTGATAAACATTGTGGTATAAAACATTGAAACATTATACATGTAGTTAATTGGTATCTGATTGTTTTATATACAGTCTGACTTCATTTATTCCAACACCTTATATCCGAATACTCGGTATTATCCGACTTTAAAACATAAATCAGTTCTCGATGTATCTTCTTATGCACGTCGAATTGAAATTGACTATTCAAAACCATGAATTATTCGAAATAAAATGTCGGACCAGATGAATTCAAATGAGCGAGGTCTGACTGTAGTTAATTGATGTCTGATTGTTTTATATGTATACTGGTGTAAAGTGCTATACCGCCAGTTTGTATCTTGTGAATCGTCTCTACATTATGACAGAGGGATCTGAGACAATGAACGATATTTTGACAGGTTTACTTCGGCTTTTGTTCGATAGTTCAATCTGTTTGAATCAAATTCCATACAGAACAACCTCAATAATGCGACCACCCTTTGGACTCTTGAAAAATGGTCTTATTATTGAGGTGGTCTTAATATTGAGGTTGAATATACAGACCTAAATAGTAAAAATGTGCTTGAAAATTGTTTTCTCATAAGGCGGTTATATTATTAAGGTTGTCTGTAAGTGCGGTTTACTGTATATGTAGTTTACAGTAATCGTTCAGAAGATGAATCCAGTAGCTCCGTAGACTCTAAGTGAGGCCGTACTGTTACGTAGACACTAAGTGAGGCCGTACTGTTACGTAGACACTAAGTGAGGCCGTACTGTTACGTAGACACTAAGTGAGGCCGTACTGTTACGTAGACACTAAGTGAGGCCGTACTGTTACGTAGACACTAAGTGAGGCCGTACTGTTACGTAGACACTAAGTGAGGCCGTACTGTTACGTAGACACTAAGTGAGGCCGTACTGTTACGTTGACACTAAGTGAGGCCGTACTGTTACGTAGACACTAAGTGAGGCCGTACTGTTACGTAGACACTAAGTGAGGCCGTACTGTTACGTTGACACTAAGTGATGCCGTACTGTTACGCTGGCACTTTTACCAGTATACACATGTTTATTTATTTATTACAATAATAATAATTACTCATAAACACGATTTAGTTACGGTATTTCCAGTGGATTTTATTATACTAATCGGTATCAATGTACAGTAAAACCTCACTTAAAGACCACCTCAATAAGAATATCAGCTTTCTAGACTCACAAGGGTGGTCTTATTATTGAGGTTTTACTATACATTGATACCGATTGGTTTCATCAAAACCTACAATGTGTTTGTTTTGCCTTGAAATTTGCAATTATTTACGATATGCATGTAGTTGGATTGATAGATGTTTATGTACTATTTATTTCCAACGCAAGTCAGGTTGTAAAACTACAGTAAAACTTCAATAGTAAGACCATAATTGGGACCATTAGAAATGGTCTTATTATTGAGGTGGTCTTAATATTGAGGTTGAAATAGAGCAAAATCGTGAAAATGGACTTGAAAAATATTTTCTTAACTTTGAGATGGTCATAGTATTGAGATGGTCTTTAAGTGTGGTTTTACTGTAGCGATTTCCTGACACAGTACAGTCCTATGGTTTGTATTTTGTTGAGTATTCACCGTGGGTAACATATTCTATCCAATAATTCAAGTCCCAGAGCGGAACTGAACTCCTTGGGTCGAAACCTAGCTTTAGTTATTTTACATGTATTTTGTTTATGTCAATGCATCAATCTGCGTATTGGCGTGTATAGGTTGTGCAAACATTGAGAGTGGTTGTGTAGTGTATAAGATGTCGGAAGCTCAACCGGTAGGTTGCGGGTTTAAACCTCGACCAAGCCGCCTCATTCGACACCAGTACTGTTTTTTTCTCGATGTGGCCTCAAGTATGATTTAAGTGAATATTATGCATAAATCATATTCGACATTAAAAATATTTGTGTTAATTATAACACCTGCATGTATATTAGGATATATTTATGTGTTTAAGTGTTTATATATGTGCAATATATGTATGTCATAGAGAGTTTTGTTGGACATCTGATTTGGAGATATATATGATCAATAATAAAATGATAAACCGAGATGATTTGACTCATTTTAAATCAAACAGTATCGGCTTATGAGTTTGGAATATTGTAGATATTTTACGACATAAAGTAAACACGGACTTTTAACTAGATTTATTTTTGTTGATTTCTTTATGAAGACTTTTAAAAGAAGCTACTCCACCGACCAGCTGCCAGAGCACGTGATACCGTACCCAACCCTATCCGACCCTCACTATCCCGTTCCTACCACTCACGGATGTCTCAGGTACAGTAAAACCTCATTAACGCGACCACCATAGGTACCATTCAAAATGGTCTTATCATCGAGGCGGTCTTAATATTGAGGTTGAATATATAGCAAAACAATGAAAATGGACTTGAAAATAGTGATCTTAATTTTGAGATGGTCTTATTATTGAGGTGGTCTTTAAGTGAGATTTTACTGCACATCTTTTTACTTTGGTTCGATGGTTTCAAAAGAAAACATAAACTACCGTACTTTGCTTTTATTTTAATTCAAAACAACAACACGACTGAATTTATCCCACGGCTATGTTGGCCAAATCCCTGAAATACGTACAGTTTGATATATTAAATACATTGCCATAGTTACCGATATCTGATTGTTTATAGACTGACATGTGGGACCTCCATGGACGAGCGGTTATGGTCGTTGACTTCAAATCACTCCCCCTCATCGCTGCGGGTTCGAATCCAACCAGGAATATACATGTATATTTTGTTAAGAAGCCATCCAGCTGGTTACGAGAGATCTGTGGTTTTACCCAGGTGCTCACAAGACGTTGTCCCCCATCCTAACAGCTGCAATAGTCGCTACATGACGCACTACTCGTTAGGTCCCATGCACAACAGAGTGCTTTCGTTTATTTTACGCGAAACATCTCTAACTAAGCTTAAAAACTTACATTTCACACACGTATCCCCGTGTATTTGAACAATGAGTATCGGACCATTTTCCCACCGATTCTTCTTCGTAGTAATACACACAGTTCTTGTCGTATGTCGCATCAGGTTCGTTCTTTCCCCAGTATCCAGTTCCTATTGGTATTGTACAAATATTTGATTATTACATACTACATTAATTGCCGAGTCAGCATCAACTCATTTTACGGTCATGTCGCCCTGATATTTTTTAAATTTCGTAAACATCGCAGGGCAGATTAACCTTATTAAAGATAAAAAAGTCAATGTGTTATCAAAATAAAATTCCTTTTCGATTCGCCTCCTTCTCACATCATGCTATTACTGTAAAACTAGCAATATTGTATAATGTCTCAAAAATTCACCCACGACCCCTATACGGCGTCAGCGCATGGCACTGAAGAAACTGCAACCGTATACAATACGCAAACGAAACTACCCCCCCCCCCCAAAAAAAAAGGACGATCAAATGACGCTGATATATCCATCGTTACATCAGTACACGAGATACAGGACACGTGACTCTAACATCGTTACATCAGTACACGGGATACAGGACACGTGACTCTAACATCGTTACATCAGTACACGGGATACAGGACACGTGACTCTAACATCGTTACATCAGTACACGGGATACAGGACACGTGACTCTTACATCGTTACATCAGTACACGGGATACAGGACACGTGACTCTAACATCGTTACATCAGTACACGAGATACAGGACACGTGACTCTAACATCGTTACATCAGTACACGGGATACAGGACACGTGACTCTAACATCGTTACATCAGTACACGGGATACAGGACACGTGACTCTAACATCGTTACATCAGTACACGAGATACAGGACACGTGACTCTAACATCGTTACATCAGTACACGGGATACAGGACACGTGACTCTAACATCGTTACATCAGTACACGGGATACAGGACACGTGACTCTAACATCTTCGATCATATTTAACTCCGTATAAATATATCTCACAGACAGACACGCCTCATGGCTTACTTGATTGTCCGGGATAGCAGCTTTTTAATATATTTTGGAAATGGTGAACTATGCCGCGCGTCTGCCTGTGAGATATGTGACCAAAGATTTTACAATAACTACAAAGAACAGCTTACAAGATTACATTGTTCTCCAGCCAAGCATTTACTTCATTTTATCGCTCGGTGTTTTCTAAAATCTTTATTCAAATGATGATATTTTATTTTCGTTTTTGATTCGATCACTAAATTTGTTTACCATCACCAACTCTATAACAAACTACATATGAACGAAAAAAGTGAAGTACTGGATCACTTAGTACCGTTGTACATTCTTGTAAGCTGTTTTTTAATGTTAATCCATGATATAACTTTAACATGAAACGGATAATGTAGAGATTTATTTACCACGGCCTATCATATGGACAACTATCTATACGATAACAACATACAATCCATATATAAACTACACACTATACAATGCATGTATCAGTACACGCACATCTAGTTCAGGTGTAAACAAGAAACACGTCAACAGTGGATATGTTATAATGAAATTTGTTATATCAATACAATTTTAACGAAATTTCGTTGTATGGTTATAACAAAGTTTGGATATAACGAAGTAAATCTCCAGGACCCCAGAAATACGTTAAAAGCGTGTTCCACTGTATATACTTACCACTAAGTAAATTACCACTATGTAACCATTCATATTCCCCTTCCACTAACTTATCATTCAGTCCTATCCAATAATATACTGTAAAATAAAATGTGACGGTGTTACATGGCATACAGTGAAACTGACTGTAAACATCTCATTCTCATGAATAATTAATGAGGTGAATTCGAGCCGCTTGTATGGCCACATAACACACACCTTATGCGATACGGAAAGTTACGTAGAGTCACGGATGAAACCGTTTCAAATTGCACTTTTTTTTCAATGGTCGCTGCCATTTTGTCGAATTTGCTGATAGCTCTTCACAAAGGAGATTCCTTCTTTTTTTTATTGTCCATTTCATTGGTAGAGAAATTCTAATGAATACTCATGCAATACGAATACCGAGGATGAGTAAAACCTCACTTAAAGAACAACTCAATAATAAGACCACCTAAAAATTAAGAACACGATTTTGAACTCCATTTTCACTATTTTGCTCTTTAATAAACCTCAATATAAAGACCACTTCAATAATAAGACCATTCTCAATGGTCCCAAGTGTGGTCGCATTATTAAAGTTAATATTTTGTCCGTTTTTATTTACTTGAGAACGGAAATAAACAAACAAAATACAGTCTAACAACATTGTATATACAATAATGGTATTCTCCAGTAATTACGATTCGACAGTATTAAATGTGTTTGTCATCGTTACAGGGCCTTTGTGATATACATTGTACATGTATGTAATCGCCAGGATTTGTGCCGAATGTTTGACTGTATTTTAGTGATATTCCTGCGCGATAGCTATATCAGCGGTCCGGGGTTACCAGCCAGTTTTAACACTGGTCCCTCTGCAGACAACTAACAACTTCCCAACATGAATCACAGGTGGAGGACAAGGATTTGATGCAAGTATTCTCATCAAGTTGTCATGGAGAACACACGCCACACATTGGGATTAAAACTCCGACTTTCAGATTGACAACCGAGTGCTCTATCGGCTTAGACAACTGTGTGAGCTTATACCAAACACTATACTTACGTTTTAAAGCAACCATGCTAAACATGTTAAATACTCTATATGATGAAATATATTATTGACTCGATTTTATTATAGTTAATTAACAAACAAACAAGAAATACATTAGCAGTTATTTCATTTTATGTTGCTCTGTTTACGTCCATGTGTCTTATGTTATTATATCGTTTTACGGAACATTAATTGTACCATGTAAGAACCTATGTATTTACCCTGGCCTGATACTGATCTTGCGCCAACAAAATCATTTTCTGCATCGCTATCAATTTCTACAAGATAAGCGTCTACGTTGAACTCCTTGCATGACTCCTGCAATAAATCAAAGGACTGTAAGCCTTTTTCCTTACTACTCTTACACCTTATTGGTCGTTTTTCTGTTGACACCAAAATACAGTTCAGTTCAAATTAACGAATAATTTAATTACGCACTGTCTCAAACTGCTTTTCAGTACAAAATGTAAATTTTGATGCAAACATACACTAACATATTACATAGATAATCAATTTATTTTATGATATTAGTGCATTACGATATTAGAGTTGTTGCGGCATTATGAAGTTTGTCTTTTAAACATATTTATTTTACATCGATTGTGAAACAAGTTCTTACAACTTATACAAGTCACGCTGATGACTGCTTCCTGGTTACCAACCAGTACTCGCGCCAAATTTAGGGAATTTGAAGTATATGATTTGGTCCTGGTCATTGCGGGTCTCAAACTCACAACTTTCGGATCAGTTTTGATGGAGAAAACCTATATAAGTCATTGGTTGTTGGTCTTATCCTTTTTACATTTACTATCGAACAAACTTTGTATGCATCATTTTGTATACTGTATGTAATCATGCTGTTCCGAGAATGTGTAAATGTAATGTACATATGTTACAACTACACGTGCGTCTTTAATACATAAACAATATTCAGTTACTGAGGTGTCGTGACAAAGTGAGTAATCTAAGCTAGGTATATCGTTTTGGTTGGGTTAGTGTTTTATGTCGTTCTATCAACTGTATTGTAGCTATGTACGGCGGTCCGTTGGCCTAACACGTGTAAAAACAACACCAAAAAACAAGACTTTATTGTTCATGTGTTAACAAACAATACAATCCTCTTATTTCCGCAAGAAACTGACAACTTTCCTACATGCATTAGAGGCGGAGGACAAATCTCCATAGTATACATCATTAAGTCAGACTGTCTGAGCGCACATACGCCTGACACTGAGTTCGAATATGTTCCAAAGTGACAGGCGATTAATCTACGGACAGTGGTAGATGGCCGGGCACTGACATGTTGTGAAAAGAAACTCTGTCTAACTCTATGCAATGGTGATTTAACAGCATATGTCTTATATCGAGTCCACATAATGTGGCAGGCATTTATTGTGGTGATTGGGTTTAAACTGGCAAGATCATGAACTAACTTTTCCTGCTACAATGGTCAGTATTGTGGGTAACGACAGGTACAATGGTGGAACCAACGACCTCCGTTTGCCAGAAGGATAGCTACCTCACATACAAAGTGTATATCCCGGCATAACTACCTCACATACAAAGTTTATATCCCGGGATAGCTACCTCACATACAAAGTTTATATCCCGGGATAGCTACCTCACATACAAAGTTTATATCCCGGGTGGGAACCTGCAGTGGTGAGGGGAAATGATTTAAAGTAATTGGCCGTTACAACTTGCAATAAATTAGATAGTTACTGACCACAGCTCCTGTCCATGTCTCTTTACCATGGCTGAAAAGGTAACATGAGTTTTCATGTTGTTCGAATCCGTGAGGACAGGCCTGACCGTTCACACCTACAATATTAACATGTAGTTCAATTGAAAGCATGACACATCTTTCCTTTATATTCATACTCCTTCCTGCGCTTACATGTACTCGTATATACTCCCAATCTGGTGGATGGAAAGTTACAGACACAGTTTGTGGGGCACGAGAACCCATCGATAACTACTTATTTTTTGCTAAGATCTCTAACCAATTTCAATCAAAACAATGATAAATTGATAACATATTTGAAGTTTTAAATCAATATTATATTTCAAACAGCAACTTTATTTATTACCATTTCAGAAATAGCTTATCGATATTTATAGAATGCACCGTCAACATAATCAAAAATGTTTAACTCAGTGGGTCGCATTGACATGTTAGACTGTACATGTGTTTGATACTGTTGTACAGTAGTACGTTCTAGTGTGTTTAACACCATTTTCCAACAACGTTTCAGTTACATAAGGTGATCAGTGGATCAAACAAATGTTCTGGGAATTAATTATCAGCCAGTACTAACTTGGCCTTCCGCGCGCAGCTGACAACTACCCCACATGAATCAGAGGTGAAGGACACATGACCGTAAATGTCACCGATGGACATGAACTGCGTTGCCCGGTTATCGAACACAGACCTCCAGGTGACAGCCCAGCGATCCACCAATTGTGCTAACCGGACGGATTTTTTATATAGAAATAATAATATGAACGTATAGTATCTATGTAATTCTTTAAAGTTTGTATTTATTATAAGCAATCAATTGTACATTCTGCAAAGGTTCCAAGAATAATTACCGGCAACAAATAAGATTCCCAATACCCAAATAGTCCACATTATGTCCGCTCAGTAACTGCCAACAATTCAACTGATCCATTTACAGGCTTATCTTCATGACTTTGCCATACTTCAGTGTCAGTCCACGTGTCCTGATCTTATCTAAACGACGTCATATTATATGAACTACATACAAATCCAGATACTCTGCCATAGTTTGCAAACGATACCGATGAATTCGTCTGTAATGCGTAACAACTTGTTAGATTTCAACTGTGTAATGGTGCGTGTTAGATGATGTTTCAGCATTTGAAGTACATAAGAGTGCAGGACGCGAGCTATGTTCACATAATGACATCATAAGATTTACATGTCCACATTTCCCCCAAAAAAATATCCATTCTAAATTATACAAATTCCTGGATTAAAGTATACCGCTCCTATTCCATTACGTCGCATATACCAAACTTTCTGACCTACATCAGTAGCTACACTATTGTAAGACCAGGGGAGGTATGACCTTACCAGTGAGATAAGAAAGTATTTTATAGAGCGTTGTGCCGTTATGTAATACGTGGCATCGTTCCATCCCGCATCGTGTTGTAGCGTCGACTGGCGATTACACGATAGCAATTACACTCTTCCGTATCTTATTGTATTATCCATATTGCTATGGCGTAATGGCGTATTTGGTTTGTTTCAACCAAATATCAGAAGTAAATCTGATACACAATAAAACATCCCTGGGACGCTTGAAAACTGGTATTCTTATTGAGGTGGTCTTAATATTGAGGTTTAATAGAGAACAAAACAGATATAATGAACTTGTAAATTATGTGCTTAATTTTTAGGTGGTCTTAAAGTGATGGTTTACTGTATAATAATATGAGATAAACTCAATGCATTGTACCAATTAATGTTTGTCAGTTTAATAAGTGTAATGAAATCTTACCCATCTTATCGATATTTTTAATGACAATGAACGTGAACAAGTACTTCTAACCATTAAAACGATAATACTGTGCTTTGGAATGCTGAGCCCTTTATATGTGACATTTTCTGCTCGACTCCATCAATCATTTTTACCCAGCTACATCTTCCCCTATCTCGGCATTCCGATTGACCAAAGCGATATCTACAGTGACCGGAAATCCAACCCTTCGGCGTTCCCTCTGTGTAGCAACTTATTCCTTCTCTAAAATGAACATTGCGTGACCATGGAAAAAAACGTTTTAATAAAGATAGTAACGCAACCCCTTCATGACCTCTTTTGCGGAAATACCAGTTCGTCATCAAAGAAACAAAAATTTCTACAGCAGCACTGACACTAGCCTCTTCACGGCCCCTTTTTTCTAAGAATAAAACTACATCACTTCAGTAACAAAGACATATGTAACGTTGGTGATTAATAAATACCCCACCCATCTTCAGTATGAAATGACAAATTAAAAATCTGCATTATCATCTTGACTATAAAAACACCTTTAAAACTTCTGTGTCAGAACGTGTTACAGTGACAGCAAATTATTCATCTTTATAAAAATATCATTAGTTTGAGAGAGTATCATAAAAAATAGAAATGACAAAAAGAACAAATACAAGCGGTTTGTGGTCACACATACATTGTCATATACAGAGTGATATAACAGTATCAGAAAAAAACCACCAGAAGGTCATAACGTGATAGTTCAGTAGGACTAATCTAGATTTTATTTGATAACGGAAAAACCACCATCGTTACGGAAAGAAACGACCATCATTACGGAAAGAACCGATCCCCGTCACGGAAAGAAACGACCGTCGTTCCTTTACTAAGACCGTCATGAATAAAATACTTTACGGACAAAATTCTGCTGAATTCGGCAAATGTTTGAAATAAAGGGTCAACGATCATACCAGGTTATTCTGTCGGTCAATCATCACAGTAAACTTCAGTTATGAATAGAGATACGACACGAACGAAATCTGTATGATAAAGCAAAACACTGAGTCGAGATAGATTACCTTTGGTCGCACAGAGTACCGTAAATAATCTTCTTAAGAATGGCGCTACATAAACATACACAATTTCACATTTAATAATTAATAATAATATCTTAATTTATAGAAGGTAACATGTAAAGAGGTATACAAAAACAGTCATGCAATATTAATTAAAACATGGCCTTCTAACAGATAAAACATGAATTGAAACAAAATAATTCTATAGCTCACATTCATCACTCATCAGCTTTTCATAGCGTATAAAGTACATACATATAAATATATAAAACATTCAAAAGCTATTAATAAATGTTTAACAAACATATTAGAGTGAAGATTGTTTTGACAATTTTAATGTTCTTTTGAATTCATTGACAGACGAGACCGATCTTATAGTGTTGTGAATTTCTATAACATTTACATTTGTGAAATAATTTTTTTTCATCTAGCTTGTTTTCTAATTTGGCGTGACTAAGTCGTTGTTTCACTGATCGTGAACTGTATATACTATTGGCTGAACATTTTAATAAATTCAACAGTTTTATATAATCTAGAAAAATCGATTCCAATGTTAATTTTTCGAGTCCGTAACTTACGTATGCGATATTCACCACTATTTAGTGATATTTACTGATTTATTATTAGTAACTGGGGAATACCAGTAAGCTTTCCTGACATAGCAGTCGGTGTCTTGGGAACGCTATGGAAATTGTCGAAGCGCGTTCCGGATGACCACAATTAAAGCATCCATTTCCCGTCAGCACCAAACGAAAGGTAGAAACATTGTGCGCCCATTTATTTGAATTAAACTACTCGGCTCATTAGTTAAGTATTATGTTAAATTTTGCTGATAGATATGACAAAATTGATATAATAAAATAATTATGGACTTAAAAGATGGTGTATATGATGTTTATAGGCACCGAAAAAAAGCATTATTGTTCTTATTGACCTCGGTCCGTAGTGATTTCTTCGGTGCATATCATATTATATACAACAGCTGAAAAGTCAATCATTGTGTATGCATGATCACAAACGCTTCAGTCGATTGTTCAATTCTACGTTTGTTTATCCAGTAATACCAACAAGGCAATGCAAACATTCACTTGTAACGCTAGAAAAATACTACACGTAAAGTAAAGTATTCATTACAGTGTAACTGTGAGTTAAAGGACAAGCCATTTCTTACATATGAGGCCCGTTCTTCATGAGCACATTTACTCTCCGATTCCTAAGAATTGTCATAATTTTGCAAAAATCGGGGTTAAACCATCGTTCAAGATATATTGGTTTTATGTCACCCACGTTATGATTTATGCGTTCGATAACGCCGATATCAAAACTCATGTTTAATACGCATATATTGCTGTCCGGAAATCATGTTAAAATATTAAGGAGGATATTTGCAATATGCACATACTCAACCTGATAGTTGATATATTTTAATGAACGTTTGTCTTAAGCGTGTGGAATTTAGTTGGGAAAGAGACTCGACTTTACATCAACATTTTATTTATATACAAACAACATTACATCGAAACAATTATAATTAGTTTTGAGCGAATTGTAACTAAACTCCTCACCACGCTTATCTCCCTTAGCAGTACATTAATCACTGCCCCCATGTATGTCACGCGATGAAGGAAATATGAATTAAATGACCGTTAAACATTGAATACAAGATCCTTGTATTCCTAACTAATCTTATCTGTGTTTATTACCAAATTAAACCAAAGCAAACTATGTCAGTCACATATTTGACCTTACTTGATGCATAGCAGTCGGTCCCCTTATGCTACAACTTTCATATACACTTAAAACATACAAGTGTGCCGTATAATGCCGTATAACTTTTTTATTGATAAACATTTAATGACTATGTGTAGATCATGATTCTCAGGTTGAATTGATTGATTTAAATAACACGATGCCTTGAACAATCAATGACAAGCTCTATTAACTCTTTCCAATCATCTATAAGTGGGAGCTGAGTATTGAGTTTTTCTCGCATCATCACATTTTTATTTTTTATTTTTTCATTCTGTGGATTTATGACTTAAAATAAAAAATATATCATGCCATGTATCTACGCTACGTTGAAAAATTTCAACAATGTCAGACTAATATTGACCGCGGTACGGTCATATTTATACCTGCACAAGTTTTGTAAGGTGTATGTGTGTCTCCCTGCGCACACATCCTTCTTTTTTCGTGCGTATTTCATGGCGGAAAACTTCATTTTCAACAGTTGGTACAGATACTAGTTGTACTCCGCCAACAGCTATGTTTCTTCGGAGAAAATTAAGAGTTAAAACATCATTGCAAATTATATCATATCTAGCGAACTAGAAAACAAAATCAGCAAGAATGTCATTCCTTGTCAAATATATTGAAACAGTTTTACATAGAGTCAGTTACATAACAACTTTTAATACCGATTTTAATCAATGTTGTTTTCTTGAATAACCAATGTACTTTCTAGATATAACAATTTGATTAAATAAGCATGTTTGAATGTAAAAGTGAATTATGAAAACAACAACGTTGTTCAACAGTCACATGATGGCACGATTATAATGTTAGTAGTTGATTTTGTTTCAGTGATCAATCTAAATTTAGAAAGCATGACTGTCGTGAAATCAATTTCATGTTAAATATGCAACAACACGATGATTTGTAAGTTTGACTTACTACGTGCTGAATAGTAAAACGTGTTCATTTCCTCCACATTCGAGCAACAACATATTTCAGGCGATTTTTACATACATTTCTCATATCGAGATGGATGTTTACATGATAATCATACGTGAATATTGTTGATCAATTAATAAAGCAATAGTTTGACAACATACTTTTAATCAGTATGACCGCATTTTTCGTGTCAGTTTTGTCAGATCCCGGATCTTGATCCGCTATAAAATAGGGCATATGTTCTGGTAGAGCACCATTTTAAGGTTTGTAACTCAAGCACAGTCACTTCGAAGTTTTGCAGCATTTACATATATTGTAGCAGTATGAACAAACTATTTCTTGCGGTTTTGTTGGTCGCCTGTATCACCTTGGTGACTCTTCCTGAAGTTGCCGAAGGTATGTTTATAATTTACTTATCATTTACTTATAAACATTATATTTTGAAATGAAACAATTCTGATAAATTTTGAATATGCTCTTTTTCAGAACATTGTGGTTTCATATGTGAGCGTAAGACAAGTTTAATTGTAATTTGCGTCCTATAAGTACCGACGATTTTTCGCAATTTTCTCTCCTTTTAAAGGAACATTGTCTTATATATCAGACAAAAATATATCCATACTCTTAAATATGAGAAAATCGGTGTTACTTTGTTGTCATAATGATGTAATCTCCGACACTGCAGTGTCACTTTTCTTACATGTTTCCCAAAACCACAAATACAAGTGTCCGATTCCGGTATTTTCTATCCTGACCTACGCGCCTTGTTAGTGCTAGCATAGAAAATACCTTTATCGGAGTTGTGATTTTCAGTTCTAGCAAACACTTAAGAAAAGTTACAATACAATGCTTTAGAGTACCTCTGTTTGAAGGCATTAACGTGAAATTTTCTCAAAATTATTGCTTAGCATATATTGATAGAAAATAAGACTATCTACATTTAAAGCGGACAGACATTTTCTGTAAACAATATTTGTAAAAAATGTTTAACACATTTGATAATGAATGACATTATAGCCGACGAAAATATTTGATTCCGCTGGATGTATCATATTTTTCAACCGAGACATTTAACTCCGATCTGTTTTCCAGAAGAACTCGAGGCATGCCGCTTTCTGAAATGTATACAATGGACCGATAGTACACGTATGCTAATTGAAAACTAATGTAATTCCCCGTTTTTAATCAAAAGGATTAAACACCAAATCCTCTCCGTTTTGCCTGAACTTCTAATTACGGTCACAGAAAATCCCGACTGTCGTTTTGATCTCTACACTTGGCAACTTTCCATTCAGAAACGCGTCAATAGCAATCTTTCTGAAAGTCGTTTTGTGATATGAAATGCGAATTTGATGGTTTGAAACTACCATATAGCCGTCCATGAAATTAACACTGGTTTGATATTCTTTAGTATTTCAATAAACATGACACCAAATGTTTCTGTACATGCAAGCACGTGTCTTGTAATACGAACAATCTTCTTCCGTCAAAAACTCCCCTCTCAGTTTTGCACAGACAGATAATTAAGGTAATCAATAAATTAGTTTTATATAAATTTGCATATATCATAATATTTTCTTAAAAATCGTGCTTGGAGTATGATGCATTGCGATTATGTTTACCATGACATATAATTAAGGACATTTTTATCGCGGATGATATTGTGCTTTTAACAATTAAAGATAATTAAACTTAAACTATTTGTTTCCCCCATCATCAATGATTAATGAAATAATATCCATCAAATTTTGGTTAAAAAAAGAAAATAAGCAATCCCCTATTTACTTAATGTATTGGTGTCTCCGTGTAAACGTTAGTAACAATTCTCAATTGAACTCATAATCGACGTCCTGTTCAAATAGCTTTTCTATTGGGACAAACACCATAATATAGAGATAGTGGTTATCAGCATAAAATCTTCCAATTAATGATTTTCTGAAAGTTCATATATTTAACTAAACTTACATGGGAACTGATTAACTACGCGCTTGGTGGTAATCAGTGTTAATCACTCAGACAGAGGAAGTTCCTAAATAACAATTGATGATAAAGTAAAACCTCAATGATAAGACCACATTTGGGACACTTGATAATTGGTCATAGTGTTGAGGTGGGCTGAATATTAAGGTTGAAGAAAGAGCAAAACAGAGTAAATGGACTTGAAAATTGTGTTCTTAATGTTGAGATGGTCTTATTTTTGAGGTGGTCTTAAAATGAGGTTTACTATACTATACATTAAATTTACAGCTCAAGGCTATGGAAGACACGGTGGCGGTTGGGGCAGATGTAGTTGCAAATATCATTGTTCTTATAGAGAATCTTACAGGGGAAGGTGCGGCTGGGGCGGAAGACGTTCTCGGTGTTGTCGACGTCGTTGGGGTAATTGGGATTAATCAGGGTACGATTTGAGAATGGCTGAGTAAAGTTGTTTTTGTCAATCATTTTCCTACATTGTATGAATTATGTTTTCTTCCTATTTTCGTATACTAACTAAATGTGTATCTGACCGATCTGAACAGGATTTATCACCTTAGTTATGTTGATACATTGGCTAAAAGCTGTTATACGAATAATTCCAATGTATTACGGTACGAAGCGATTGGAAAACTCTTGTCGTATCATGTTAAGCACGATCAAAAGCATCTAAATATAAAAATGAAGTTTATTTTTAATTTAAAGATATGACACACTTTTTTTATCGTCAAATACAGAGAAATATATTACTATTTGATATAAAGTGTATTCTTTGATGATGCATATTTATTTATGTTTTAACTCTATAAAGTATATTTTGCATGTTTGTTTAAGTAAAAAATGAACAAACATGAGTATGACAGTACTGATAACGAAATCATTATCGAAACTATTAAATGACCTTTGTCTTCTTACAGTTACACGGGGCAACAGATAACGTCAGCATAGACCGGTGGATATATTGATTTCATCTACCTAGAAAATAGTGATGGCAGAAATAGAAGTCACATTTTTAAATGTCATAAGAAAATAAAAGTATTCAAGAAACCATTATGTGTATTTCTTTTGTTTAATACAATAACTGTCATTTGACTTTATTCACATAATCATTTACTTGACGTTATTATTCATTTGAAATATTGAGTGTCCTACATAAATAACATTATAACGAATTGGAATCATATGACACCTACATGATCACAGTCAAAGGTTGCAACACTGAATGGGGAGACCAATAGCAAAATGCTTCACATATTTAAGATAGTTTTATGTCTGAGCTCGAAAACAGTAACTTAGATAAATCAGTTATGACAACTTTCTATTTAAATGCAAGAACATATATATTTAGAAAGTATCTTCTATTTTTGGACAGTACAGGAACGTCACATGATACTATGTTTTTATACTTCCATGCAATTATCTGTCCTTGTTAATACATTATTTCTCTGATGAAGACCAGGGTACTGTTTTACTAACATTCTTACGTTTTGCGTAAGTTTTTGCGTAAATTATCAATTTACGCAAACCTTACGCAAAACTTAAGTCCGTTTTACTAAAACTGCGTAAGTGTTTTACACTTACGTGAAATGTGTTCGTAACTCTTCAATCAGAGGTATAAATTTTGATGAAATATCGCTCAAGTAAACAGTAGTAATAGCTCAATTGGTAGCGCGTTCGTCTAGTAACTTCGACCAATAGATAGGTGTGTGAGTTCGAGACACATTTCAGACCCTATTTTTATGGACAATATGATTTTTTATCCCTTACTCAGTGCTTGTTAATTACTTGTAGTTTGTCTTTTCTGCCTGTTTTTTTTGTTTTTTTTTGTTATCGTCTAATTGTTTTGTCGTTAAATCAAACTTGTTTAATGATGGCTATAGCGTCGTCGCTAAAATGTTCAATTGAACCCCTTACATTCAAGTAGCCATATCAACTTTGTTCCATATACATGTAATGTGTAGCGAAAAATGTACATGTAAATCTACTTAGTGAATAACTTAGTGAATACACATGTTACACAATGTTTTTAATTAATGATATTCGAGCGAACAATAATTAGTATAAGACGTGTAAGTACAACTGTAGATGACCAACGAAATATATAATATTGTAATGAAAAGAAAACAACTACCCCCCGATGGTCTCGAACTCAGACCCAAAACTAAAAATTGCATTGTAAGGCGCGGGCCAGCTACAATCTGAGCTATCACGGCTGTTACTTTAATGAAATAAATATCACAATAAATAGGGTTTCTTGTTATTTGATTTACCTATTTTGATCAATAAAGGTGGTCAAACCATGTAAACATTGCATGACGTCACTCTCAACTTATCATGGTATACTTTATTATCACTACTTCAAACCTTGTCATGATTAGTTCACATGTTACCTTCAAATGATTGATTCACTGTTGTTACAAACATAAATTAGCCTGAAATCCTGATAAATGTAACGAATATTTTCAGACTCATCGTCTGTTTTCATATTCTCAGGAAGTACTCATCGAGTTGTATTTAATGCATCGTGGGATTGAGTTGTGACGTAATAATACAATGGAGCTTTGTAGTGCCACATATAGGCCGTGCCGCATATAGTTCGCATTCGAGGCGAACTATATGCGGCTAAAAGGCATGGTCATGCCGCATATAGCTGTTTTATGTCTTGTCCTAATGAAAGTCATCATCATCATCATCAGCTGTTCTAATTTAAAGAATACATGTTCCTCAAACTGCCATATACACATTAAAAAAGAAAATAACTGTGTGTCACCTGAAATATATTCCCCACATCAGACAGTGGACAAATCATTAGGACCAGTTTGGGGTATGTTTAATAAAATAACAGAATAAAATATGCTTAAACGAAATAAACAGTTTGGTTTAATGTTGCTTGATTAAAATTCTACTAACAGTTTCGAGCAGATAAAAGTGAGCAATCATTAACATATTATTTCATCGCATCGCCACAGCCGTAGACGGTCGGACCCGGGATCAAACTCGCGATCTTCGCACTGGAATTTTAGTGCGATACCGGCTGCGCTAGACTGGGATGCGTGATAAATCATCTTTATTATCTTAACAGATGACACCAATGTGCGTTAGCAATTTACCTGCTTTTGTCGCAACTGATAGAAATGTTTACAAATGTGTTTAAAATTAATATTTCTGTGAGGTTTCTTTAAAATCCACAAGTTGGTTATATATGCAGAAGGCGAAGCGCTGACAAAGCATGATATATGCCCACTATAATGCATTTGTTCATAAATGGGTCATAACTAATTCTGACAGTGGTTTAGAAAAACATTCATTCACTCATGAGTCCGTTTATCTCCTTTTCAAAATTAACTTTTTTTATATTGTTTTCTTATTTAAATACACATTTCAAAAACACCTTTAAGAGAAGTGAGCTAAATGCGGCGACGAGGCACATGTCCGCTGCATAAAACTAACGTGAACTTAATTCGGCGAAGAGCGACGCATATAGTTCACGCATGAACTTAATGCGGCGTTCTTCGCCGCATGTAGTTCGTGCGCGAACTATATGCGGCACGGACTATATGTGGCACTACAGAGCTTATCGTGTAAAAGACATGTGATGCTAGTAATACGTAAACTATACAATTTAGCGTTACTCACCTTCGTCATCGCTGAGATAGGGTGGCTCCTATCTGTACGATATTTATTATCAAATCTTAAACTATGCCAATCAGATATCGTGATAATCTGTACTTTTCTATAAGTTCACGATCCGTCTAACATGTCAGGTATTTCTCTGAAATGTCGAGCTCTTCGAGCGTTCATACGGTCGGCCATATTTACGCAAAACGTAGAGATTTACGGTCGGTAATTTCTAACGTAACTTTACGCTCTAACTTACGCAAATACCTACGTACGCAAATATTAGTGAAACGCATTTACGTAGAAATTTTGTACGTACGCAAAAACTTACGAAAATATTTGATTTACGCAAGCGTAAGTACGTTAGTAAAACAGTACCCAGTTAATTAGTCGACATTCACCACCTTCCGCACTGAGGCTCAATTACCGAACCATCGACATTGTTCTCAAGATAAAAAAGACTTTAATCAAATGATATAAGAAAAAGGTTGGAATATAGATCTTCTTTCTTAACATCGACCATTCTCAGCAATGAACGCTTTTTTTGTGCACTTTTTATGATTGAGCTGTACGTTGAATGTCTGATAACTAGCTGCAAATGGTCTATATACATTAATAATATAAACATGGACTGTCGATATTAAGGCCCGTTTGTTAGTAGTGTAAATGTATATGACGACGTTAAATACAAACGATAACAAGGAGCGAATTTAATAAGTAGTTCTCTAGTTATCAATAAACATCATGATAAACGTACTTACATAATTATGAACAATTAAGTCGTACCAATTAATTGTGTGTACCACTGGACAAGATATGCGTGTTGATAATGCATCATATATAATTAATCGAATACCTTAATAACACTTTGGTATACTCAAGAAAAAGTGTCCGTGACAAAATATTGAAATATTCTGACTTAAGTCTGCGTTTGTGAGCGACTTATATAGAGAAGTTCCCATATACGTGAGCTCATTAGCTTGGTTGTTCTTATCAATACTTATCAGCTGTGTAAATATCTTAATTGCGCTAATACAGATGAACAATGCAATGCATTTCACAACGTTTGCCTTGAACATCAAGTATACATAACTGATGATTCTATTCCATATTTACATAAAAATAAAACTGTTCTTAAATGCATGACGTTATTTACAAGCTCAAAAAAGTCCGAAATTTTAATCGATTATGACTTGTTAGTGTATACTTTAACATGTGCACATTGAAACATACATGTTTGTATTCCTAAACTTGAGATGAATCAAGTCCATCATCTAAGATTCTCAAAAAGGCCGCATGCATATAGCACCATTTCAGATTTCAGTAAAGTCTCCATTGTGAATCTTAAAGTAATTAACATTTTCACATGCACACCTCAACATCCAAAACTTCAGCATATAAACTGCGGTAAATAACCAACGTCAAACGCTAATCGGCAAGTTTTTCAGGTCTCACTTAATTCTAATTAAGTAAATATCTAAATTTGTATCTGAACTTGAGTAATATATTGAAACTCGTGTTGTTAGCTAAAGCATGACCATTTCCTCGTAGGTAAAGCAGTAACAAGCTTCAAGCATTTTATATAAACAACAACAATCATCATATTTGTATTTTGTAGATCAATCAACAAAACGATTGTTTACAAATATCTTTAACCAAGCTAATTTCGAATGTTTTCGAGGTACGAGAAAGCATCAACAAGCGATTCATTCAGACTTTTAATGTCTCGTAATACGATACAACGCTAACACTCTGACTTAATATCATAACAATGGCCGTCGATCAACACATTTATATCTTTAATGAATTCTCAAAATAATAGTATGTTAATGAAATTGGCTAATTTTGTTCATTTAGAACCCTAGAGCGTATTATTTTAGAATGATCTTCATTACTTTATTACACGCTTATTCTAGTTGTATATGTTGTATGTTGTCTAATCTCCATGTACTAGAACATTCTCTGTATGTTAACCTTCGTGACTTTCATGTTATTGTCTCATAAAGATAAAATATTCATAATTTGTATATATAGTACTGTAAAACACTATAGTACTGTAAAACACTATAGTACTGTAAAACACTATTGTACTGTAAAACACTATAGGCAATTTAACGCAGTTAAAAATATTTGAGTCGCCCCCTTCCGTTCTGATAATCCTTTACATTTGGAGAACTCCCCCGTGTTACGGATTTGTTACGGATTTTATCAGTCGCCATTGTTCTACGAACAAAGAAACTTGCTTTCTGTGTCTTCGGAAACTTTTTTGGAAATTGTGAAGAAGATCAAGGTTGTTTTCAGTTAAGTACTTTAATATTATGATATATATGTACTTTGCTTTGATTTTTATCTACCGATAGGTAGATTTTGCGAAGCATTGATTTTGTTAAACCTTGTCCGATAAAGTTTACATGTCTATATATTTAGTCTTGTTATGGCGGACTGTGACGTAGTGTGTAGGCTAAAAATAGATTTTGCTGTGTACAGGTGCCTAGCGTGGCGTGTGCATAACATTAGATCTAAACTTTACACAGTACTACTGTAGCAGTGGTTTAAATAATTTTATATTGTAAACATAGGAGTGTATTATGGCGATCAAAGTGATGCTGTGGGGACACAGTTTTGTGCGTAGATTCAACGATTTTATAGAGCAACGGGACTATAGAAATCTTGGTTTAGAAAAGGAGAACTTTAATTTTGTTTGTGTTGGATTAGGGGGATTATCGTTGAATCAACGTAGAAGGCTACATTCAATTGATGACAAACTGTTAAACTGTGATTTGTTGTTGCTTGATATTGGCTCTAATGATATGTGTAGAGAAGGTTATTCTCCAGAACAATTTGCTCTCGATATAGTGAGCTATGCTTCCTACCTAATACAAGGACTGAATGTTGGAAAAGTGGTTATTTTTCAACTGTTACCAAGGAACCATTTACCTTATGATAATTATAATACTCATGTGATTCGTGCTCATGTTGCAATCGAAAATGTGTTAAGCACGACAGACTTGTCAATATATTATTGGAAGCACAGGGGCATGTGGAATTGCCAACAGTCCATATTTTTGAGGGATGGCATACATTTATCGAATGACATTAGGTACCCTAAATATATGAGAAGTGTCAGGGACTGTATTATTCGTGTTATTCGATGGAGTTAGAATTTTGCATTAGCAGCAGAGGTAATTTATTTTATCATAGTTGTTTATTGGAAAGGCAGCTGTTCACAACTTATTTAGAATTTTTGTATTATTATGAAAGAATATATAAAGTTGAAGTATATGTTGCAGCGGTTAATTGAGGGGCTGCATGTATTTGCAGCGATTTTTTTAGTGGTCTGCGTGTATTTGCAGCAGTATTTTGTGTGGTCTGCATGTATTTGCAGCGGTTTTTGAGTGGTCTGCATGTATTTGCAGCTGTATTTTGGGTGGTCTGCATGTATTTGCAGCCGTATTTTGAGTGGTCTGCATGTATTTGCAGCCGTATTTTGAGTGGTCTGCATGTATTTGCAGCGGTTGTTGAGTTGTCTGCATGTATTTGCAGCTGTATTTTGAGTAGTCTGCATGTATTTGCAGATGTATTTTGAGTGGGCTGCATGTATTTGCAGCGGTTGTTGAGTTGTCTGCATGTATTTGCAGCTGTATTTTGAGGGGTCTGCAGTTATTTGCAGCCGTATCTTGATTGTGTGACTGCATGTATTTGCAGCTGCAATTTTAGTGGTCTGCATGTATTGTGCAGGGTTTATTGGAGTGGTCTGCATGTATTGTGCAGGGTTTATTGGAGTGGTCTGCATGTATTGTGCAGGGTTTATTGGAGTGGTCTGCATGTATTTGCAGCTGTTTGTTGAGTGGACCGTCTGCATGTATTGTGCAGCGGTTTGTTTTAGAGGGCTGCATGATTTGCAGCTGGTTTAGAGTGGTCTGCATTGTATTTCGCAGTAGTGGAGTGAGAGGACTGTCAATTTTCACTTGTTTGCAGAAGTTGATTGAGTTATCTGCATGTTTTTGCAGCCATTCTTTGAATGGTCAGCATGTAAGTTGAAAGTTTGATAGAGTAGTCAACATATATTTTGCTGTTTTGATGAATGCACCAAATTTACTGAAGTAATCTATTGAGTGCTGTGCATTTTATTATCTTGCTGAGGTTGTGTTTTCAATTATGTGGATTGTTGGTTGATTTGCATGTAGTTTGCAACAGTATTGACCGGTAAACATATTGTACAGCATATTATTAACAGGTCATAGCATGTGGTTAAAGATCAGGCTATTGAGTTGTGTTCTTTTACATAGGACGCGGCATATTTGGTGGTTTATATGTTATTCTAGCGGCATGTAATTTGTTATATTACATGGAAATAACATTAGAATTGTACGTATTTAGTAATATATAACAGAATACTTGATATTATAACGTTTAAAAGTAATAATAGCTGCCAGTTGAAGTATATCACATGTAAGATAAAGCCATTTAGCTGTGTTATGGCTGACATAGTCAGTTTTAATTAATAGACAACAGTTTTTACTGGCTAGCTTACTTAGGTGGTAAAGCTAAAAATTGTAAATTCAATAGCATACGGTAATGTATGTTTTTATTTATGCTATTCTTCAGGTCATGCCGCCAAAAAGATCGAAAAGAATTGATAGTAGAAAACGAAAAAGAACAGAAGAGCCTGATCAGGGCCAGAACATTGTTGACAACAGTAACTTGAGTAAGCAGCAAAGTACGTCTATAGACCATGCTGCAATTGTGGAATCTGTGTTAGTCGCGTTAGAGCGAAGGGGCGTGATCCCAAAACAGCCAGCAGAATCAAATGCTAATATTGATACTGTGACTACCATAGAACATAATGATCCTATTAGCAGTGGTGTCACTGACAGTATTAGAGATGCTTTGCTGGCAACAGCCCCAAGACCTACAGGTACTAGCAGTACAGATATTTCTGATGTCATAACATTAAATTCGAATAACTTGCCATTGGGTGCGCTGGTAAGCGACAAAATTAAAGCTTCCATATGGAACAATGAATTCATTGAACTGTCAAGTTTAATCGATAAGAAAAATAATCCAGATGAGGTCACAGTGAAATTTACTTCTAGCGGGCAGAATGTGTCGGTGTCATCCAAAGACACAGACAAGAATTTGACCATAGGAAAATGGCTATCTGCATTTACAATATACATGGACATATATATCAGACGCTATCCACAAGAAGCTTCAGCTTTGTTATGTTACATAAACATGTTAAGGGATTTAGAGAGGGTACACGGGGTTGCAGCACTGAATTTTTACGACCGTTATTTCAGAGCTCACAGACAAACACAGCTTTTGCCTTGGGGTACTTTGCACCATGAGTTGTGGATCAGGGCTACCACAATGGTAGCTACATCAAACTCTCGTGGTGCTCAGGTCTCAGGCAAAACCTGCTTTAAATTTAATAAACCACAAGGTTGCAGTATGAAAACTTGTAAATACGAACATGTCTGTGGACACTGTCGAAAGAATCACCCAAAATTTAAGTGCTTTGCTCTTCAGAAGAGTTCAAATTCATATGGTGCTGCAGCTTCGGGGTCTTCGTCCCAGTCAAAAGTTATTACTAACGGAGGTGACAGATCAAATCATTCATTTCGTTCCAACCCCAATAAAAAGTAATATCTTGCAAAAATACTTGTGCGGTTACAATGAGTTAGAAACAGAATTTCTTGTAGAGGGTTTCAGTCAGGGGTTTAAGGTTCTATTTGACAGTGTTTTACCATTTCAAACTTCGGTACGTAATCACCCATCTGCCTTGGCTAACAAACAAGAAGTAAATAAAAAGCTTATGATTGAATTGCAGGCTGGTAGAATTATTGGTCCATTCAAAAATAGGCCTAACAATTTGATCTGTTCACCACTAGCTCTAGTGCCCAAGAAAGAACCAGGAAAGTTTCGTTTAATACAAGATCTGTCTTTTCCTAAGGGAAATTCGGTCAATGCAGGCATAGAAAGTCAATTCACACAAGTCCAGTATGATTCTATTGATACTGTGGTTCAAAAAGTAAAACAATGTGGCCGAAACTGTCTCATGGCAAAAACAGATATTGAAAATGCTTTCCGTATTGTTCCAATTCATCCGTCAGATAGGCATCTCCTGGGTTTTTCATGGGCAATGGAGGATACTGTAGAATATTATATGGATGCTTGTTTAGTTATGGGTTTAAGTATATCATGTCAGCTTTTCAATCGTTTTAGTGATGCTTTACAGTGGATCATGGAATCCAAATATCAGGCAATCATGAGTCATATTTTAGATGACTTCTTTTTTGTGGGTCCATACTATGATAGGCAATGTCAGGATAATTTAGAAAGGTTTCTCGCTATGTGTAAAGACATTAACATTCCTATCAAACAGGAAAAAACTGTCTATGCTACAACATGCATTATTATTTATGGCATTGAGGTTGACTCTACATGTATGGTAACTAAACTACCTGAAGACAAGGTAAACAAAATTCGCTCTCAACTAGGTCAAATAAAGTGCCGTAAAAAGGTTACACTTCGTGAATTACAATCTTTGTTAGGTTTATTAAACTTTGCCACAGTTTGCGTGGTTCCGGGCCGCACCTTTCTTAGGCGCCTTTATGACTTAACATTAGGTGTGAATTCTCCCAATTTTTATATAAAATTGAATAAATCGGCACGTGCAGATTTAGATATGTGGTTTTCATTCATGCAGAGTTTCAATGGACGCTGTATGTTTCTAAATGATGAATGGATAGAGGCTGACACTTTAAATTTATATACCGATGCTGCTTCCACAGTGGGTTTTGCAGCAGTATTTGGTCGCGAATGGGTTGCGGAAAGATGGCCTTCACACTTAAATTCAATTCACATTAACATAATGGAACTTTTCCCAATTATAATAGCGGTTCAGCTTTGGGGCCACAAAATGGCCAACCACAAAATTGTGTTTCATTCTGACAATATGGCAACAGTTTGTGTAATCAACAAACTTACATCTAAGGACCCAATAATGATGAAACTAGTCAGACGCTTGGTATTGCTATCAATGCAGCACAATATATTGTTTCGCGCGTCTCATGTGAGCGGGATTCATAACAAATTGGCTGACAGCTTATCTCGTTTTGATTTTCAGAAAGCTTTTCAGGAAGCACCATCCCTGAGCCATACTCCTCTCCAGGTTCCAGCTCAATGGCTGTCAATTTAAGTCAGGACTGTCAGCGCATAATATCAGGGGCACTTTCTGACAGGACGAAGAAAATTTACTTCAGTTACTGGAAAGCTTTCACTTCATTCTGTTCAGCCAATAACATTACCATCAAATTACCAATACAAGAAGTAGTTCTTGTCAATTTCTTAGCCAATTTGTTTGCATCCAAATACCGTGTAAACACTATAGCTTCTCATGTATCTGCCTTATCTTACATCAATAAGTTGTTTGGTTTTAATGATTTTAGCCAATCATTTTTAGTAAAACAGTTTTTAAAGGGAGCTAATAATTTCAGTACTGATGAGATGGCCCCAGATACACGCTTGCCAATTACATACACGCTACTTAAGAAAATTTTGTTGGCTATACCTCATACAATTAACAATTATTTGCATAGAGTTACATTTTCGGCTATGGCCATTATTGCTTTCAATGGATTTTTACGCATAGGTGAAATGTGCGTAAAAGGTGCCCAAAATTATTCTTGTGTACTTCAATACAATGACATTCAAATAATTGAAAACCATTTGGGTTTGGCCGGTGTAGAACTTACTATAAGGAAATACAAACATAGTAGGAAACCGGCCACCCTTTTTATGCCAGTTAATACAGTAGA
Source organism: Mactromeris polynyma (assembly GCA_032209605.1). NCBI lineage: Eukaryota > Metazoa > Mollusca > Bivalvia > Venerida > Mactridae > Mactromeris > Mactromeris polynyma. The sequence goes on from JASFXZ010000036.1 coordinate 4,281,751, forward strand.
TAATACTTTGTGTCCAGTAGCTGCTATTAGATCATATTTGTCAGTGGTTGCACACTGTAAGGGACCATTGTTTCAATGGCCTGATGGGAATGGCATCTCCTATGCATTTTTCAATTTGCATTTAAAAAATACCATTACATTTTTGGGTTTTGATGCTAACCGTTACAAATCCCATTCATTTAGAATTGGAGCAGCTACTCATGCTGTCATGCAAGGTTTTTCAGAAGATTCTATACAAAAAATGGGTCGTTGGAAGTCAAACGCTTTACAAAGCTATATTAGATTACCCCAACTGAAACTTGGCCAAACATGTTCATCAAACTAAGGGGAGATTCAGTGAGGAATAGTATATATGTTTCAAAATTGAGTATATATTGAGACAGTGATATTTGAAATCCAGCATAAGGCTGTTTCTTATCGCATAGTAAATAGAATTGTGTAAATATTGTTCAGAACCCTGTCATTTTGCAATGTGAAAAGTCCAGCATAAGGCTGCTTTTCACATTCAAGGTGTAGTTCAAAAAATTGGCTCAACATTTGAAATCCAGTGTTATAGTGTTGTTTTTATTTTTTCACAAAATTTTGAAAATATTTTTATGTTGATGCAAGGAATTGGTTGTATTTTGTTTTGATATAAAAAGTTGTTGTTTTTATTATATGTTTGAATATTTTATATATGTTCAGCATAAGGCTGCATGTATTATTCAATATGTAGGTAAAATTGTGTAAACCATAAAGTGCTAATACAGCGCTGAGTTATTACTGAGAAATTGTATACTGGATTGTCTTTGTCCAATAGCATGAGTTAAATGTCCAGCATAAGGCTGCATTTTTACAATGAATTGGCATTACACATAAGGTTTAAAATGTCATACATACATGTATATTTAAGTGTTATGAAGCAACGTTTAATTTAGTGGATTTCCATGCATGGTGTTCGGGTGGGTACGCAATTGGATTGCTTATGGCGGTTAAGGTAGCCCACCTATGTGTTTTGACAACATTATTTTAGTTTTTGCTAAAATTTATTTATGATCATTTATAATGTATGTGTTTTATTCTTGGCAAAATTCGTCATTTATAAAATTAAATGACATGTTCACACATACACTGTTTTGTTGTTTCTTATATTGTATAACACATATGAACTCACACCATATATGATAACCCACCTAAATAGAAATGTGGTTTGTGATGTGGAAGGGAAGATTCAAAGGCAATTTAACGCAGTTAAAAATATTTGAGTCGCCCCCTTCCGTTCTGATAATCCTTTACATTTGGAGAACTCCCCCGTGTTACGGATTTGTTACGGATTTTATCAGTCGCCATTGTTCTACGAACAAAGAAACTTGCTTTCTGTGTCTTCGGAAACTTTTCCGCCATCATTCCCCATCCACCTCCCGTACCACATGACATAATTTGTTGTATTTATAATTGTGTTTGTACATATTATTATTATATTAATGTTAAACTATCATCATGTTTTAACATGTTTTTATTCTTTACATTATTACTTGTCATGATAAGGGCGGTTAAGGTAGCCCACCTATGTGTTTTGACAACATTATTTTAGTTTTTGCTAAAATTTATTTATGATCATTTATAATGTATGTGTTTTATTCTTGGCAAAATTCGTCATTTATAAAATTAAATGACATGTTCACACATACACTGTTTTGTTGTTTCTTATATTGTATAACACATATGAACTCACACCATATATGATAACCCACCTAAATAGAAATGTGGTTTGTGATGTGGAAGGGAAGATTCAAAGTACTGTAAAACACTTAGTACTGTAAAACACTATAGTACTGTAAAACACTATAGTACTGTAAAACACTATAGTACTGTAAAACACTATAGTTCTGTAAAACACTATAGTACTGTAAAACACTATAGTACTGTAAAACACTATAGTACTGTAAAACACTATTGTACTGTAAAACACTATAGTACTGTAAAACACTATAGTACTGTAAAACACTATTGTACTGTAAAACACTATAGTACTGTAAAACACTTAGTCCTGTAAAACACTATAGTACTGTAAAACACTATAGTACTGTAAAACACTATAGTACTGTAAAACACTATAGTACTGTAAAACACTATTGTACTGTAAAACACTATAGTACTGTAAAACACTTAGTACTGTAAAACACTATAGTACTGTAAAACACTATAGTACTGTAAAACACTATAGTACTGTAAAACACTATAGTACTGTAAAACACTATTGTACTGTAAAACACTATTGTACTGTAAAACACTATAGTACTGTAAAACACTATTGTACTGTAAAACACTATTGTACTGTAAAACACTATAGTACTGTAAAACACTTAGTACTGTAAAACACTATAGTACTGTAAAACACTATAGTACTGTAAAACACTATAGTACTGTAAAACACTATAGTACTGTAAAACACTATAGTACTGTAAAACACTATAGTACTGTAAAACACTATAGTACTGTAAAACACTATAGTACTGCGTATGGAATCGGTTGTCATATCTCTCTAATGTATGTATTATTTAATTGTATAATATTAGTTATACAGGTTGTTGACAGGGTAGCCTATATGGGGGAATATAACCAGTTTGTGTGCCATATAACCCGAGGCGTTAGCCGAGGGTTATATGAATCGCAGACTGGTTATATTCCCCCATATACCCTGTCAACAACCTGTATAACGAATTTATAATACTGCAATTCCGTGTTTTCATACGAATTTAGTTAAACAAGCAATGTTTCGATGCCTAGCTCTCTAGATCTAATAATTAGATCTGTGTATTTTTGGTGTTTTTGGTTCATAAAATTGTTTAGAGTGTTTTAGTTTTGTAAAATATCAGATATTAAAACGTATTCCTTTAAAAATATATCGGGAATTACTTGTTGTAGATCAAAATATTTTTATTTCACTCACACGTTATATTGCCTGAAAATTAATTGCATTACCCCGTAAGGTACCTCAATACACATGGTTAAGCGCGCGCTTGCACTCTAATTTTAATTTTCAAGCGTCTGATCTCATGGACTTTATCGAACTGAATTTTGCTCAAACCTTAAAAAATCTATCGTTTTGAATATTAATACTAGCACACATGTAATCTGTTCAATATTTAATGAATCATGTGTGAAGATCAATTTTCAATTTCTAGTAACTTGCAGACATCAAGAGATAAAAGTTTTCGAGTCGAGCCGTCAATGAAAATTGTCACGAGGCGCATGAAGGGAAAAACGTCATATACCCTGTCAGCGCCGTGTATATAGAATCCTATACGCGAGCATTTAACCAATGAAATTACTGTATTTTTCTTTGCAGTATTATAAATGTTCATGTTCTTCTCTGTTAAACATTTCCGAATGACATTGAATCCTGTAATAAAATCTCAACAGTGTAATGCAAATATGTCAATGGTCAAACAAAACGTATAATAACTATTTTAACTAATTTGGCAAGTATTTGTTACACTTTTCGCTAAGCTTATATACTAAAATGCTTCAAGTCAATTGTAGTGTTGTGCTAATTTACGACGTTAGGAACCAAACATTTACGAATGTTAAATTTCACACACAACATTACCTTTCCAATCGTTCACAATCCCAGTTTTTATCTAGCTGGTCTGGGGTGGTATTCACGAAACATCTTAAGTTTTACCATAAGATTATCCTTATCCTTTTTTTCTTTTCCGTAGTTAAAGATAAGGAAATCTTTAACCTTAAGAATTTCCTCAGTGTCACTTAAAGATTTCCTTGGCAAAGGAAAGCCTTAACTTTTAGGAAAATATTTATTTCATCTAAGGAAAATCTTAAAGTGGTTGTCATGCAAATTGGAATTTCCACGATCTAAAAATAGTAACGGAAGTCGACAAGTGCGTTTTATCAACGTTTGCCGTAGCTACGATGTCGTAACTTCGACGGCAATTTAATCATTTTCAACAAATAAACATTGTTTCGATTACGTTTGGGACGAAGTGTTAATGACGTGTACGAAGTTTCACGAGAGTGAATCGCTTAAATGTGCGAAATGTAAACCAAACTAAAGAAAAACTACTGAATGCCTTCGCTGGATCCATGTCAATTTGACTCAGGTAATCGTCTTTTACTCATTCTTTTCAAAGGTAGATCTACATCATTCTCACACTTGTTGTGACATATTGAATTTACGTTTTTTACTTCAACACCTGTCAATTTCAAGGGAGAATACTCCTACATTGACTTCACTGAAGTCAAGAAAGCGCAAAGTTTACGTAAATTATTTCATTAACGTTCGTCTACAAAGAACTTAAATCAGTCATCAAATAAAGCATTAATTTATTGATTTCCTTTGATGAGAGGTGCAAACCATCGATATAACATAAATATTACAGAGAAATAGTGACCAGCTAATAGGAAATAATCAACAAATCTGTCGTTATACCAACATTAGAGTGAATATGACAAACTTGTGTCTATTATTGAATTTGTGATATGCAAATTTAAATTTCTGTTAAAGCCTTAAGGCGATATTGCTCAGTACAGATAATGCTAATGATTTTGTCCACGTGGTCATAAGTGTGTAGCAAAATGTGGTGGCACTTTCCACAACCATCTCAAAGGGTCTTAATTGTGATTCTTAGGATATCTTTTCATTTGTCTAAATGAATTTTTATCTTTGTTCAGTTGATAACACACTTATTCAAGTTCTTGAATATTTTGTAAATTTACTGAAAATAAAAGGATTTGCATTTCTTGGATATATGCATATTAATAATCTACTACCATTACATGTAATATGTACAGTTTAAACATTATCATGAATTCTCATAAAGATTGTTTATGCTAGTTTTGTGCATGAAAAATGGAATTATTTAATAAAATCAGGGACCATAATTATGTTATAGTGTGTTCCAGATGAAATGAAATATGGAATAATTTAGTTGTTTCTAACATTTTATATGTTACATTATTTATCTGTTATTACTAACAGAATGTATTCAAAAACTGCTTAGAATTATTGTTTGGTAGAAGTATTTAACTACTATTTATGATCAAACTGTAGTTCAGTTAACCTATCCTTGGTATACATAACATGTAAAATATATGGTACACAATACATGCAATACATTAATGAAGATATTGAGATAATCACACAATACTCAAATCAACAAGATTGCATATATGCACATGCTGTCTCAGTGTCTGTAGTACCTTCATCTTCAAGTGAAGATTTGTGGTTCATTCATTTTTTAATTGTAAAAACCCATTCAATGTGACACAATTTCATGTTGTGCTTGAAAATTTGTATTGCACCAAACAGGTTTTTAAATATAATGATTGTCAAACACCAGTTTTATAGTTTTGGTCTTTGATTTCCTTCCAATTTAATTTATAGTCTATCCGGCATTTGTCATAACAAAAAATCCACAAATTGAATTTAAAAAGCATCAATATTTAACAACATTAACCGTGTCCGTCGGGTTCAACATGTACAACATACTACAATGCATCTTGGCTCTACTATTAATCTGTCTAGATATGAAGTACGAAGCAGTCAACGATCCAACAAATTAGCGTTCGAACACCTTCACAAGAATGTTAATTACTACGTGAAATGATGAATACTCATGCCTGTAAGATGGCATTCGCAGCTTATGTTGTATCTTCAAGAAAAATATACAAGAACGAATAAAATATTTCCATTTTTCCTTATCTGTCACAGTGTCAGTTTCAACACAACACAATTCGCGAAAACATATGACACAACGCAGTCAAACGTATAATATCCTTTCAAACGGTGATACAACTTCATTGTATAATCCTGTGTTTATCCATTATGATTGATGATTGAAATAGTTCAGTTCCAATTCTTCCGAGCATCTAAAACGACCTAATATCAACGAACACAGTAACAAATACTGAGCGTCTCTGTGCGTCCATTTCAACGTCAATGTTTACATTGCAGTTATTTCCCTTTTCGTCGGTTAACGTCTACATTAAGCATCTTCGTTAGACGAAAAGATACCTGCGTCTACTTGGGGATTGTACAGTTAACGCGTTATAACATTAATAAGTAGCTCATTGCGATGTATATTGGTCTATTGTACTCGAATCTTCACACATCCGCCATTTTTAAGATTTTCCTTTTCTACTTTAAGGAAGGTGGAAGCTACCTTATCTTTTAAGGAAAAAAATGCCATAAATAAGGAAAATCTTAAGATAAGACGTTTAGTGAATACCACTTAAGTATTTTCTTAATATTTAAGGAAAATCTTGTGGATATTAAGGAAAATATTACATTTAAGGAAAATCTTAACCTTAAGATGTTTCGTGAATACCACCCCTGATAAAACTAAATATTGTTAATGTTCTCAAAATGACCGTCAGTAATCTTGAAATTTCGGATAGTGAGTGTGTATATATTTATTAAAATCTCGTCTTTGTAAAATAACCATAAACTACAAACAACATAAAGCATTGCACAGTTGAAAATGATGGAAGCGTTTTTATAGCATATAAGTCGCATCGCCAAACAATGTTTGCGTTTAGAACTAATTCATCAAAGCCTAATTAGGTATTTAATAAATCAAATTTATCACTGTATGTACTATTTATAAATCATTTACGGTACAAAACTAATGGCATAAAAACTGCACACAAGATGTCGTTTTAAGTTTGCACTTTTACTTACAATATTCCGGAAGTTCTGACATGCACGAAAAATACCCAAAATGGACGAATTTAACACTGAAAGGTAAACCATTCTACCATAATTACCGTTGGAAATCCACTTGTCTATTATAGTGATGTACACTTATCTTTCAGCCTCTCCCGATACTAGAGGAAACCATGGACTGGGTAGGTGTCGTTGTACATACACGTATAACTCATGTAACTACTATGAAATATTCCGGGGAAGATGTGGTCACGGAATACAAATCCGCTGTTGTTCACGATATTATTTATTCAGGTAAGATTGTATGATGTTTATCGCTAGAAGTTGCTTGATATGTTTGTTACTGCTATCCTGTACTGTATAACTTAAAGACTGGATACGCTAACATAGCTTTTTCATTCCCTTAGTAAATCGTTAAAATAAGTTGGCATATTTTCCGGCCTATTTACAAACAATTAGAAACTAATGGATTTACCAAGTTGAACTTACTTTCTCGGGAAGTTTTGATTTGTGTTTGTAGCCTTCCCTGTTATGCATATTTCCCTCAACTTATTTACTAAGCTCAGTTTTAATGAAAGTATCAATTATCTCTCTTTCGATGTGTTTGGAAACACAACATGCGTCTTGAGCTGTCATTACAATCACCTTGAACGTTTCCGATATTATAGATTGTCGATACACTGATAATTTGCCTTGTTGTCTTTTTTACATATACATTGTATATATGACAAAATATGGATTCAAGCGATTCAGCAGATATATATACTATGCAGTACTTCATCGTAATTATGACAGACAATGTCGTTCATTTATCAGGCGCAATCATGTTATAATAACGCTTTTTAACATATCATACATTTACGTTGCTGTTGTTTTTATTTAAACATAATATCACGTTGATATCATACATGCGACGTTCTAAACAAATGGCATTATGTATTCGTGAAATGATACAATAGTAAGGTCAGATACTTTAGCCAAGACACACATGTTGTTTGAAACAAGTCTGGTCAGATACTCTAGCCAAGACACACATGGTGTTTGAAACAAGTCTGGTCAGATACTCTAACCAAGACACACATAATGTTTGAAACCAGTCTTGTCATAGAGTAATAGTTATAAGGCTGTGCTCAGTATAAGTAACAAGATTGTTCAGTTTTGAGACTGGACTATGTAGCTATGTTTTTACCTCATATTATCAAGATACCCTATGCGATACCATGCACATATATATATATCTAAAAAACAACGGCAGTAAAAATATAAACCATTCATGTTGAACTGACGAAAACTTGACAACGTCAGTTAAAACTTCGAACGCTGCTCATTTCACATACTCATTTCATGGTAAAACGTGATGAATAATATTCACATTATTGGCGACTATTATAAAGAAATATCATACACATACACATATAGGAGTATATATTATAACTTAGAAATCATAATGGCATATAGTTTAATGTCACATCTTTCCCATTAAACATCTAACGTGACGCTTTAATAAAAAAATTGATTGAAACTATAGAGCTACCACATCAATAGTTGTTAGGTAAATGGCTGCTTTGCAATATCCGAGCTTGTACAGTGGACATGAACTGTCTTTAAATATTAAATGTCGAATATAATTACCATTTTCTCAACCTTGTCATGGAATATTTATATTTGGGAATTCCGATGTCATGCATGCAAATTTGGTAATTTTATTATATATTTGCATATGCGATCTTGTTTGCTAAAATGCGTCTGAAGTAGAACTATTAATTGAAGAGAAATAAGTTGCTATAGGGAACGCCACATACATAAGAAAACGCCTCCCCACACAGACCTCCGGGAAACAGTCTATAACACATCAGACACCTGAGGAGGTGCAGGCGTAAATACCGAAAGGGAATTGGGGAGCAAGGAATAACCTGGCCGACAATGAAGGAAAAATAAGGAGAATTAATGTGTACAAACAGTTGGGGAATGAATGGAATACATCACAGGACAAGTCAAGACAGCTGGCAACAACAGGCCAAAAGGGGTTGAAAATAACATGAACACTATATCGAGTGAAATGATTGCACACGGGGAAAGGGAAATTGAACATACGTCAGTAATATGTTAGTTAGTTAATTATTCTTATTCATCCTTAAAAAAAATAAACTGACAATAAAAGATGAATTAAAACAGAGTGCTTAAACTATATTCGTTTTGAATTGACAATTTATCCTGCAGACAAGAACACACCATGCTTCATTTGATGCATAATCAAATGGATTTCAATTGTTTACATGCGTGTATATTTTTCATATTGCCTTGCGCTTCTGGTGTGTCCATCATGACTTCATCAAAAACCATTTTCAGGAATAATTATCTTTACGGGCTATATGGGGAATGATATTATCACGCTATGTTGAAAATCTGGCTTCTGCACAATAACCGAACAATGAAAATTTAACAAAATTTAATTAAGTTTTAATTCAGACACACCTTAACAACATGAATATATAATTATAATTCACGCTTATCATATGAATTTATGTATGACAGATCCCAAACCGGCTCATACTGCAATAACATTTGTTCTAACGACAATTAAGCTAATACGTGAATGGCATACATACACACAATACACAAATTGTTCACGTGATAATGAGTCACGGCAGGTCACCTGCGATCAGTAAAGGTATTTGCGGCCCACGTCTCGTAATGTTATGTAATTTGGTTCCCCGTGTGCAGTCAATGTGATACGGTAGGTAAGGGATACAAAACAAAATGTCAGCGACTGTTAGCCGTAACTGAACGCAGGGCTGCGACATAACAACGAAATTACTGCTTTATCTGTGTGTTCCTGTCGTGAAAGCATTTTAAATTTCACTTGACCACATCCAGAACATTGGTCATGTCGTACGAAATTTAACCACGACAGAAAAATGTATATTTCGTACGGCAAAATTGTCAAGGGTTTCATTGTGACCTAGGCGTCATATATAGTTTAAAACAACGCAATTAGGTCCAATTACTTTATGCAAATGAAAATAGGTACGAATGTCACACATGTCTATGGAAATGTAGTTGAGACACATAGAGAAATATTTTCTAATTGTTACATAATGTACATATCAAACTATAACCGACCCGATTTCCATATCATTTGCTCTAGTTTTATCTTGTACGTGCCGAAAAAACGAACGAAAAACACCGCCCACCAGAAGGTGCATTTCAAACTATCAAACTCGTATAAAATATTCTGGCTCTTTGTTCTGAAATTTGAATTTAGCTATACATTTTTATTTCATTGTGAAGACAATGTTTAAGTGTAATATGAACATAGTTCAGGAAAGGTCACCAATGTGATACAGACAAGTAGCAAAATCGCAAGGAATAATTTGTTCATATTGTTGCAAAATTTGTATTTTTTATTCAGTTGTTCAAACATGACTTTTGCTGTAAATCGTGGATTCGCACAGCATCATCGGAATTGCTGTTCTATAACACGATTTGGACGTCATTGATATACATATCGCGGTTATGTCGGTTAAATATATAAGTAAACACTCATTTTGTTGAATGATCTTACAAAATACGAAGATGATTCTTATTGGTTATATGAGAAAGTTGTCTCGGTACATGTAAAACATGCTTGAAGCATGTTACTGCTTTAACTTCAAGGAAATGGCTAAGCTTTATCTCAAACACGAGTCACAATAAATTACTCCAGATCAGACACTAAATTTTGTCCTAAATATTTACTTAATTAGATTTTAATTGTTTAAATATTTTCTTGTGGCGTGAGACGATACGCAGTATGATCCGGCAATTAAGTGAGACCTGAAAAACATGCCGATTTGTGTTCGACCTTGGTTTTATACCGCGATTTATATGTTGAGGTTTTAGATGGTGTGGTGTGCATGGCAAAATGTTAATTAGTTTAAGATAGTTAAGTCATTCACCATGGAGACATAATTGACATCTGCTTTTTGCAGGCGGCCTTGTTGAGGACCTTAGATGATGTAATTCGTCCATGTTTATATTATTTATGTATATAAACTGTTTGCAGCTAGTTAAGTAATCAGACATTCAACTTACAGCTCAATCATAAAAAGTGCAGCACAGAAGGTTTTCATTACAGAGAATGGTCGATGTTAAGAATGAAGATATATATTCCAACCTTCTTCTTATTTATTTTATTAATATCGTTGTTTTATTTTGAGAAAATGTCGATGGTTCGGTAAGCTAGCGACTTCTTGCCTACGTTCTACATTATACTATATAATACTATATAATATACTTCTATGACTGGATGGCCCGACGTCAGGAAAGTGTATCGCAATGTGATATTTTGTCACAAGAAGACACGATAGTGTTGGTAAACTCAATGCGACTTACCCGTCAGCGTACAAATAAAGATTTTCTTTGGTCAACGCTAGTTTTGTGAAACATAATTCAAATATTGAGCTTTTATATATTCTGCATCGGAGACAAGTGAATTAATTTAAGTTTTATTACTATGTTTGCCATTCCCGAAAGAATCTTAAATGCCTCGTCTCTATTGTTGTGTCAGGTATATCTGGATGTGTATTGATTTAGGAATTTGACCTTTCTTGTGCTGCATTTTTCTAATTCCATCTTAAAATTTAAGGAGCAAAATTTCAATGATTTCTAGTGACACAATGTACTTAAAAAGAGAGCGTGTCGTATCTTAGCATCTACTGGGCATGTAGCTGGGGCGTAAGTCCGTACGCATGTGCATATCGTAAAAACGTTAAATATCAGCCTTTGTGCGTTTACAAGCAGATGAATTGGTAATGTTTTTGGATGAAATGAAACTTTAAGTGTGAGTACGTTGTAGAACAACAGGCTTCTAGTTATCTAATAAAGAAAGATACGACTGACAACGGATGTGTTTATCTATTTTTTTTTTTTTATGCCAACCTTTCGATAATTCAGCTGGTCTTCATCAGAGAAAATAATGTATTAACAAGGACTGATAATGTCATGAAAGTACAAAAAAGTATCATCACGTGACGTTACTGTCCAAAAATAGAGGATGCCTTACATAGTTTCTAAATATAGATTTTGCATTTAAATAGAAAGTCGTCAAAACTGGTGTATAGTAGCGGATCAGTGGTCCAAAGGTAAAACGCTGGACTTGTAATCCAGGGATCGCTGGTTCGATTCCCCGCTCCATCACTGACCGTACTAACAGTCTTTCGGACGAGACTTTAAAAACCGAGGTCCCGTGTATGATGCTTTACATCGAGCACGTAAAAGAACCAGGGGTGCTTCTGGAACTGGGGCATCTTCTGTATCATGCACTATCCTCCAAATCTAATATGACTAACATTCTTCCGGAGGCCTCGCCCATGTGGGAAACCGGTGGCGACGATAAATAAAAGCATATACATATAACTGGTGTATCTAAGTAACTGTTTTCGAGCTCAGACTTAAATGTGTCTTTTATATGTGAAGCATTTTACGATTGGTCTCCCCATTCAGTGTTGCAACCTTTGACTTTGGTCATGTAGATGCCCCTAGTATATATTCCAATATAATATAATTCATATGATTCCAATTAGTTATAATGTTATTTGCGTAGTAATGAATTCAAGTAAATAATAAAGTTAAACAAAAATATATACATTATGTTAAACACTTTTATTTTCTGATGCCATTTAAAAATGTGACTTCTGTTTATGTCATCACTATTTTCTAGGTAGATGAAATCAATATATCCACCGGTCTATGCTGACGTTATCTGTTGCCCCATGTAACTGTAAGAAGACAAAACGGGTATTTAATAGTTTGGACAATGATTTCGTTATCAGTACTATGATTATCAGTACTATGATAACCTTCAATGTTAACAAAATATGCTTTTGATTGTGCTAAGCATGTTACATCCTGTTCAAATCGGCCAGATACATATTTAGTTAGTTTAAGAAAATAGGAAGAAAACATAATTAAAAATAGACCTACAATGTAGGAAATTATTGACAAAAACAACTTTACTCAGCCATTCTCAAAACGTACCCTGATTAATCCCAACCACCCCTACGACTTCGACAACACCGAGAACGTCTTCTGCCCCAACCGCATCTTCCCCTGTAAGATTCTCCATAGGAACAACGATATTTGCAACTACATCTGCCCCAACCGCCACCGTGTCTTCCATAGCCTTGAGCTGTAAATTTAATGTATAGTACAGTACAACCTCATTTTAAGACCACCTCAATAATAAGACCAATTATCAATGGTCCCAAATGTGGACTTATTATTGAGGTTTTACTGTATCAATAAACTCCTCATCAGTAGTTATTTAGGAACTTCCTCTGCCTGAGTGATTAACGCTGACTGCCACCAAGCGCGTAGTTAATCAGTTCCCATGTAAGTTTAGTTAAATATATGAACTTTCAGAATATCTGTATTTACAAGGCAAACTTGGAAGATTTTATCTGAATCGAAAGTTGCCAAGTTTAGATATAAAAATGTCAGTAGGGATTTTCTGTGACCTTAATTAGAAATTTAGGCAAGCCGGAGATTTTTTTTATCCTTTTGAACTAAAATAGGGAATTATATTAGTTGTCATTTAGCAAACGTGTACAATTTAAGAAACCGTCACATGCAACAGCTCATGCATTGAGTTTGTCTGGAAGACAGTATGGAGTTGAATGTTTCATTTGTTGCAAACATATGACAAATTCAGCGGAATCGAAATATTTTTGTAGGCAAGAATATATGTGTCAAACATGTTTTTACGTACATTATTTACAGAAAATGACAGAACGCTTTCAAGGTAGATCGTCTTATTTTCTATCAATATTTCCTAAGTAAATAAATCTAGAAAATTTCACGTTAATGCCTTCTTACACAAGTCCGATACAGTTATTAATATGTTAGCGCGATAAGTTGAGAGTGACGTTATGCAATATTTACATGGTTTGGCCACCTTTATTGATCAAAATAGGTAAATCAAATAACAAGCAAAACTTTTTATTGTGATATTGATTTCATTAAAGATACAGCCTTGATAGCTCAGATGGTAGGAAGTCCGCGCCTTACAGTGCTAATTAAGCTTTTTAGTTTTGTGTCTGAGTTCGAGACCATCGGGAGGTTTTTCATTACAATATTATATATTTCATTGGTCATCTACAGTTGAACTTACACGACTTATACTAATTAATGTTCGCTCGAATATTATTAATTAAAAACATTGTATAGCATGTGTATTTATAAGCTATTCACTATTAACAATATTGTTTCATGATTTTTAAAGTGCACGTTATCATCGTGCAGTAGATTTACATGTTCATGTATCGCTACATACTCTCAGTATATGGAACATAGTTGATATGGCTACTTCGAAATACATACGGGGTTCAAATGAACATTTTAGCGACGATGTTATAGCCATAATTAAACACGTTTGATTTAACGACAAATACGATAACAAACAACAAAACAAAAAGATACTGAAAGAAACGATCAAAAACAAGTAATTGACAAGCACTGAGTAATGGATAAAACATTCATATTATCCATAAAAAATGGGAGGCAGGAATGTGCCTCGAAGTCACACACTATCTATTGGTCGAAGTTACTAGTCAGAAGCGTTGCCAATTGAGCTACTTTGTACGATATTTCATCAAAATTTAATACTAATCCTGAAGATAATAGGCATGATAATGACCGTAAGCTGTTTTACATGTATTGGAAGAGGGTATGGTCATGTTTACTATCGACTTATCTTAACTTAGTTATAGCTAGGCGCGTACGTCAGGAAAAAAAGAACGGTATCGGAAACTTGTATATCAAGGTGTTAGTGCCAGAACCTGCTACCTCCATATCAATTTATTTGGGAGATCCTAGATTCTGGCGTTAACCCCTCGATATGTGATTTCAGGAGACATGTAAGTAAAGTAACATTGCAGTGTTGTAGATAACATCTTTATGACGACAATTAACACCGATTTTCTTATATTTATGAGTAAGGATATTTTGTCGGAAATATAATACAATGTACATTTAAAAGAAAATAAAATTGCGAAAACCGTCGATACTTAAAGGACGCAATTTATAATTAAACTAGTCTTACGCTCACATATAAAACCACAATGATCTGAAAAAGAGCATAATCAAAATTTGGCACAGTTGTTTCATTTTCACAATATTATTTACAAGTAAATTATAAACATACCTTCAGCTACTTCAGGAAGAGTCACCAAGGTGATACAGGCGACCAACAAAACCGCAAGAAATAGTTTGTTCATACTGCTGCTATATATGTAAATGCTGCAAATATTCGAAGCAAGTGTATGCTTGAGTATAAAACCTTAAATGGTGCTGTACCAGAAAATACGCCCTATTTTATAGCGGATGCAGATCCGGGATTTGATAAAACTGACACGAAAATGCGGTCATGCTGATTGAAATTATGTTGTCAAACAATTGTTTTATTAATTAATCTACAATATCCACTTATAATTATCATGTAAAGAACCATCTCGATACGATAAATTTATGTTGGTAAAAAGCATAAATCGCCTAAAACATGTTGCTGCTACAATGTGAAGGAAATAAACACGTTTTACAATTCAGCACGTGTTAAGTCAAACTTACAAATCATGTTGTTGCATTTTTAACATGAAATTGATTTCACGAAAGTCATGCTTTCTAAAATTAGATTTATCACTGAAATAAAATCAACAACTTACATTATAATCGTGCCATCATGTGACTGGTATCTGTTGAACAATGTTGTTGTTTTCATAATTCGCTTTTACATCCTAACATGCTGTATTTAATCAAATTGTTATATCGTTATTCAACATTGGTTTAAACGGTATAAACAAGTGTTTATGTAACTGACTGTACGTAAAACTGTTTTCAAATATTTGATAAGGAATGACATTCATATTATTTTTTCAAAATCGATATAACTTGCAATGACGTTTAACGCTGTCGGCATAGAACTACTACACTCAACAAAATTCCTAATCGGTCAGTTTATATTGTATTATTATTTTTCTAATAATGCATGTATTCACACAAAATTTCACATACCGATATTTGAACAGGTAATGCAGCGAATTATTGTTTTTTTAGCCGGCTCGCTATGAAATTAATCGTATTAGGCGTTTTGCACGTGCGGGGCATGGACACATATTTGCACGTGTTCGTGTACACTTTTGTCATTGCTGATGAAAATCCTTTTTGAAAAACACAAAACATGGTGAGAATGAATGAAGAAGAACGCGCCCGAGCCGTCGGAATGATACAGGCCGGAACTCTTTTACGACAGGTGGGTTTTATTTTTTGAAATTTCATAAGAATATTGACATTGAATTTCACCCAAAGAGCTTGTATGGTGGATAGCCGCTGTTTGAAGGTTCTTGCCACCTGAAATAAGTTGAAAACGGAAATGACCACCAATATAATGGCTACAAACAAATAAATGTCAATATTCTTATGAAATTTCAAAAAAATAAAGTCCAGTAAGCAATATGGCCCATGAGACACAAACAAACACGTTCATATACAAACATACATATGAGATGGAGAAGGAACACTGTAACACATATTCAAACGTACATGTAAGGTTACAGTTGAAGAACAAACTGTAATTACTACACAGAAAGGTAATACGTTCTACCATCATTGCCGTCAGCAATCTGTTTGTCTATAAAGGTGATGTTTACTTATTTTTCAGCCCAATATACATATGTATGATACCCTGGTTTGTGTAGGTGTCGTTGTACGTATACTAACGTAATCATTTTATGATTGTTCACATTAATTGAGGTAAGGTATTATGATGAGCAAAGTGTTTATTATTTTGTCTTGCAGTGTATCTCTTGAAGCCAACTGAACAGCGGTATGATATAATATCCAGTTTGACGTTTTGTGTTGTTTGTACCCTTAACAAGCATCTTAAGCGACCAATGTTATACCCATTACACTAATCTTGAACGTATTCGATAATACAGAAGTTCGATACACTGCTTAATCGCCGTGTTGACATTTTTACAGTTTTATATGACAGCAATTGGATTCTACGCGGATCAGTGGATATACCAGAAGCAATATTACATCAAATTCTATGACGATTATGGCGGAAACAGACGGCTCTTTTTTAAAGTAAATCGTTAAGGACACACATCCTTATAACTAACGATACGCTTTATTGCAGGCACGGCACAGTCAAAAAGGTGCATGGCGAGTGAAATATGTTATTTCAATTCAGTAAGTGAAATCGACTTAGTAAATGCCATTGTAATTATATATATTTGAAAATAATCCGTTTTGTGAGAAATAAAGACAACGTGCGATAAATCGTGTATCTCATGTACACACTTATATTTTATACATGACACATACACGAATATACTCAGTGTTCATTTGCCAATCAGTTGTGGATTATAAGTTGATATTTCTGAAATATATAGTTATGAGAGTATTAGAAAGTCAAACATTTTAAAAAAGATATAATGTTTTACTTGACAAAACATTGATATGACGTTCATAAACTATGAATAACATACCGTCGTTATAGAAAGGATATCAATTAATGCATTTGGCCAGTTTACAATCATGCATATTTTCATGTCTTCTTGAGCTTTTTAGTTGGCTGTGCCCTTTGTATTTGACATTTCAAGCTCGATTTTCTTAATGCATTTTTATTAACGGCATATACATATTATGCAATTAACACTATTTAAGTACTATTTGATCAAATATCTCAGATATATTGTAAAATAACAACTTACGGTACTGGCAGAAAGGTGAGTGTATATATCCAGTGTAGCCTCCGAATATACTAGTAGAACCACAAGGCACATCGTCCCATTTACCATTCTGGTATGGTAAAATTACTCCACAGTTCTCTGCATATCTATTACCATTCTGGTTACCAATGTGCCCGGGTACAAAATTGGTAAAGGTGACTTGAACTCCTGAAATATACAATAATCTTGGTACTGCTCAATGTTGCCTTTACCATTTTTGGTAATTATTATGTTAGAAATGAATATAGTTCAGTAGTTGTGTTATACGTCATCTTGAAGAGTATGGTCAGGCGTATGAACAAAACCTAAATAATGTGTTTTAACTGTATTGTTTAAACTTCGTTTAAATAGAACATCTTATAACCATTGATATATAACAATTGTATTTTTTGCATCAATTAGTAGATAATGACAACAATTATAAATTATATTTTTTCTTAAGCATACTTTTCACACATGTACTATATGCTGCAGGACACATATTTGTAGGAATGATATTTACGTTCATTTCACGAATACGCTAAAGTTTTGGATATTTAAAAACTGCACCAGGAAAAAACCGATTCATCAGTGTATTGAGAATAACGGTGCCATATACGACTGGAACGCAGTTTCCGGTCGAGTTGGACGGAACGGGACAGGGATATTGTGAAATGTGATATGATGAGCTCAAACGTTGCCTGACAAAAGCCTTGCCCCCCTCCTGTGCCGATGTCTGTTTATTCGCATACCACCTAAGTCCTATAATTATAGGGAGTAGACTGTTATTTCCCTGGGGTGTGGGGAAGCATTGTCTCGTGTATATGACGTTCCCTGTAGCAAATTCATTTCTCTTTCACAATGTCCGACATGATTTTCGTCGATAGTTTTGCAGTTAGTTTGACGGGCTACAATTACTTTACTACAAATTTTACTATTGAAAGCGTTTCCATTGAGGTCACAATGCAGATCTTATTATGAAATATCGAATGATATTACGCCCTGGTTGAATGAAAACAGAACGAACAATTACGGAGAAAGCAACAGTTGTGTAGGAATTTTAGTAAAGATGATAAGTACGTTAGAATTCAATCAATTGGTCGTACTTTTAATACACGTTGCTTTCACCTTAAAACGTCTCTTTTTTATTTCTATAACGTAGAACTTGTCAACTTCATTTGTAGACATGCATTGCAATGTATTTACTGGGCTTCCTAAATGTACAACTCTTGCACTGTATAGACATTCTGAACCATAGTGTATATAACAGACATGTTTATAGCTGTATACTATTTGTCAATGATAATACTTTACCTGATGACCACTGGTAATATCCTTCATAATTGATGTCATGTAGCCCTATCCATACGGCTGCTTGTGGTGAATATTTTGATGTAAATGCTTCCACAAAGTTTTGTTCTTGTGTGCTCTGTATATGGACTAGATAACCCCCTCTACTGCGGCACATACTCTCAGCTGTATTCCATGGTGTATGCTGGCCAACAAATAATTCATAGCACCAACTTCCAGACTGCCCCAAATATACGCCATTATAGTTCAACGATTCAGAGTAAATATGCGATGGACATAGACGGATATTGCCTTGAAATAAAATAGATATCATTCAAACCTTTGGAGAGAAACAGTTCTTGTATACCAGACCGGGATTTCCCGCGTTTCAACCGGTGCTGGAAAACTCTTCCTTGCAACCCCCGTGCTGATGACACGTCAGTAGCATTGAATAATATATTGAATGCATTTGTAAAATAATACATTACTATAAGCCAAATGCCTCAAAATTTAAGTCTTATTATTAACATCTTTCACTGACATCGTGTGCGGATGGAAATATTCAGCTCTCGGGTAACTATTTTCACGGAAATTCCGCATAGCCTCGTTCTCGCCAAAACAGTAACCACATCGCGCCGAAATTTCTATCCGTACCATTTCTTACATTCTTGCATACCAGACCGGGATTTCTCGCGGTATAAAAGTGCTCTTCGTGTGTGGATGGAAATTTCCGGCCCTCGGGTAACAAAAACAGTAACCCTCTTGCCGAATACTTCTATCCTGACAGGATGCCAGTGAACGATTAGTATATTCTTCAATTCCGTAATAGAATATATGGTACAAGGAAAGGTAACTTAAAGACCTGTTTAAGAGTATTGCTATTAGCCGTTGATACCTTTACAGCTTTGTAATAGGTTAGTCTTTGAAGTTGCAAATACAACATTCAGGGAGTAAATTATAATCAAGACGCTGTTTCTTTTAAACCTTTTTGGTTTACAGACTGGCGTAACAATTAACAAAGCATGGCTTATTTGTTGTGATGGCATAGGTATGTTTCCTTTAATCAGACATGTATTCAATGACATGCAATATATTCGTCATGTTTTGTTTGAAACCCAACCAACAGTGTAGGAAAGAGAATCAATACACAGCCAAACTATACCTCCTTTGAACATCAAACGGCCTTACTGGGTTTCCAAAACGCTGACAATATACACAATAAGTCTGGTCGCTAATACTTAAGCGCAAGGTTGGTTAATATTCCATAGATTTGGGAGATGGCGTTTGAACGTGGGGTCAGACAAAATGACGGACACATTTAACATCTCTCCCCAATACTTGGGCACATAAGTGTGGGAATAACCTCTGTGTGTTTGTTGTCAAAGTTTACAGCGCCTTTTAAAGTTAAACAAGGTATTTATAACTGATTATCCTTATACGATTAATGCCATATTATTTTCAGACAAGAGAACTAATAAACCTTGTGTGTTATATATTGAAGGTGGAGCCGTTGTGCGGGGTGGTTGAGTTACTCTAGGTGATGTAGACATACTGGTTTGACCATAAACTGCGTCTAAAATCAAAATAAACAACAACACATTATCACTACGCCTCTTAGCAGATCCAATGTTTCATATATGATTCACTGTAATTATACATTCGTTAGTACATCGTTATATATTCCTGTCAGATATCATTTATCATCTGTAACTGTAAGGTACAATAAACATTAAACGTAAGCTTGACTAATGCTTCATGTTAATGTAACTTTAACATACCATTCACATGACATTTTCATTAAACCGGACACATCGACATATGGATACAAATGTGTAACTTTGAGACTGCGTCGTAATTGTATCAATCCGTACCTTTACTCACATAGTTAAATTACAAGACAATATCGGATATATCATCGCTACACCTAATATATACACAGCTACACTGATATTGAAACACTGACATTCAAAATAAATAAACTTACCAAATTCACAAAAGTATGGATATCTCGCCGTGCAATCTTGATCAAACCAGTGTGTTGTTCTGGAGTCTATGACGACACAATCTTGCCCACTTTGATACATTGGATTACGGCTTGCACTGTGCCAGTTCTGGTACGTTAAGTGTTTGCCTGAGATTGTATAATCAAGCAATGACACTTAATGATTTAAACCATTTAAATAATGAGCCACACATACCCATTATTTCTCTTATTGAAATAAAGTTATAGAATCCATATACAATTGTCCTTCCTTTTTGAGAAGTATATGTCACCTCAAATATTGTAAAGGTTAATTTAAAATCGATTGTGGTGTGCATGTATTATATACACACATATAATGACATTGGAATGGTTATATTCAGATAACGATATTGTAACTGTAAGTAAATGGACTTTGTTTTCAAAGTATAACGGTCATTTTAATCGAAAATCAATTATCACGTGATATCCGTGACGTCAGTGATTAATTCTTCGCCAATAGAGATAGAATTGTGATGTGCTTGCGATAATATATAAGTATCAACAAGAACAATTTGTCCTCAAATTTTGGCACGTTTTGAAATGTTGTCATTAACTTGTATAGAAAGAGCACAATCATATTGTTAACATAAGCACAATTAGTATAGTAAGGTCTGATAAAACGACACCTGTCATCATTTGTTCTGTTACATTCACCCGTTGACCTAACCAGTTTAATCTGAATAAATTATCAACTGGTGGCCATCGACACCTTCTTCACATCGATCAGAGGTGGAGAACAAATGGCCGTTGTCAAATTTCCATGAAGAACATGACATGCCCTGCCCGGAAATCTCACGGGAGACAGCCACGCGCACCTTGGTCAACCTGACCACAAGGTGTTATGATGTTAGGTGTTAAACACCAATACAAACAATAGGACTATAATCAAAACAAAATGACAAACCTGACACCCAGTTATAGTTGCCTTCGTATGCACGATCATTTAATCCTATCCAGGCTGGGTATCCATACTGCTGTATGTAACTGTACAATATGCGCTCTTCATAGTCGTCTTGAACAGTTGCTAAGTATCCACCTTTATTCACACAATCCTGCTCGGCGCTGTTCCAACTCAGTGCGGGTGATTTGACAAATTGATAACATTTCCGATGATAAGTACTGACAATCAAATAGTGTTCAGTAGAACTTGCCGCCAGGACATTTGGAGGGCAAGTAAGTTGACCTGGAATACAGGATTAAAATCGGGATTACCTCCCATACCACTTTGGTACTCTCTTCCAGTACGACGGAACCACACTACCACACGCAGGTCATCATTGCGGACCCACAATCCCAATCGTTTTGCGAGGGTCCTCGTACACCTACTTAATCATTCCCCTAACAGATAGCATTACTGCAGTCATTTAAACAAGATAGCAACTTGTCCGGAGTAACCAATGCTATATATCTCTAGAAACGACATTTTCATTCAATATTACGATAAACCTAAAACTGATTAAATGTGTAGTCCCCTTGTTTAATAAAACAAAGAAATATACGTACGAGTATATACAAACTCGGATAAAGCGTATATAGCCGAATATTATATACGTTAGATTAAATGTGTGGAACAAAACATAACTTTGGGTTAGTACCCAAATCATTATGGGTAAACACAATGTAAAACTTTGTGAAGAATTTTATGTGTGACGTGAAGCTGTTTAATACTGGGCCATTACATAAAAATGTACACTTTAAAAAAAAAGAAGTGTAAGGAGAGAGACGCTGTAAGAGACCGTAGAGCGCCTGACTTACGATCTGATGGTGTTTGGGGAAGCACATACATGTAATACCCACATGTGAAGTACTGATTAAAGAACCATCAAACAGTCATCAATAAGTTAAAATAATATTTTTATCTACATCGAAACAAAATAAGTAAGCTTAAAATAATGCAAGCATACACGCCTTGTGTTATAGAAGTTGTTGCTTGTGTCGTTGTCGTTGTTGTCGGTAGTGGAGTTGTAGTTGTTGTTGTTGCTTGTGTCGTTGTCGTTGTTGTCGGTAGTGGAGTTGTAGTTGTTGTTGTTGCTGGTGTTGTTGGTGGCAATGATTGTCCTGATATAACACCATCTGGTATAAAAATTAATAATCACATTATGAAGTCTCCACAATGCAGGAAACATTAAATATATTTCACAACAAGTATTTTTGTTAAGCTCAATAAATGATTGTTAAAAAACATTTGATAAATATTTGTCACATATTTTAGAAAATTTAACAAATACATGTACCATGAATTAATATTCTTATTTAGATGTATTCTGTAAATAGAAAGAAAATAATACCGACATTTGCATATTAGGCCGTAACATTTTGTATTTTATTCCATACCCCCTCACATGTCACCCCAAACAACAAGCACTTTAGTTTTGCTAAAAGCTGTGCAGATGCTCAAACATTTCTATGTTCAAATTCGTGAACGTCGTGAATTTTGTTTCGATGTATTTAATACGCAAAATGGCGTTACAGCTTGCAACCACGGTGATTTTCTCTCATTAAGTCACATACATGTACCATATTTCTTTTTAATGCATTTTATGTCAAATCCATATTAATATCGAGGGTTATGTATGGCATTTGTGGTGGCAGCGGTCTTTTTACATCGTAAGGGGGGACTGATGCGTTGAAGATTGCATGTACCCTTGTATCATTTTGCAGAGACTCTATCAAATGATTAGATAAAACGTATGGTGTTACCGTATTCACAAATGTAGGAGAAGAATGTACTGCATGTGACACTATTCCATGTCCCAGTCACGTGGTCCATTACTACACAACCATTGTCTTTGTGGTCGTTGGGGGACCAGTTCAGATATGCTAACGGTTGTCCTGAGGATACACGCAATATGGTGCAGACTTAATATCTGGTTGTACGTATTCGACTGCGTGATATATTCTGAATATACATGCCTAGTTACTGTTGGCAATAAACTATTAACGACAGAACATCCAAATGACAGTGTAAATCATTTAATAATTTTGCAATAGGCAGAACTATGTAAGTATATGTTTTAAGCAGAAAGTATTACATACACATACATAAAAGACAGACTTTATAGTTTACACAAACGTAAATGATTCCTTGATATAATAAACAATCAATACTGAACAATTACAGCAAAACTAGCAGCATATGTTTATTTCGATACCAAAATTAAAGATATTTACTTATCAACTAATATTTCTTTTGATTATTCATATTATTATTGATTAATTATGTTATTAGATCGATATGAAAAGGAGATTAAGTTGTTATAGAGAGTACACATTCAATGTTTACTGTAACGATTTGAAAATAATTTTCTTTTTATGCAAGTACCTTGGTTCAATATGTAAATATATGTTAATGAATATAGCATCCATGTTAATACAATGTAAGACATGTACATGGACATTTGCCTATGTTTGTTATGTACCCAGTTATATACATGATGTTTCATTGTTATCCCGCAAATTTGATTACTTGGCGATGATTTGATTGTTTATACCAATACATTTTTGACTTTGACCATTTTTGTGTACCATTGTTTCATGGTAGATGCGGTTTGTCAGGGTATATGAATATGTTTGAAATCAATGACTATATAGCGGTCAAGGGTGAGGTTAACTAGCTGTTAAATCGATCCCCATTATTATGTCTGACAGTTCGAGAGCTGTTGATGGCCGTGTGTTTATTATTTTTATTTATGTTTATACTACTAGATGTATGTATAGTTCTCCTTTACCCTTGTGCACTTCTTTTACTTGATATTAGGTTCGTGTTCCTTTCTCCCCCATGTCAGCATGTTGTTACTGGCGATGTATTTCATCCTTTGGACATTACCCCTTGCTGTCCCCCCAAATTGTCATTGGTTGTTTTTTGGTCGACAGTGCCATTCCTTGCACCCCTATTCCAATGCGGTTTTACCCTTATACCTCCCATTGCCTAATATTTTAGACCTTTATCTGGGGTCTGTTTTGGGAGGCGTTGTCTTGTGTATGTGGCGTTCCCTGTAGCGACATAAGACTATATTTCTTAAAGTGCGTCGATAATGAGGATTTAGTGGTTTATTCAATTATTATATCAGTTAGCATATTATTAGTGACTTCACTTAAACGTAAATGTATCTTTAACCTAGAAATGTTGTTGAAACGGTTTCACAATAATCACTATCATTATATATAAAAAGCATCGGATCATTAAAAAATATACCAGATATCCAATTAAAAGTTCCATCATTTCTGTTGTCGTGTAAACCAATCCACACTGATTGTCCATATGATTCTATCATTTTATGCACAATGCTCTCTTCTTCAATGTTTCGTACCGACACTAAATGTCCTCCTTTTGACTTACAATCATTATCAGCATACGACCAACTGTGCTTTGGAAGTCTGTTAAATTCATAACATTTCTGCTGTGTGTTGCTGACATATAGATCATGGTTACTATTGGCATTCACTACATTTTGTGGACATGTTAGTGTTCCTGCAATAGGGAAATACATTTATAGACAATATGAATGATTAAATAGAACAACGTATTGTTAGAACAATATGTGTCTGTACAAAGAATGATGTACTAGTACATGGGTAGAGATTTGGTACAGCCGACCAAATGTATGTAAAGATTTTAGTCTGGCTTCTCAATCAATTCAGCATATTAATTATTTTAACCGTAAGTTTGGAATACATTCTTCATTAAAATAACTTATAAGGAAACAGCTCCGTATAACTTATCTCATTAGATGTACGGAACTTTCAGTATTGCACTAATTTTGTTAACATGGGCCCGATATATTCAGCCTCTTTCCGTTTTAAGTTATGTGTTTATACGTTTGGCACCAGTAACAGTCTATATGGTCCGTGAAAAGATGACTACTGTTTTATTACTATCGTAGGATCTGTTTACAAATATTAATGCACCTAACAAAGTCAAACTACTCCATACCTTGGTATTTTTTTCTAAATATGTTAATTTTTGGATTTTAATGCTCAATGTTCATTTAATTTTGACCTAAGCAATTACAGGTTTATTTTACCTTTTAATTAACGTATAATTTGGTCAAACGTGTGGCTGTACAGACAATGGAAATATGATGGTTGCGCTTCACTAAATGATCAATTATAATAACAATACTAGAATACTACCATAGGACACGGATGCCCCCACGATAGGCTTTTCAGTAAAATTTAAGTAAAAAAGGGCAATTACTCCTAAAACTACGTCAATAGTGACCGATATCGAACTTAATCTGTATTTTAATCATGTATCTATATGTACCCATATGAATTGAATTCGTCCATCCATACTTTCAAGAGTTATTGACCGGAAACCAATTTTTGCACGGACATGGGTAACACTTCGAATTGCGGGGGCACAACAACTGCAGACCGGATACCTTAAGACGACACTACGTGAACACACTGACGTCAGCAGAAATAAATGAAATACCGTAATGATTTTGCTCCGGCACGTTCCGCTGTAATAACACACTCAGAATGATGCTAAGCAATGCTAGGCTCGAAAAAGCAATGCAATTAACTGTTCTAGACAATCCGACACAGTACCACCCGTAGCTTCAACTGATCAGGGGACAACCGAGTAACATTGAAATCATAGGCTCCAAAGATGAATCTTGTTCAATATCAGGCGTACAACTGATTACAAAATTCTACTTAGTTTCTAAACAATTCAAAATGTAGTTAAGTATGCTTTGTTCAGTAAGCAAAACACCAGCTTACCATAAATTGATGATGAATTCACGATGACTACTGTTGGTTGTGGCTTTGTTGTAGTTGGTGGTGGCGTTGTTGTTTGTTGCGTGGTTGTTGTTGTTTTTTGTGTTGTTGGTTGTGGCGTTGTTGTGGTTGGTTGTGGCGTAGCTGTTGTTGACTGTGGCGTCGTTGTTGTTGTTTGTTGCATGGTTGTTGTTGGTTGTGGTGTTGTTGTGGTTGGGTGTGGCGTAGTTGTTGTTTGCTGTGGCGTTGTTGTTGTTGGTTGTGGCGTTGTTGTTGTTGGTTGTGGTGTTGTTGTTCGTGGTTGTGTTGTTGTTGGTTGTGCCGTATTTGTTGTTGGTTGTGGCGTAGTTGGTGTTGGTTGTGTCGTAGTTGTTGTTTGTTGTTGCGTAGTTGTTGTTGGTTGTGTTGTAGTTGTTGTTGGTTGCGTTGTGGTTGGCTGTGGCGTAGTTGTTGTTGGTACTGGCGTAGTTGTTGTTGGTACTGGCGTTGGTGTTGTTGGTTGTGGCGTTGTTGTTGTTGGTTGTGTCGTAGTTGTTGTTGGTTGTGGCGTAGTTGTTGTTGGTTGTGCTGTTGTTGTTGTTGGCAGAGGGGTCGTTGTTATAATTGTTGTGGTTGACACTAGACATTAGAATATAGAATATACAGACAAACTCGCTGCTATTTAACAAAGTTTCGGAAATACTACGGTATTATTCTTTACCAAAATGTAATTATTGAGTAAAACTAAACAAATATCAACTCGGTGACGATTAACTAAATACTTAGACAAGTTACTTTAAAAAAACGAACGTTATTTATTTACCCAGGCACTACCTAGTTTCGAATTCTAACACTTAGTATGTAACAATAAAACGTAGACTCACACTTATCTGTCTCTGGTATATCGCCAGTACATATCTGTACGGATGTCTGTCCGTCTGTCTCTATGTATCCTATCTAGAGTTCAAACATGATAAATAATCGACCTGCTTTAATACATCTTAAGTAAGAAAAATAAGTAAAATGAGTTGTTAATTGTTTTATTTAGAATTAACGGTGTATATTCGGAAAAAATTATCCTGCATTATTAAATATTCGAATGAAACCGAACAATATCGTTGGCATAACACAAAGAGCGACTATATCTATGTATATACATTAATGCACACTTATCACGTGCGCACATGACGAGAACAGCGATTGTGAACGAAGAATATGGCGAACATTAAGGAGTGCATGTGGACTGTTGTCTAAAATAGTATTACTTGATCATATATACTTTCATTAATAATTTAATTGGCATATTTAAAAGTATATATGTACATTTACCTGGGCTATGCAGTTATATTGTGTAGAAATAAAATTAATATTAAACACTTTTTCATTAATCGATCAAGCTGATTATATTGTGTATTGTCTTACCTGGTGTTCAAAAGCAATCGTTGCCCAGTGGTTGTTCGTTATCAGTGGTTTACAGTCAAACTCGTACAAATAACCTATTGGCTGTCCTTGAATCGATGCCTATAAGAACGTGTACAAAATACCCAATATGTATTCTGCTTTGTTCAATACGTATACATAAATTGTACGAAATCGCATAATACAATAATGCTGTTCTACTAGAAGTTTAGAGCTAATTTTATCAACCAACAGAATGTTATCATCAAGTAATTGTGCGGAATCCTGGCATATAAATACAAGTGTAGCCAGATGCACATTTACAAACAAACGTAGACTGCGTACATTACTACCGGTACTTGCCAGTAGAACCGTAATATCTCGCTTGCCATGTATATACATACGTTCTTGGATATGTAGGTACGGAGACTATAACATTTGTTAAATTCCTTATCATCATATTAAATATATTTATACAATACAATACAATACAATACAATATCATTTATTGCATAAAACATATTACAATGTTTATATCAAACAATAATCTATTCTGTACAACATGTAGAAGAAATACATGGATTTTCAAAGAGCATACAAATTTTACATCATTTTCATACATTTGTTTGATTTCTACATAAATTGGCAAAGTAAATAAATTTCGCAAGATTACAGGTAGTTTTTGGATTTCCGCACATAAGATTCGTAAATTTCTGTATATTTGGCCAGGTGTAATAATAGCGTTTTAAGTATTGAATTCTAAGATTTCTGTATTTTGGACAGATAAGTAAGAAGTGATATTCATTTTCTATCATATTTAAGTTACAATAATTACAAATTCTTTGATTTTTAGGTTGATTTTGATATCTTCCGCGTTCAATTTCCAAGTCATGAGAAGAAGTTCGAAATTTGGTTAGAGCTATTCTAATTCTTTTGTTTTTAATGAAGTTAAAATATAGTTCCAACGAAAATGAATGTTTAAATAAACAGTATGTATTTAAGCGTCCTGAGTTATTAATTGATGAGTACCAACCTTGATAATACATATCTAATATTCTTTGTTTTAATTGGTTATAATTAATTGATATTTCATATTGGTTTAGCCATATAAATGATAACCCACATTCATCAATAATACGTTTTACTTGAAACGCCCAATTATTATATACACAACCATTATCTACATCTGTTTTAAGCATATTGTATGTTTTGAATAACAATGAGCGGTTATTTAACTTTAATATTTTTAACCAATATTTAATTATTAAGTAATCTACTACACTCGCGCCGTTTGTATACACGTATATACTTAATATTGACTACATGAGAGCTGAGCAGATATAACGTCATACGAGTGTTTAAGCAGAAATATTAAGTTGTTTATAGATAACAAGTAGTCGTTATAATTTATTATGTAAAGAAATTAGGTCTTCGGGGGAAGATAGTGTTTGTAACATGCCATGCAGAATCAAATTGTATTGTTAGGAGAAGTTAATTGTTTTGATAAAATGATGTGTGTATTAATTCACTTCCTGTACTGCTAAATATAATAAAATATGACCATAACAACCAGCATTCATACTTAATTTGAATTTCTTAAATACACCATTGTTTGGTTTGTAGTTGTTAGGTAGAGCAACCAGTTCTATGGCAAGTTTAGACAGTCGCATTGCCTTAATACGAATACTGCTTTTTTCCGGAAGTTGCGCAAGAATAACAGATAAGTTAATCAGTTAAAAATAGTTCAACATATGAGTTTAACCTTCTGAACTTACTCGATACTGGTAATAATCTTTACCGCGCAATTAAATTTAATTGTTCAACACTGGAAATAATGATTCCGTGTACTTTATGTTGAATACAAAACCAGTGTTCAATACTGGACAACTTCAATGTTCTGACTTAATTTTGGCGGACGTGATGAACTGTTAATCATACGCAGACGGTTGAACACTTCAGAAACACAAGTTTTTCAACAGTGTAGTTGTCACAGTTTGACAATATTTATCTAACACTCGTAAATATTCGAACAAATCCGTAAATTAGTACAAATACCAACTTTTTACGTAGCTGGTGTCCGCTCGACCAGAAGGGCGATTGTACTCGAAGACAGAGACAAAGATTGCCAGTCAAATGATGTCTAGTTTTCAACAGTTATAGTCCGTTGAAAGCGCAGACGTGCATCCTTATCCTCATTAGTTTACACATTTACTTTTTGGCATCTTGTCTCTTCTTGCATTTGTCCTCAAATGATCCACCTCCGTGAAAACCTCGCCCAATGTACGATTTGATACAGATGCGTATGCGGAACGGACATAGGTAATCGACCTCAAATTTTAAAATTGGGCACACATCTGAACATGCGGATACGAAAGCGGATGCGCATTGGCGCGGAAATTGAAATCGATCCTTAATACCTAAGTCATTAAAGCGGTGGCCGGGTGGCGTGTGCGATTTCTATGCATCGGTCGGCGTGTAGAGGTCGGCGAAATATCGCGTGGCCACAGTCACATTTAAAAGTGCCCCGCACGCTGCCAAGAAAATTTGGGTCGAATTTTTGGCCCGTTTATCGGCCAGTGTCCGAAAGGCACTCGTCCGATGTCCTGTCTATGTCCCTGCGATACCCCGGCCGATGTCTGGATATAGATTGTCTGCGTTGTCCAAAATTTAGCCCGGCGCTCGCCCGATGTGTGCGATGCCCTTTCGGACATCGGCCAGGCATCGACCGATGAGTTTGCGATGCGAAACGCCGCACCAGGTTTTAACTCCGAATTAAAAGTTACTCGATACACTCCCGATTCCCAAAAATGACCCGGCAGCCGCAAGGAGTCCCGTGGGGCCCCGACCGAAAATGCCTAGAAATCCGTCGCAAAATACTCGCAAACCCATCGCAAGCTAATTGTGACTGGGGTATAAGGGCGGTTGTAAACAAACTGGAGGTGATCAGCCAATTAAATCATGTTTTGAAAAATATTGCCAAATATACCTTGTAAACACAATAACTGAATTCTCAAATAATTTTGAATCGACAGTACTTACAGTCGGGTACACACTTATTTCGACATTGTAGTTACATAAACAATCGTAATCCGACTTAGAGCCGCCGACAAACAGTAGAATCAAGAAAATAATCATATCTGAAACAATGAATATATATAATAACTGAATCAATGAGCATTTTATCCAAATGACTACGTTTCAAGTAACAGTTCGTCCAGTTTGTGAACTACAGCATTTCTGTAACAACCGTAGCAGTTTCAACCGTTCGAGCTTATTATACAATTTCTTACATAAAACTCTGATTATAAATTATATTTAACATTACATTGAGTTAAATTTTGAGACAACAAATTGATTGTAAGTGCAAGTGATAACATATACACCAAGCAACATGTACGAACAGTTTCATCATTCACTGACAGACGGATAGTGTTACTAGTCAAGACAACATTGATTGTGTGATAAACTTCATGTTCAATTTAACATATAATTCATAGTAAATAATACAAATCATTCAGAATGTAATCATTGTTTAGTTGTACGAACCTTGTTGATAATTGTGACACAATTAATGAAGAAAACTGTGTAGAAATAAGACAAGATATAAAACCGTTGTCTGATAAGATACAACCTGACCTAGTAACATACTTGTGCAGAGCGACTGTGTCTCTGCCGTACGAACTCATATATTCAGGTAGGTTAAGATAAGGACTCGTCGTGATGTTAGTGTGTTCACTGCAGTAAAACATCCATGACGGGAAATTCTTAAGAACAATAACACTATAGCAGTTATGAGGGGTGTTCGAAAAGTGTCGAAACAGCAGTGAAAATGTAGCAGATAAGGGAAGATCTCAGTCACAAACCCGACGATCCCCATTACGATCCCTAGTTAACAAAATTATTCAGGGCATGATGTGGAAGTATAAATACTCTTAGCAATATTTTAACTCTGCATTTTCAATTTTTAAATATCTTGTTAATGCGAATAATCTGACTTGTGATTTAACTGCATCTGGTTAGTCATTAATATAGCCTAGCACTGTTCCTTTAGGCACTCCCGGATCAATTCTGTGGTAGTTGTCAGCTGCTTGCGGAAGGGAAAATTAGTACCGAGTGATTATTACGTACAGGACGTGTGATTAGGTATAACTTAAAATGTTGAGAAAATGCGTTAAATCCAATAATAAGAAACCAAACATCATAGCCGACCCCAATTTCGACTTATTTTCCCAGCTGTCGTGACTTGTCCTGTGATTTGTTCCATCCATTAATCCCCTCCCTGTTTGTCCTCTTCGATTCTCCTAGTTATCACTTATGGTCGACCAGGCCATTACTTACGCCCCTGTTCCCTTACGTATGTACCATTGTGCCACCTCCAATGCCTTATATATATTTAAGTTTTTATATGTATGTTAAGTTCCCATTGCCCAATGTGCAGTTCCTTTCCTTGATACAATAACAATGTTTTCTCCCCCTTTCGGGCGATGTACTGTCTTTCTTGGCTTGTTACGTTAAGTATTCCATCAAATAAACTTCACCCTCCTTGTTACCCACTTAAATTTCCATAGTTGTGACTGTTAGGCGGCCAAACCATTCATTGCACTCTCAATCCCATACATGTTGACCCTTGCACATCCTCAGTCCCTAATGTGTTGTAGCTGTTTTCTATTGGGTATGTGTGGAGGGGCATTATCTTATGTATATGGCTTCAAGTCCCTGTAATAACTTTTTTATGTTGCGACCGAATTAATTTACTCCCGATTATTACTGTTGACTTTCAACTGAAATATATCAACATTTAACCGAGATTTCAACACTTAACTAGGTTAAAGAGTTAATTATACCTAACATATAGTGGTACATGTATATGGAACAGCGACTGATAATTCATTATCGATGACTGCTGCCAGAAATCGTCGTCAGAAACAACGGAAAGGACTCATAACTGGATTGCAAAAACCGACCTTCAGGTCAGTAGTCCGGCGCTTTTCGATAACGGAGGCATTAAATCCACCAGTTGCAAAATCCAACCGGAGAGCTGTGAGCGGCGCTGATGTCCTGTGAGCGCTGGATTGTGGATGAGTACCAATTAGCTGCAATATACATGTATGTATGGATACATGTTTGCATTCCTAAACCTGTGATAAATCAAATCAATCCATAAAATACACCACGCCGTACGTGTGTTATAAGTACCTACACTAAGTCAATCCTCTTAAATAAGGCCGCCTGCAAATAGCTACACTTCAACTCGGACTCTACATGTATTGTGAATACGTACCTATCTAAAACGCACATTTAAAACTTAATTAACATTTTCCCATGCAATTCATAACACATAAAACCTCAGCATATAAATTGCGGTATGCGGCATGAAACCAACGTATAACTCAAATCGACAAATTATTCACATTTCATTTAACTGCTACTGCTATATCATAGTGCGTAGCGTCGCAAGTCACGCGAAAATAATTAAACAATTACATTCTACTTAGATAAATAATTTAAACATAATTTAGTATCTAAATCGGCGTCATTGATCATGGCTCATATTGTGAGCTATTAAGCATAACAATTTCCTCGAAGGTAAAGCAGTATCATTCTTCAAGCACTTTTTGCTTGTACCGAGAAAATCTTCACATATAGACAATAAATAAGAAGATCGCTTTTCCATGACATGACAGTCGTCTTTGTATTTTGTATATCAATCAACAAAATCGTTATTTACTAATATCTTTTAACAACATGACAACAACATGTTCATCAACAGGGCCGTAGCTGGGCTGTTTTTAATGATACGCACGACTGGGGGAGGTACAAGGAGGGGGTGTCCCCCTCGTTTGTAAAGCGTGGGTACCATACCCAACAATATCGCTTATCCGATAAATCCAGTCGATGCAGATCGATATCGATGGGGCTTCTGGTGAGCAGTCAATTTATCTGTCGGTAGTTTCCGTAAGTGATCGTAAATTTTTCCGATGATCACCGATTGATAACTGGTATAACACATTAACATGTAGCCTCGGGCTATCTTAGATCTATTTATCCGATAAACGGTTTTTCAGGTTTTCACAATTTCTGTTGCCTAAGACATTAAAACCTTAAAAATAAAAACCGTATGACTCTATACTACTTCATTGTTTTAAAGACAACACGTGTCATGCTCACAGCAACGTCATTTTGGTTTGGCGACGACATCTGAACATCATTGAATGTTCTATGACGGAAGTGGGGTTTTCGGTCATTTCATTTCACCCATGTTTTAACAGATCATTTTTTTATATACCTTTGGATGTAATGGCTTTATAGCTTTTGTTTTTATACTTATTTTGTTCATGATAGTATTCAGTGATAGTAATTTAAAGGTGTATTTAATCCACAATAAGGAAATAAGTGAAAGAAAATCAAGCAATGTACACATGTTTATTTATTACTACTGTACACGTACTTACTATTACGAGAAAATTACAAAATCATAGACAAACAAAATACAACAGTCACTGGATTGTTGGAGCTGAACAAGTGATGTCCTGATACGTAGGTCGCACATACGGTCTTACAACATTGTATAAGAACTCCTTTCGTTCCTGGCTTAGTCAATGTGGTTGAATAGCTAGTGGGAGTACATCTTGTGTGAAGCTGTAGTCTCGACACCGAAGGATGTTAATTGTTGTTTCACAGGAACTACAGTTTTCTTTTACGGTTACACTCCCTGGTTCATCTGATGACATCCTGAAGTACTCATATTTTCCTGTTAATACAATGTCACAAGAAGAGAGTTAGACAATTATAAATATAAAATATAATTAAATCGTAATCAATTGTTATGTGTTGATTGACATTTTAACAAACAATTTGACAATTATAGACACAGTTCTAACAGTTGTTTAATTTTGAAACTGATATTCTTACAATTACGATATCAACTTGATAAGAACACTTATTAACACACAATTATCAGAACTAAGTGTAATTACATTGTTAACTAGAACCATATTTTTTGTATTTTTTATCGTTTATATTTCTCGAAAACATATGTTGTTCAGTAGAAGTGTATCTATATCTCAAACGTAAGAAATTCAAGCAATATATTTCTAATACACACTGTTTAATATTTGCTTTATTTTGAATCGGAGGACGGTATATTCTTATGAATTAAGGCTTTTACTCAAGCATGCTTTATTATTCATTATGACTTCATAATCATCGTAATCCCAATGGTAAAACAAGTAACCTATAAGTACCTTATTCCACGAATTGGTTTGAAGATTGGTGCAAGAAATGCCACGCTGGGTATCAGACTGCTACATTTGTGGCAGACAACATTTTGAAGCTGTTGCAATGCGTCACAATCAGTACGGTGGGTGGTAAAGTTGCTTCATTGACGCAAAAAAACTTATCTAAAAGTCCGGTTGTAATGTTACAATAAAACGGTATGTCAGCAAACGACTTCACAAAAGGGAAGCGTAGTGGTTAGAAAGGTAGAGGGCCTGACTCCTGATTCGAAGGTCGTGAGTTCAAGCGTCAACGTTGGGTTTGACCACGAACTTCACAATGCCTGAATTTGGCGCGAGTACTGGTAAACAACACAAGAAGCAGTTATTGAGAGTGATAAGCATAAGTTGCAAGAACTTGTTTCACAATCCATAAAAGGCTAGGTTACTAAACTTAAATTCCACAAGCATATATACCCAACTTTCGTGTCACTGCGGTCCGACCAACTTCCTATATAATTATAGAAGGAAAATATCGTCAAACCGCGATAAATCGAAATCTGTAACTTTCGTGTGTATAGACTTACTAGTTGACTTTAATCGCAAAATGTAATAGTATGTCGTAATATTGCCTTTGACTATTGCAAACCACGTTGATATACGGCATGTACATGTTTTATAAATGTATACTCAATTAAAATTAATTTACATGAACAACTCATTAAGAAGGAATAATCGATTATGTATTCGTAACAGCTGGCATATTCGCATTGGCAGATGTCAGTAATTTGCATTATTGTCAACAACATTTACATAAACGACTCATTGAAATGCACATTTGATTACGTGTGAGAAACAGTTGGCATATGTATATAAAAGTATACATGCATTTGTTCCTAGGTACGTGTATATGTATCATTTGTGTATAAAATTTCATTTAACGAACAACGTTTTTGTTCTCGTTCGATTAACCGGTTAACTGTTCAATACAATTTTCGGTTAACTTATTAGCAAACAATCGAATATTCCCTTGCATAGTTAATATCCATATTTTCCACTTGAGGCTGTTCCAGGAAAATATGCATGGGAGGGTAGGATCTACTAGCATTTTATTGTATAGGTAGGGGGTGTTATTTCATTTAAATAATCTTGGTCTGGCAAAAATATAATTCAATGTTGGCTGTAGCAGTTGCTTTCCCTGTAAAATCAAATAATTTGCTGACTGAAAATACATTTTTATGTACATGTATTCATTTTCATTTGATATGGTTAATATCAACAAATAATTGAAACAGTCCTCAATGTGTTGTATTAGTTTATGTTGTATGAAATAATAAAGTGACTGTAGTGTTTATCAATGTTATGTTTATAAATTTTCAATCAGAATCAAGGTTTCTACTCTTAATTCTAATTAATTGTCACCATAGCAACCATGTTTTTTGTTTTTTTAGAAGAGTTTTAGTCTTATTGATTTATATTGTTAAGATGGGGACACTAGACATAACTATGAATTAGTGTATGTAGGTCAGGAAGCATAGTTTGTTACATATGAAAACTATAATAAAAACAGGTTTTTAAATGAATTAGTGTCGTTAAAGCTCTCACCCCTTTGCTACAAAAACATTATTATTAAGAAAGGATGAAGATTGAACTCCCAAATATTGTTGGCATGCGTTTAAGATATTCTTCTTTGAAAATATGCAAAAAACAAAACAAAAACCAATTTTGCTCATTTGGTCCCATGTTCTCAGTCACAGTGACATATGATGATGGTAAAAATAATTGCATTCCATCGTCAAAAATACAAGATCATGGTTTTAAATGTAATAGACAAAATAAGTAGTTGTATTGGTCAGTGTCATTATAATTTCTGTTGAAAAGAGACTAACGTATGTTTGTGATTCTAGAAAGCTTAGTAGCTACCATTATACAGCCTAACTTGCCGAAACAAAATGCAAGGCAAAGTTTTATGGTGCATAATCCAATATATCTTTTTCGAAAGAGGCTACAATAAGTATCACGAATGTATATTACATTCTGTTAAATCACAGTGGGTGGCTAATTAAGTCTCGAACGATAATGATCATGAGACGTTAAAGTATCGTATATATATAATTGTTTATGCGTATGCCCAGCTACGGGCCTGATCAATGACGTTCAAACCGTGTTATAAAAGAGCGAGTTGTGTGATACTAAGCCAATCTACCACTGACAACAGAGAAGGAACTACAAGATTTGCGACAAAATGAACAAATTTTTTATTGCGATTTTGTTGGTTGGCTGTATCATCTTCATGACTGTTCCAGAACTTGTTGAAGGTATGTTCATATTCTTATACATTGTTTTCAAGAAGAAATTAACACTTCATAACTTATAGATATATGCTTTTTTAAAAAGAGTCAGTCTGTTCTCAAGCAAATGATTTGAAAAAGAGATTGCTTATAGTTTGGAACGTAATTTAAAAATATAGCAACTACTTCGCTACGTATCTTTGCTATGTTTTCATAGAGCAGTGTGACATAATTCTAGATATTGTCATTTGCTGAGAATGATTGGTGGCAATTTATTTGTTTTCAGATTCATGTAATTAGAATAAGTGAAAAACATCAACGTGCAATACATTCAGACTTCAAACGTCCGATACGCCACTGACAGTATGATTTAGTAACATAAACCTATATTAAAATATCTAAATTGTTATGCAAACATTTCGATTTTCAAACAAAACATATGATTAATATCTAGCTTATTTTGCAAACGTCTGGTACATCCATCGCTAAGTTTGTATATCAACTTGTATGCTCTCTGACCGTGTAAGCGGTGTACTTACTGTATACAAAAATTATAGTTAAAAATAAAATATTTCAACTGCTTAATTAATTGTATTTGATAGATTTTCATTCCAAACACATCACGCAACCTACAAAACAGCTGCAAATTCCATAAAACATGTGCTATTTGACTCGATTTGACATGTACAAAAATAAAGTTGGACGCCATTTTGTTACCAGTAAGCGGTGCATTGAGCGATATCTCCTCAAGAAAAATGTCATTTTGTAAACATTGTCTTTAAATTCGATTGGAGGATTATTACTCTGACACCGCTTTGTTACTGCAGCGTAGCAGAAGATCAGTTTTTTTTAGAGATTTTTGAGCTGAAAGGAGGAATAGCCCAATGAAAATGAATGTTTACAGAAAATTTGAATGATAAAAATAGACTAGAGTATGGAAAAGGCCATAATTTCCTTAGAAAGCTCATTGTTGTCACTTTGATGGATTCATCGGATTGCGGGAAATTTGGACATCGCACTATAAAAACTTCCGGTATGTAAATGACAAGACGTAATAGATATTTGGATTTCTCGGATTACACCGGTCACTAGTATACACCGTAAACAGGGTTATAGATCCTACATGACAATTTACGACTTTCTCAACCAAGCATTTATCTATTGTCCCTGTATTTTTACTGACAGTTCCAAGGCTGTAAATCGCTCAGTTGTTATTATGTCTATAAATGATGTTCTGTATAGATAAATGTTAACTTCTTCTTTACCAATGTTCAGTTCCATGACTTGATATCATGTCCATGCTTTTTTTTCTCCTCATTCGGCTCATGGCTACCCTTTTTCTTGGCTTGTCATGTGATATATTCCATCCATTCCATGTTATGCCCTCCTTGTTGTCCGTCTAAAGTCTAATTGTATGTTCTGCCATACATGTTTACCCCTGCACCTTCCCCAGTCACTATTATTCAGTATTACCACATAACTTGCACTCCAGGAGTGGCATAAAGCAGTGACATAAATATCATATGTAACTAGTTACATAAATAGCCAGTGTGACGTCACTTAAATGACAGCATATTGTTTACAATTGTTCTGAATTTCGGCATTTATTAAAAATATTGTGTATTTAAAGATTTATAGTGTTATGTGATACATAGAATCTTACATTCGTGCTTATTTGATATTGTTTTTGTGAAACTCGAATATGACGCGAGGCTCTGCCGAGCGTCATATGATTTCAGTCGACTCGTTTCATAAAAACAATAACAAATCAGCACTCATGTAAGATCCCCTATTTCTCAAATATGCGGATGTTAATTTTGTATTTATTTACATGCATTTAGGTCTTATCTTTGTACAATAAGCATAAACTATACCCATACCATAGCAATCTAGAAGCATTCCACAAGTATGTATAATGGAATGGACGCTTTTTCTGTGGCATAAACACCTCATTTGTAGCCCAAAATATAGTTATTAAGAACAATTTGAAATAAAGTCTTATTAGATTTAACTCGTTGGTTTCCAATAAATAAA
This sequence comes from Mactromeris polynyma, assembly GCA_032209605.1. Lineage (NCBI taxonomy): Eukaryota > Metazoa > Mollusca > Bivalvia > Venerida > Mactridae > Mactromeris > Mactromeris polynyma. Next base: position 4,321,116 of record JASFXZ010000036.1, read on the forward strand.
TCTCACTGTTGGATTGTTTCATAAATCATTAATGGTACAAAACAAATGCCATAAACACTGCACACAAGAGGGAGTTTTAACATAAAGTGAACATAGATTGCCCTTTAAAAGTTCCGCCGCGAACTACACGAAAACGAAAAACGCGCAAAATGGAGAATTTTACCGAGAAAGGTAATACGTTCTACCATTATCGCCCTTGGCAAACCATTTGTCTATGATTGTGATGTGTACTTATCTTTCAGCCCAAGGAGGAAACGAAGGAATTGGTGTGTGTTATTGTCGTTCCGATTGCATCTATGATGAAACAAACTGGGGCAGATGTTCAGACGGAATATATAACATATGTTGTCCATCATCTTAACGCCCGAATTATTAATTCAGGTACGAATGTATAATGATTAATGCTAGAAGTCACTTTTGCTCATCAATTGATTCCGGAATTGTTTATCATAACGACAATTGAACAGCTGTATGGCATGAACAATGACTCGATATGCGATAACTACCCTTTACTTCCCTCAGTACATTGTTAAAATGATTTTGGCTTTTACGGTTTATTTTCAAACAACTAAAACAATTGAAGTTACGAAGTTGAACTTGCTTTCTATAGAGTTTAAGATTTGTGTTTGTTGCCTTTCCTGCTTTGCATATTATCTTTTTAATTATTTACTAATTTCAATTGGAATGACAATATCATATCACACTGTCAAAAGTGCTGTTGTATGAGATGCAGCATGACTTTTGTGGTGCTCGAACCCACTACCTGCCTCTTCAGCGTCCAGTATCGTACTCATTACAATCGTCCTGAACGTATTCGATATTATTAAAGTTCGATACACTGCTACATCGCCGACTTGTCTATTTTACAGTTGACAACAGATGGATTTTACGCGGATCAGTGGATATATGTGATGCAATACTACACCAAACTCGATGACAATTATGACAGAAACAGACGTCCCTGTTTTAAGTGAAATCATATTGAAAATAAAACTTTTGTTGTTATTGTATAAAAAATAAAATATCATTTTGATATCATACATGTCGAGTTCTACATGCATGACATTCTTTCTACGTTGAATCATACATTGTTAGATCAGATACTCTAGACACGCCACACATGATAAGTGACAAAAGTTATAAGACGGCAATTGATTCCAGTCACAGTATAATACTTTTGAAACTTAGCTCAGCATAAGACTGGTCTATATATGATATGTATTTGCCTCATATTATCAAGATACCTTATGTCATACAATGCAAACATTTCTTCAGAAAAAGTCACTGTGTCAATCAACCAAGTCAACCGACAGCTACTATAGACATGAACAAAACATACACTCATCCACAGCACCACCAATGTTTCCCTCCACGAAACAGCCAGTATGAATACTGGTATTTTAATCAAATTTTACGGTATACCAACCTCGCAATTCCAAACATTTCAAGGCTAATATGTACAGAAAACTTTCAGTCTAAATCGTCACCACTAATGATAAACCGATGTATATGAATAATTCAATTAATTCAGCGAGACACATTTTTATTGACAAGATTAATAGAATTTCTGACACAATCATTGAGAAATATAATGCATCCATACATTATCTCAACGTATAACAAATGACATGAATATACGGTCTCGCCATATTTTAACACATTTCAACAAACCATTTAAGAATATGTTAGACAATGTCTCAATAATAAAAAACAAACCATTTCAATTCCATAAATATGCACAACATAATAACGTGATTAAAAAGAAACATAAAGTCAAATTTAACCAAAAAAAATTGAATAGTGAAATGCGAAACTTGCATATTTAATAATTATAAGTAATTTAGGTTTAACAAAAAAAGAAACAAATTCAAAACTAACGATAACAAATGACAAACTACATTGTATAACATTTAAATAGTGAAATGCGAAACTTGCATATATAATAAGTATAGGTAATTTAGTTGTAACAAAAGAGATATGGGCGCCATATTCTCTATTAAGAAAAAATAAATAGTTATCTCGTTAAACGACACATTACTACATAGATATATCGTTTGTTGCTGATTCAGTAGGCTAAGGTTATGTGAGCATAATTTATTACAATTCATATACTTTCATATAACATATGTGGCAGCTAGCCAATATTGAGAACTTGCAAAAATAAAAATGTGAAAATGAATGTTTATACTTAGTGATAGTAAACATTTTGTTTCTTATCTGCAATCATTTGCGGACATTGTTTTATGTCAGACACGATATAAGTCACCACATTGTGCAACCTTAATAGAGAATAGGACAAATATTTCAGTTTATTGATGTGTAATTATACTAATTAATGAAAAATCAATACAATCATTAACTACCTTTTCTGAAAACTATTATAGTTCAACACGTGTTGCTTATTATTTTTGCAAGTTTCTTGATTTGATTTTAAAAATAATTATATTTATGTTATCTTGATAAAATGAATGCTGATTCTATTGCATACTTTTTTAAAATGAATCTTTGAGATGAGAAAAATTGCTGATAATATCAAAAACAGTTTAAGTGTACATTATTTACAGCATAGTAGCACTCATAACATGTACACGAAATGTCTTTCAACATTTATAAAGCAGACTTGGACAATATATACTACAAACAAGAGTGGCAAACTGTCACAAAATACGCCCGTCATCAGTCAGAGTTAAAACAAGACAAATTTTAGGTAATTTCTAAAATCAAAGGGTGATAACTCCTGAGTGACTTAGCGATATGGCTAGTTATCGAACTTGGCCGATATATTATGCCCACAAACATTTTCACTAAGTTTGGTAAAGATCGGATGAAAACTCTTTGACTTAGAGAGCAGACAATGCTAATTTGGCCAATTTTGGATAGTCAAGGGCCATAAATCCAAAGTGCCTGGGGCGATGTGGCTGGTTATCGAACTTGGCCGAGATATTATGCCCAAAAACATTTTCACAAAGTTTGGTAAAGATCGCATGAAAACTCTTTGACTCAGAGAGTGGAAACCATGTGGATGCCAATTTTTGATAATTCAAGGGCCATAATTCCGAAGTGCCTAGAGCGATGTGGCTGGTTATCGAACTTGGCCGAGTTATTATGCCCACAAACATTTTCACTACGTTTGGTAAAGATCGAATTAAAACTCTTTGACTTAGAGAGCAGACAAGGCTAATTTGGCCAATTTTGGATAAGTCAAGGGCCATAATTCCAAAGTGCCTACAGCGATGTGGCTGGTTATCGAACTTGGCCGAGTTATTATGCCCACAAACATTTGCACTACGTTTGGTAAAGATCGAATTAAAACTCTTTGAATTAGAGAGCAGACAAGGCTAATTTGGCCAATTTTGGATAAGTCAATGGCCATAATTCCAAAGTGCCTAGGGCGATGTGGCTGGTTATCGAAATTGGCCGAGATATTATGCCCAAAAACTTTTTCACAAAGTTTGGTAAAGATCGCATGAAAACTCTTTGACTCAGAGAGCGGAAACCATGTGGATGCCAATTTTTGATAATTCAAGGGTCATAATTCCGAAGTGCCTAGAGCGATGTGGCTGGTTATCGAACTTGGCCGAGATATTATCCCCACAAACAGTTTCACCAAGTTTGGTAAAGATCGGATGATAACTCTTTGACTCAGAGAGCGGAAACCATGTGGAAGCCGCCCGCCACCCGGCCGCCCGCCACGGATGTTCCCATAAAACGTACCGTTTTTCAAACGGGCGTATAAAAAGCATCTCTTAAACCAGAATGTTGGTCCAAGAAGTGTTGAAAAGGACTTACACCACATCAAAAGAGTGTGGCTTCTACCAACAAGCCAAGTACAGAGAGGCGGTAACCAATCAGATCTGACGATGACATAGCCTGTACAGAGAGAATGTTCGACTACGATCTTTACTGCACAATATGCAGGAGGACCATGTATGTGGGCGAGACAGGCAGGGAGCTGAAAGAAAGAATTATTTAACACTTTTAGCAACAAATACGGAATAAAAGTGAACAACATATCAGATAACTGGTACATAGTTAAAAGCTTAACGGATATCTTTTAAATGTCATCGTCAGCCATGACATTATACATAACGCGGCGTGTCTATGTACTAAAACATTTTTGTTGGGAAAACACATCCTTGTATGTGGGACATACAAATCTTAGTAGGATATGACCAAATCTTAAAACCCTTTTTCACAAAGTGCATCTACAATACGCAAAAAGTACAGTTTGTTAATGCTTACGTACACAATCTGAACGACCCTCTAAACACACATCTGATATTTTGTTCTAAAAACTAGTCAAAACAAAATTTATGTAAACTCAGTATTTTATAGTAGAAAATAACCACAATGATTCTATATGACAATTATTTCAAACCATGTGTAATAATATCTGATACGAAATTTAAAACATATTGACTGGCAAAAATGTCGTTTAGAATCGCAATGGCGGCCGATGATGTTATTTCATTAATACATTTGTGTATACCCATTTTCTGCCGACGGCGAGATTGACTGTGTTTTTATTCAGTGTCCATTACATTTAATTCCCAACACATAATGTGCATGCTTGTAGCCCAAGTATCAAAGATATGATGGTGAACAATATATAAATACATGTATATAAACAAATATCAAAGATATGATGGTGAACAATATATAAATACATGTATATAACAAATATCAAAGATGTGATGGTGAACAATATATATATAAATGCAAGTATATATATAATATGAAGACTAGTAATAATAACATTGATATACATATATTCATACAAATATCGGTAATGATTATTCAATACTCTGCTACGACTTGCAAAAGACAAAAACACAAGTTAGAAAACAACATTCTGAAGTTCTAACGTTTATACGTTGACCATTGCAAAACGAAAGTACAGTGTCACGAAAACGGTTTATAGGCATTAAATCAATCGGTACTAAGTACACCAATAAGCTCATAGAATAATTAGAGTATCTATTCGGTTCTATTGTTTAAGGAATGCCGCAGAAAATGTAGATAAAGCTTTTTGTTTTCATTAAAAATTTAATCATTGATATTCAAGGCCATCTAATTATAAGGTCTGCATTTTTGTATTTAATCATGATATTTGTTTCACATGTCAAATTGAAGTTTTTTTATTATAAAGTCATGTTTGTGGAACACGAAAAATCGGTCTATGGCGCTACCGGGAATCGAACCCGGGTCTACGGATTACCGGTCGGTTATGCTAACCAGTACACCACAACGAATGCTCATATTTTACACTGTTGCTTGGTTATAACTGTTTAGACATTGTTTGTATTTTGTATAATTATTGCAAACTGTTGTAAACGTGTATTTTCTCGGATATAACATTTATCGTTGTGGATTTTCAAGGCAAACATAATCAAATGTCAATTTTCAAAGTCAACGCATATAATTGTACATATTATTCACTCTGACTGTAGTATTGCCTAAAACACAGTCTGTTTAAATATTGGTTTTCAAAATTGGTACAAAATATGAAATGATTTTATCTCACTTTTACCTATTTCCTTCATAATCGCGGAGCAATTTCGCGGAGAATGTAATATATTACCACTGCTGAAAATTAACTTAAAATGTTTTATTATTTTCTCTTCTTATTGCATTCTGCCGATGAAATTCATCGGGTAGTTATTACACTCGTTTTGTTTAATAAAATACATTTTAGAATAGAAATATAATGTCCAACAGGTGATTGATTGATATATTCAGCTGAATTTTACATTGCAACAGTCCATTTTTTTTGCTGAATTTGTACGACCTGATTTGATCCACTTCTTGTCCTGAATCACGTGCGTACTCATAATCAGTATCTACAGGACGTTGTCCATGTTTTTGCATACAGGAGGATGTCTATGTTTGTGAATTCCTCTTCCAAAGATGTTGAGTTTTCTTTGTGTATATGAAGCTGTAAATGCATAGTTACATATTCATTGTACTTTAATATTTACGAGTATACTGGTCAAAAGTGCTAACCAGTCAAAACTATTTTACATAATATAGCTTTTAAAATGTACTTGGTATAACTTCTTGTGATTTTGATTGGAGTACGCAACAATATTTATAGTTCAAGTAAATCGAACTACAGAAATAAGACTATGTAAACCTATCGACAGTGTGTCCATCATTTCAGGTAACTTTGTCACAATGCGGTGGGTTCCCACTTCTGACCAGTATATTTTAACCAATACATTCTAATTATGATGTCTTCCCTGTAATCTAACTAGCATCAATGGTATACAAATAATTGTTTACTGGTTGGGCATTTTGTAAACAATACAATGCAAACAAGCCTATACATGCATACTGAGGATATAAAAAAGCGCTGGTCGTTGATAATTGATTTCTTGAGTATAAACGTAAAGACGCATCATTACTGGCTATGTCGACACATATATTCATATTGTTTGGCCAAATACCTTTGTACGTACAGCTAACGGATAGTTCCTATTGAATAATGCAAAATACACGTTACCTTTGCGGAGCCATACGATCACAATGCTTACTATCTCTACCACTACCACTGTCATTACCACTATCACTACCACTATTCCAACCACTAGCACCACACTGCTTTCTGACATGTTTTCTTCAGACTTTGAAGGGTTCGTTGCAGCTATATCTAAAATAGATAATATGGCATAATAAGCGTCTTACATAATTATTGAATTAGTTGTATAAATTCATGACAAGCTGCATATTAACCGGATATAGTGGAAGTGTTAACTTTCGCGGTGACTTACGATTTCTTCATATTTAGGGAGAATTCAAACTTTAGATAATATGCTTGCATGGGACAATGTCACGGTACACGAGTTTAATCCGTAACCAAACGTTTAATTTTAATTGTATGTCAGGAAATGTAAAAATAGCGGGGTCTATATGAGTACATATCGGTTACTGTAAACGATATTGTGGCCGTGTATGAGGTCCAATGACTTGTGAACTCAACACCATCGTCATCTCTAGTGACATTCTTTATCACCAACATTGGATGAGACTTCTCAAGTTTGAGTTCATAATTCCCATGCTTATCTCGCATATCATCAGTTGAGGCGCATCCATTGATTATTGTGAAACAAATACCGAGATCTGAGTCATTTCGTCCAAATGAAACCGATAGCCAGCTTGACCTTACATAACACGTTAAGGTCACACAGTGTCTCCGACATTGTATATTTTTCTTGTCGTGTTCAACTCAACATGTCCGCCTGAAACAGAAAGATAATCGAGCATACTTATTTTAAATACATAGAGATTATAACATATCCGTGAATGTTTCTACAATGCCATAAACATTATACGGTACAATGCACATATGATATGCAAATGAGCGGGAAAAACTACATGAAATTCCTACGCAGCTTATTTACATTCATCATTATGATTATATATCCACATCTCCAACTTTTGATGTATTAAAAAATAATTCACATGGAAGTTACACAAAACACATTCTCCCAGCCTACCTACCCGATTCAGCAAGTTTATTCCACCACAAATTCGTTTTTCTGACGACATCAACTCATACTTATGTACATAGGAACTTTTAACAACATTTATTTTATTCTAGGAGCTCAGAGCTTGATTGATCTTAATCAATTATATTCAACATACTCAATAGCGGTTCGCGTCAGTAGATGGAACATACTCACTGAATGTGTATACACCGAATGACGTCAGATGTGAGTCGATGCGATGCCGTCATGTAATACATTTGTAAACGAAACGTTTTCCTTCACTACTAGTATGTTTTACATATACGTTTGTTAATAGCGAATAGTTATATATATTTCACTTACTAGAAACTGACACAATATTGATCGATTTTGAATAATTCTAGAAATAAAGATTTTGTAAGTGGGTCCACTTTTCGGCTCTTTATTTCATTAGCCGAATCACTTTCGCGACACTGCTGTTAATAACTAGGTCACGTTTGGATGGGTGTTTCTACATCAGTTTGTCGGGTACTGTAGTATCACTTAAATTCGCGGGGGTGAAATTTCGCGCAAACAGCAAAAAAGGCAGTTTCGCGCGTGGATAAATTCGCGCATATTGAATTTTTGAAGAAAAAAAATCAGACAAAAATGACGGTTTCGTAGCGTGTGTTATTATTTCGTACATCCGTATCATGTTGTTTATTCAAGTTTCACACGATTCTATTGTATTCAGATATGACAATTGGCAATAAAATTGTTAATTGGCGACTCTATTACAGAGATAACCCCCAGATACGAGTTAATACGCAGAATATTGCTATTTACAGCTTAACTACCCCGAAAACGTGATTTTCGGACTGGTATCCCGATTTTACACTTTCGGTTATGAATTTGACAAGTTATTTCAGCGAACCAGTCGGGAACAAATTAAAACGTACTCCATAACATTACCACAAACAATATGACACGTCCAACGGTTTTAATTCTGGTTATTTAATATATTTCAAGATATACTCCGGATGACAACGATTTTATGCAGTCGTGTATTCTTTATATAAACATCGTAAACAAAGAAAAATCAATTTATGAATTAATGTTCCATTTAAACCACTCTTACGTACTAGTAATCAGACTGTGTCAACATATTCCATGTTCCTAATTATTCCACAAAGATTATCAGAAAAAACAGCGACATATTATGAAAAGAAAAAACGTAAGTGCATATATACTAGTACACACATTTTCGGTCAGTCAAAAATTCGAATAGCCATGTTAGTTTCGACCGTTTAATAATCGCGCGGACTTAAATTCGCGCTTCGTCTCTAGCGCGAAATACGCGAAAATTAGACCTGCGCGAATTCAAATGATACTACAGTATGTGATAAATAAAATATTGGTATCGTGATCAATAGAATTAAATGCTTTTTAAATTGTTGAATATAAAAAAGTTGAGTGACGTTGACGCAGCTATCGTACATCACCACTGAACTTCACTCAACTGAATACAAATAATATGAAGCTCGTATTAATCTTGCACAACACTCATTAGATATCCTCTTTAAGTTGAATGAGTAGTATTAAACTACCGAATTGTACATAAGTGTCCGATACCGACGAGTTCGTATAACAGCTATTATAGTCAGTTATTCAGGCAATTTATTATTTTATTAAAATAACAAAATATTATCTGTAAGAAAACGTTTTGCAACACACTAACGCAGTCATAACTGAGAGGTCATTTGACGTCAGTGCTATGAATACGGATGCAATATAAGATGAAGTGTTAACCTTTAGCAAAGCAGAGGCAGCTGCTAAACATTCCCAGTATGTGTGTCAACGTGAGGTAATCCATTATTTGAATAATCTCTGTAAACCGTCCAGTGTGAGATATATTGGACCCACCTGACTAGTGCACGATCTTTCTATGGGAGTAAGATATATACATTAGTGCTCAGTTGTGGTTTTACCGGGTCATCTTAGTCAACTGTATCTCTACATTAGGTGTGAAATATCGACAACTTTTGTTTTTTCCTTTGTTGTCATTAAGCCCTTTCTTTGAGATGGCTTATCAAAGACATGACGCTCTTTCATCACATCGCGCGATGCTTTTAATCTGTTTTTTGTTAAATTAAGGGTGTAAGATATGTTCTGTATGTTTTACGAACGATCACGTAACTGATTTACTGTCAGTAGATGCTGTAGAATAGTTAACCTTATCTCATTTTATCAGTTAAATTTACACAAAAATGACGTTATGTCGCTGTGGTGTAATGATTAGCATAACGGACCGGCAATCCGGACACCCGGGTCCGAATCCTGGTGGCGCCATTGGCAGATTTTTCCTCAAAACATGATTTTATACATTTGTAGTCCGTGCTTTATTATCGCCCGGATGTGGGTTAAAGAATTAATAGCAAATATCGGTGGAAAATAAAACCAATTCGTTTTTTCAACATGTTAATTTTGTAAATCTTATTTAAATCTTCAAAAGTTAAGGTAGGAATCCCAGTAATATATGCCACACAGTGCTTCACATATTACTCCATGGGTACCGGACTCAAAGTATCGACTACACAGTGCGTATGTAAAAATATTACTCCGTGCTGAAATTCAGCATGAACTTTTAAGATATTGTGCAGATAGCAAAAATGTTCTTCTATTTGATGATTTTAACTCACGGTGTGGCAATCTAAATGACTTTACCCATATCGATAGTTTTTTATCCGATTCATTTGATCTCAGAGATTTGCTCGATGAAGAAACGCAAGACTTTGTACATTTTGACTTATATAACATCCAAACGTTAAGAAAACATGTTGATACAAAATTAATGTAAATATAACTCATATTCGCTATTTCTTTCATTATCGTGTGTACCTAAATATCGATTATAGGGGCGTTGTATAAAACCTATTCATCCGTTCATAATTGAAAATATGATTTAAACAACAACAACAACAACCTTCCCACCCTTTACGCAATGTAATGGATAAATGGATAATGAAAGCCTTATCGAATTGAGTTTATACCTATCGGTACCGATTAATTGATCTTTGTAAAAACAATAACTTGTTTATTCTTAACGGAAGAATAAACCCCGATTGCTCGGAACCCAAACTTACCTGCAAATACGCGTACAGTTGACTACTTCATCTCATCAACTAATGTTTTTAAAAATATTTCTCATTTAAAGGTCTTGAATTTTTTATTTCTTTTCTCGGATGTTCACTGTCCCCTAGAACTTATACTGCGAATAGCAGATACCCAAATAATAGATACTACTGTTAATGAAATACCCGAAATGCCACCAAAACCTAAACTATGGAACGCCGAAAAGGACAACCATTATGTTAGAATTTTGACGTTATCAAAGCATCAGAAATAGAAAGTAAAATTGATGCTTTGGGGTTATATTCTAATATAGATCAAACTTCAATCGACGAAATCACGGCTGCCATTGAGAATATTTTTATCACTAATGCCAAAGAATAACAAAACACAGTCATACAAGAAACCCTGGTACAATATAACCTGTCAAAATATAGAGACAAATATCACAAAACCAGAAAGGCGTATAATAAATATAAAACAAAAGAGTTAAAAACTTTACTTAAACAAGTGAATAAGGAATATAAATATGTTCTAATGAAATCGACACTGAAGAAAATACATGATGAATACATAAATGATGAAATAAACAAATCTATCACAGAAGAAGAAGTGAGAAAAGCTGTTAAACAACAATAAATCACCAGGAATTGACAACATATTTAATGAACACATCAAAGCGACAATCAATTCTATGATCTCTATATATTCAAAACTATTTAACTTATTTTTTTCAAATATGGTAATATGGTAATATTCCGGAAAGCTGGACTATAGGGATAATAAAACCAATTTACAAAAACAAAGGAGATCCGTCTTTACCAGAAAACTACCGACCTATATCGCTGCTAAGTTGTTTTGGTAAACTATTCACCACTATATTAAATAACAGATTGAACAATTACGCTGAAAAATATAACATTATACATGAAACACAAGCTGGTTTTTCGTAACAATTTCTCAACTTTAGACAATATATTTGTACTCAAAGGGCTGATTGACCTAGTACAATTTGAACATAAAAACGTTACTGTTGTTTCGTTGATTTTAAGCAAGCTTTTGATTCTGTGCGGAGAATTGGACTATGGAGTAAACTTAAGAAAAAAACATTAATGGCAACTGTTTTAAAGTAATATATAATATGTACAAACACATCAAATAAAAAATAAGTACTAGTTAAGGCACTTCAGTATTTTTTGATTGTTTAGTAGGAGTAAGGCAGGGTGAAAATTTATCACCGTTTCTATTTAGTATATTCCTCAACGACTTAGAAGAGTATCTAAATGAAAACAAGTAAATGGTATAAATACAAACGATGGAGCTACATTCTTTTTAAATTTATCCATCCTTCTGTACGCAGATGACACAGTCATATTCAGTGAAACAAAATGTGATCTACAATATGCCCTTGACAATTTAAAAAAATATTGTAACAAATGGAAACTAAATATTAATGTAAATAAAACAAAAATCATGATAATATGTAAAGGAAGATTACCAAATAACCTCGAATTCAAAATAGGGGAAAATATTATAGAAATTGTTAAAGAATATAAATACTTAGGGATTTATTTTTCAAAATCAGGTTCCACTCTTAAAACAAAAAAACATCTACATTTTCATTACTTAAAATATTACGTTACCTTATGATCTAGCAATCGAATCATTCCAGAAAATGGTGAAACCAATTTTACTTTACACAAGTGAAGTATGGGGTTATGGCAACATAGATATGCTATAAAAAATACAATTAAAGTTTTATAAATACATTTTTAAATTAAAGCAATCTACTCCTTCTTACATGATATATGGCGAATTAGGAATAACACCACTTTCGGTTGAGAATGATATCATTTTGGGGAAAACTAATTGAAAACAAATATAGTAATAACGAACAAAAACTTTCAACCAAACTTTATCAAGTTTTATATACATGTAAATTGAACTTAAACAATAATACACCGATACCCTGGTTAGAAAATATTTAAAAAATAATTTGTGACTGCAGAATGTCGGGTATATAACCAAAGTTTTAATAATTGTAAATGGCTAAACAAAGCATCTAACTTTTACAAACATTTAAAATCTTCTTTTGAACTTGGTAAATACATTAATAAATTACCTACATCTAACTAAAAATATAATTTCATTCATAACTAGAAACCACCATTTATCCAATGAAAAAGGCAGGTGGCATAACATACCCCTGCGTGATAGAAAATGTCAATACTGTAATGATGTAGGCGATGAATTTCATTTCGTGCTTATTTGCCCAAATTTTACATATTTTAGAACAAAATATATCAAACAATATTATTACATCTGAAGTAACAAATATTAGCTGTGTATTTGCTACATCATATCCGAATGCACATCTAACTTCTTGCAATCGTTTTCGAATAAACATCTGAACTAACAACTACTAGCTGTGTAATGGCTGCATCATATGCGAATATACATTTGAACTAACAACTAATAGCTGTGTATTCGCTACATCATATCCGAACTCACATCAAACTTCCGGCAATGTTTTTTCGAATACACATATGAACTAACAACTACTAGCTGTTTATTCGCTACATCATAATAGTATGCGAATAAACATCTGAACTCACAGCTAATAGCTGTGTATTCATTCCATTATATCCGAACTCACATCAAACTGCTGGCTATGTTTTTTCGAATAAACATCTGAACTAACAACTACAAGCTGTGTATTCACCGCATCATATGCGAATAAACATCTGAACTAACAATAAATAGCTGTGTATTCGCTACATGATATTCGAACTCACATCTAACTTCTGGCTATGTTTTTTTCGAATAAACATCTGAACTAACATCTACTAGCTGTGTTTTCGCTACATCATACTATTATGCGAATAAACAGCTGAACTAACAACTAATAACTGCGTATGCATTCCTTCGTATCCGAACTCACATCTAACTTCAGGCTATGTGTTTTCGAATAAACATTTGAACTAACAACTAATAGCTGTGTATTTGGGAATGAACATTTGAAGTAACAACAAACAACTAACAGTCAACTTCACAGACTTCATTATATTTGTACAAAGTTATTGGTATAAAAGCGGACATGAATTGAGTAAATATACATATTGTGATTAATGCTTACCTCTATATAGTACCACAAGATCCGTAATATTATTAAACTGTCATAAATTAGAAAGCCAACGTGCGTTAAATCTGATTAAAGTTTGCTTGTGTTGTATTAAAATACTTCGAGGATGGTACTTAAAAGATAACATCATGACCCTTGACGTAAAATGTCTGGCTAGTCACGCGCACATAAGTCTTGAGATAAAAGTCATGTGACCATGTTACCTGATAAAGCACACTATATCAGGCAGCCTGTTTTCGATCTAATTACTGCAATAGACAGGATAAATAGTAATATAAGACATATGAATCCTTACTTTCGTAAATGAATGTTAGCTGCCACTGAAACATAAACTGTGCATTGTGACACATTCTGACACGAAAAACGTTTTGATTTAATGAGACCAAATATCATTCTTGTTCGTAATCAGAACGATACTCAATGCCTCTATGAGCGTAAGCAATCGTGGTTAGTAGATATATAATGTTGTATAAACATTATTGGTACATACAAAGAACGAAACTGAAGCGAACGTTCAGTTTATGACCAACACATATTTAACGCTATACTTTATACTATTCTTTCATACTGTCACTAACGGTCTTAACCAAAATCAGTGGTACATACGTAAGAAAGCTAAATAATTGAAGCTATACTTTATAATAATTGCAGACAATGCACATGTAATACTTTAGCCGTATTATCAATAATTGCAGACAATGCACATGTATTACTTTAGCCGTATTATCAATAATTGCAGACAATGCACATGTAATACTTTAGCCGTATTACCAATAATTGCAGACAGTGCACATGTAATACTTTAGCCGTATTATCAATAATTGCAGACAATGCACATGTAATACTTTAGCCGTATTATCAATAATTGCAGACAATGCACCTGTAATACTTTAGCCGTATTATCAATAATTGCAGACAATGCACATGTATTACTTTAGCCGTATTATCAATAATTGCAGACAATGCACATGTATTACTTTAGCCGTATTATCAATAATTGCAGACAATGCACATGTATTACTTTAGCCGTATTAGCAATAATTGCAGACAATGCACATGTATTACTTTAGCCGTATTATCAATAATTGCAGACAATGCACATGTATTACTTTAGCCGTATTAGCAATAATTGCAGACAATGCACATGTATTACTTTAGCCGTATCATCAATAATTGCAGACAATGCACATGTATTACTTTAGCCGTATTAGCAATAATTGCAGACAATGCACCTATATTACTTTAGCAGTATTATCAATAATTGCAGACAATGCACATTTATTACTTTAGCCGTATTATCAATAATTGCAGACAATGCACATGTATTACTTTAGCCGTATTATCAATAATTGCAGACAATGCACATGTAATACTTTAGCCGTAATTATCGTAATAATTATTATTATCATCATTTCAACAGATAACACCAATGTGCGTTAGCAATAAATCAAACAAATGTGTGTAAAAATGTGTTTAAACATATTATTTCTGTGAGGTTTCGTCAAAATCTACAAAATGTACTATGTAAAAGACAAAGCGCTGACAAACATCTATAAGCCTACTTTAATGTATTTGTACATAAATGGGGGATAACTCATGGAAAAATCATTCGACCGACAGTGGTTAAGGAACATTGGTTATGATGCATAAGTCAGTTTATGTCCTTTTCTATTTTTTGATATTGTTATCTTATTCAAATATTCGTGTCAGTAAAACATTTTAAAGAGAAGTGAGCTTAATGCGGCGCCAAGGCACATGTCCGCCGCATTAAGCGTGTGTGTACTATATGCAGCGGCCTAAATGAGGCACGGCCTATATGTGGCACTATTGTGCATCTGTTAACGTATGTACCCTTTAACCTCCTCAAGCGCTTTATGTGTTGTTTTTTTCCCGGATGTCTGCGTGGAGAGGCACTGTCTTATGTATGTGGTGTTCCTTGTAGCTACTTATTTTCTCTCTTTTATGCCAATATATTTAGGAAGCATCAACATGTCATGCAATATGTTTTAATGCGTCCACCAGACACTGTCAATTTCACTGATATTATATGACCGTCTGTAATATTATAATGTAATATTAGTGACTGTTTAGTGATTAATAACATAATTTGATTAGTTACATTTTATGACTGATGTTGTTTTGTAGTCATCTCGTGTGTGCGTTAAACGCTCAAATTTACAGGAATGTGTTATCGTTGTCTCTAACTAACTAACCTATTCGTGCTTGCATACCGTACTGTGATAACCTTGTATCAGAGCACAAATAGTTTATATATGACTAAACTATCAAATAAATGAATGCATACGTGCATTATGTCGCGATGCGTATTTGTAAATAATCATACGCATGTTGTTAAATGGTACCCAACCCAAATTGTACAAAAGTACTTACTTCTTCTTGGACATAAACGTGTTTCTAAATCACAAAAAAACGATTGTATTAATCAAAACAAAGGAAGTATTTTATAATGTGTCGTATTGGTAAGGAATGAAACATGACTTTTATTTTGTGTCATTACATGCAAAAACGTGTTCGTACATTAATTCATTTCTGAACGAGTCATATTCAAAAGTTTGTGACATGGATTATTCACTGACAGCCAATTGTTGTTAATAGTTGGTTGATACTTGAAGTATCGATCTCACCTCGAATCTTCGATACCATCACGAATAATGATACTTTTAGTTGCTTTATTATTTTAATACAGCAAGTCTTAGTCGTTTAAATGTGAACATGCCTACATACAGGTGTACGAGTTAGCGCTTGCATACATATTTCGCAGTTTTGGGAAACGTTTTTAAAATATTATAGTTCGTCCGTATTAAGGTATTAACATGCCAATTTCAAATTATTTCTTAGTTTTAGTGTGTTTTGATAAAATACAGATCTGCCTTTATCCCAGTATTTTTTGCTGACAGTTCCAAGGCTGTAATTCGCTATATGATTGTTGTTTCTGTTTGTGTTATGAATGTGTTTTGTATTTCCCTTTCCCCTGTGAAATTCTGTCACTTTATACAGTGTTCAGATTGTTTCCTGCCCATTTTTGGCCTATTGCGGCCAGTTGTCTTGACTTGTCCGGTGATCTTTTCCATCCATTAATTCCCCCCTCCCTCTCCCTTCACTGTCCACTTTGATTATCCTAGTGATTCCTTGTGGTCTGCCGGGCCATTCCTTGTGCCTCTGTTGCTTAATATGTGTACCGTTTGACCTCCTTAAGTGCCTTATGTTTTGTGGAGTGTTGTTTTTCTGGAGGTCTGCGTGGGAGGCACTGTCTTGTGTATGTGGCGTTCCCAGTTAAGTATTCTCTCTGTTTTAAACGTTTAATTAATTCTGGCGTTGCAAGATAATTCAAATCCAAATCTATTACATCAATAGAAAACTACTACGAGTCATGGATGTAACTTATCATTATACAATTTCGTTTATACATTAAAACTAAAACTGTATGAACACATTGAATATAACTTACTTTTGATTTTGACTTACAGTTCATTCTTAAAGGAATGTATAAATTACAGCAAATCTTGCATAACTTAATCACACAGCGCAGCAAACGTAGTGTATATTCTCTTTTCTGTTTAAATCGTTCAATGATTACAAACAAAACTGCAACTAACTATGGGTATGTCGCGAAGTTACCGACCATAAAACCTGACAAGCTATAAGAGACGTCATTAGAAGACAGATCATTAAGTCCCAAAAACTCACAAATGTATCACTTTTCTACAGATAAAATAACGTTTCCAATGATGTATTCATATCAAAAGTATCAAAAGGGTGTATAAGCAAATGACATACTCATATAATGACTCAACTATAATTGTAACATATTAATATTTGAGGATTTCTGCCACACGTTTATAATTTAACTGTCATGATTGTAACAGTCAGGTAGCAATGCCATATACTCAGTATTATATGATCGAAACACTGCGTCTGAAAGAAAACTATAAAACATCAATAATTCATTTACAAATGTAGACATTGTTTCTGTTTTGTTAAAACTCCACCTGATAGATTGGAAAATGCATTTTGCAACAGTATGTGTACGTTACTTTGTATATATCTGAGATATAATTATGGGTCATGGACACAAGTATTAAGTTTGTCATCAATTTAGTGAAAGGGATGTAATTCACATTTGTAACTTTTAAAACAAGTAGTAGTTACCTAGTGTGAACGGTTAGTACTCCTGTTTTCAATTATATGTTTTGTTACCAATACATATCGAAAAAATCAAACTGCGGAATTACCCACCGATGATTCGTGCTATACCGTCCATTTGAAGCATTCTTAACCAAATTTCAACAAAACCAGAAAAGTCTTTGACAGGAATAAGCAACACGTGAACTCTTAGAATCAATAGGATGTGTATTTTCTTTAGACACCAGCTTCTCGCAGCAGAAGTGTATCTCTACTTCCAAACCCTTCTTATTACGCCAGCCAACCTGGATTCTGCTTGGTTCTAGACAGCGGGTTCGAATGGAGTCACTATGATGCTATATATTCCATCATATTGGCTACAATCGAATATATAGTATATGATATGCAGACATAGCCTGTGGCGGCAAAAACTAATGAAAATTATCCCATTAAAAACCTGAAATGTAGAATATAATGGCCATATTCAGATGATATAAATTTCGTACGCACCCATTTTCCAAAGCATATACCACATGCCTTTATCGAAAGAGCCGTCAGTTATAATTAAGAAGATACATTGCATCCGTGCACATTTTTTTGTTGTGGATTATTGACGGCATTCGGCGGAGGAATTATGTTTTAAAAGAGAGAGGATAAGTTGCTACAGGGAATGCCACATTTATAAGACAGTGCCTCTCCACAACAACCTCCGCGAAAACATAGTTTATGTGTATAGTTGGTGATGTGATTGACTCACTATTCATAAATGTATGTATGGTCTGTTAAATTAGGTGATGATCGCTAATTTCCATCTCCCGACTAGCTATAGGCAAGTTTATAGGTTTAACCGACAGTGTCGAATGTTTTGTCATAACTTTGTATATGATGTAGTCATATAGATCTATTAGTTCTAACAATGGGAGTCAAACTATACGCGGGTCATGAGTTTACAACACGCCATTGAGCAGCATTAGTGCGTAGGGCGAGGCAACACTGCTGACAGAAGTCATGTTATATTCTCAGATAAACGTCTAAACACATTAAAGCAATGAGCGAGTTTACCGACTAAATGACATTCATGTTGGATTGATAATGCAACCACTTTAACTACACATATTTCGAAAGAAGAAAGTGTATTACTGAGTTTGGTTTGTTCTGACCTCTGCTATTGCACAATTGAGAAGAGATCAAATAACATCTTCATTTAGAGTTGTAGGCTTGGACATTCTGGTAAAGTAGAGAAAGGGAAGCGGATGGAATGACACGTAACTGGACTTTCCAAAAATGATTGGTTACAAAATGATATAACATCAACAAAACTGCACAACAATTAAATATGTTTGGCAACACAACGGTCTCACAGCATTGGACTTGTCGGGAAAACACTTCGTGGTGAAACCAGTGTAAAGACACGCTAGTCTGCACATGACCTTAATATCGTTTAAAAAAATCATACATTTACGAAATCACTAAATTGGTAGACACTAAATTATGCGTCAACCACTAAACAGTTCATAAACGACAATACCAAAATATATGTACCCACATCAAGACAACATATATACAAATAATGTGCGTGGAAAGGGTACTTAACACAAGATAAATAACACCGTTTCAAAAAATCATTTATTAGGTAACAATTCAAAACGGCGTACAACTTTGAACAATGCTAACTAGGGTTACAATTTTACAGGGTGCAATTTCAGTGTGAAAGTATGAAATAAGTGGATAAATATATATCTGCTATGAAGCACACAGTATCGCGTCACAAATTATTGAACTAATAAATGTACATATGCTTATATTTTGCAACGCGTATTTAAATGTATATCACTCAAAGATAACTCGTGGGTTACCGTTTCAGAAATCAAACTTGTATCCTCCCTTTAAACGTTCACTAGATAATAAAAGTAAACATCAGACGGTATATGTGTATAATATAATTGACCACACTATTATACCAATGTCACAGCGCTCTTACCTGGATTCGGTGTTCAAATCAGTAGCATGGTTACAAAAGCACTCTAGATTAAAACAAATCGTAGAATATATTATACATACTCAGTACATTTAAAACGCAAAATGTCAGATTTCTCAAATGTCATGAACTTACCCACGGATGCAACATACGAACTTAATATGATATTGTTTCATTTTACGCAATGGTGCACTCTAACTTTTATTTCAATCAACGGGTGTTTTCGTAGCAAAATGAGTTTTAAAACATGCTTAAATGACATTGAAAAAAACCATATCACAGGTACACAAATGTGCGTTTTTAAATGTATTCTGATGACACTGAATACAGGTGCGCACTGAACACCGGTGGAAACCGAAAATGTACGATTACTATGCTAATTTTCGTCGCACAGTTGTTCAACTGGTAAACAAAGCATATTTGATAAGTATAAGTAATTTGATTGTAACAAAAAAGATAATATGTTGCTACAGGGAACGCCAAACACATAAGACATACCTCTCCAAACAGACCTTCGGGAAAACAAAACGCATTTTAGGAGGCGCACGGGGAACTACGTATAGGAACAGGGGCTCAATGAATGGTCGGACCGACCCTAATGGATAAATAAGGAATAATCAAGAGGACAACTCTGGAGGATTAAATGGATGGAATGCATCACAGGACAAGTCAAGACAGCTGGCAACAATAGGCCAGATGTGCAGAAGACAAATGAGAGTACATGATAATTGATACATATAATTACAGTAAGCATGAAAAACATACCACGAGGATTATAACAAAATTTGCGAATAAAATCAGCGTAAATATAAAAAAATAATTAGACATGATTATGTCACTTGTGTGGCAACATGAACTCCCGTCAGGCGACGGTAACACAAAACACTCTTTATAATACAAGTGTCATATACATTTAAGTAATGTCATGTGTTGTCTTTCATAATACACTTAACGGATGATGCGTCGATCAAAACAGCGACGATCAAAAGAGCGTCAGATAGACTTGTATTTTGCTGATGATACAAAGTTTGTAGTTTAGTTTAGTTTATTAACGGAAGTAAGGTATCTGCCTCTCCATTGTGTACATTTCTTGTGTGCACATCATTTACCGTCGAAACATGTTTATGTAAGCATTCACGGCTTGGTGGCAAAATCGAAGTTGTTTCTGAAATAGTTTTTCCATATTTGTAATCGGAAAATAATGTTTTGTTACCACAATTTATGTTCTTGTGTCTGGAACATTGTACATTGGAAACAACGACCCGGAAATTAATTTTAGAGGTGGTGCACCGTGCTAAAGAGATTCGTAACCGTTCCATCATTAGGGTATGGAAAGGTCAAAACAAACACTAGTGAAATATATCCGCTATCAACTACCTATAAACAATCAGATTAACAAATTTAATAAAATAAAAGTCTAATTAATAAAATAGCAAACACACTTAAAAAAAAGATTTCAGGGAAACACTGGCTGTTTTCCGAATGATTTTATTAAAGCGAATAACTTATGAATCTGGACCAATCAAACGTATTTTGTATGATGTCGAAAATTGTGTTACCATATTCTGTATAACGGTACTTCTCCTGCTTCGTATCTGTCTGATTGTATTCCCAATGTTCACATGATGCTCGCATTCCACTTTCTCAATCATTGTGGCGATAGAACAGAATAGACCACATCTTTCACTTGCGTCTCTGCAATAGCGTTTATCAAACAACACTAGAAGTAGTTGCACTCAATTTAACAGTTTCTTTCAAAGACGATGGTTTTACTCAATTATATAAGTTATTGCCGATTATCATACTTGCACTGGATTATGTTAAGCATATTTGCTTTTTGCTATAGTTATTGATAATCATGACAGTTGCATCGAATCGTTATTGTGACTACCAATTAATGATCATAGTACACAATTAAGATAGCTACTATGAGGTATGATATGTCAATCACATTGCATTTAATTATGCAAGACGCAGACATGTTTTTACATCACATCATTCGACATGCAGATATAGAGTTACTTCAATTTGTCTTCTTTATTGGTATATACTGTTAAACTTACAAGCAATGAACGAGCACGTGTCCGGAACATTCAGTATGGCTGGTGATATATTCGTCGACATCTGTTATAAAGTGTGCAAACTCACTAGGATCATTAGGAAATACTTTGTCTCCATCCCATTTCGTGTACTGGAAGTGATATGACACCTTCTCCTCCTTGTAAATCTAGATAAAGCAAATCGTGAGATATATTGATAGCTTTTCGTCTTTGAAAGCAGGTTATGCCATTTTTAGATATTTACATGCTCAGCTTAACTGAACCACTTAAATACATGGATTAAATACATCTCTACGGCAATTTGTTCGCATCGTTACCAATAACGTGTGATTTCATGACATCATAAAATGTAATTACCATTTTATCTTACCTTGCTATCGTGTTTAATTTTCATTCGTCTGACAATATAATGTGGGTTTGTATTCAGCCTCGTACAGGACACTGTGAAGTTACCAACAGTTAGTGTCTGCTTATCAGGGGGAAGATAAAGTCCTATATCCTATTAATACAATGCATACAGGCGTTAATATCTCAAAGGTTTGGTTAAATAAAGTAAAAAACGTGTGATTAGTCGAATGAAGAGATGCACACGATGACCATCTAGCGAATAGTAGATATTATTTATCCCAAAACTGCATTTAATACTTCTATGCAGACGTAACACTTAAACACTGCATTGTCTTTTTTCGGCGCAGCCGTACTAACATTGTTTTGCTATTTGCATGTCAGTGTTGAGTAAACCAATCAAATCTTACGTTAACCATCAATGCCATTTCTCTTCAACCAAACAACGTTTGTAACCTTGACGCGGATGTGTTAACCTTTCGATAAAGGGTATATTACTTTACGGAAATCCACTGAATTTCGGTGAAATTACCGAATTCCATTTTGGATCTGGCCTTACTAGCAATCGTAACAAATCTTAACTTTCAAATTGCGCCATTTTTTCAAGATATTTCTTGTTTACATTATCCTCTAACTGCAAAACACAATGCAGGTATTTCCTTGGCTAGTGCTAACACGGCATAAATGTCAGTATAACAAATACCAGTAACTGACTGTGTTGTTGCTTTTTGGGAACATGTAAGAAAATGACAATGCGGAGTGGTAGTGTACATCAGTATTAAGGCATGTGCCACCGATCATCTCATATTTACGAGTTAGCGTATTTTGACTATCTTCATTTAAAGTTAGAAGATGTACCTATTACATAAAATATAGCGACTGCACAACGTAATGTGTTACAAGTCATTGTACAGCATACTCGATTTCTATTAAAATAAGAAACAGTTACTCTTACGTTTATAATGCTGAGAAAAGTCTTACCTCATTTTGGTACACATTTCCATGCGTCTCTGACTCACCGAGGGAAATGATACAAATGCAATTTTCTTGAAATATCATACGTATAAAATCCTCGATGGTGACATGAGTGGGGGTCTGGGCTGCTATGAAGTATCTTTTCGTTTTAAAACTCTGTAAACGAATTGAAATGCTAACCGATCGTCCAGTATGTAAACATCAAGCAAAACACAAACCATTTATGTGCTTTTAAAACATTTCTGGAGAATGCTTTTGATAAAAGATGCGCATACGCATTTTGTACATGTTATTATTATTTACAAAATATAGACCGTTTTCGATCAGTGAAAGAATATCAAATGTACCGCAATTCATTGATTAATAGTTTACTTACATTCAAATACACGGCGTTGATGTAGTCCAGATCATCGGCCTGTTTGTCCAGATACAATCTGACGCGGTACTTGTTCTCTAAAGTAGGACCAATAGACAACTATTTACCAAATATATATGCACAAAAACAGCCGAATATATCGAAACAATTTGAATGCGTGAAGTATTAAATCTTATATCTATGCAAATACTAGATAAGGGAAAATGAGTACATGATTTCAACTTCCAACCAACTTTAAATGTTGGGTTTTGTAGATGATACCTATGGAATAATAAGTACTGCAAACGCAATTTGATTGTTGTCGAACGAATTACAATTCTCTCCAGCATTAGAATCGTCTAGCTCAAAACATTTCGACTTAGATTGAAATGTGCAAATAACCTGGAATGTCGGCACCAAAACGGTTAAGCATTGTTCGGTTTTGGTTGATCAATCGTGCCTCGACATCAGATTCTAACTCGATGTTCATCTGTAGTCTCTATAACAAACAGTAACAGAATAATATGTGTTATACAGAAGAACAAAATTGATCGTGGTAGATAAGTACAAGGTATTGTCTGAGTATTTTGCTAGACCAAGTTGGTTGTTTATTTAAATAAGAAAAAGAATTTATACAGTGTTAAATCGCTTGCCTGTGATAAAATGCCAGACCGGTACTACTGACGTTCAATCCATCGAGAAAGTGATGCGAAAACATGTTGAAAAAGAGGAGAGTCGTCGTAATTTTGCCTCTAGATTATTTTAAACAGACCGATAGTGTTACTAAACGGTCAGTAACATGTATGTACGTGCATGATCTTATAATGACTTTTAGGTATGTGTGATAGGCGCTTTTGTATATTACAAAATCGATTGTGTATATTCATGCATCATATTAAATCGAAATTTGCTTTGTATATTGCAAAAAGTTCGTTGTTCAAGAAATAAATTGTTGATAGTGTGCCTAGTAGCTTACACAAAAACGATCCATTACACGGTCATAGATGTTTAAATGTTCGTATTATACATCATCAAAGAGACTAACGAAGTACATACATTTAAATATGGTCACTTACATCAAACACGCTTTCAAAGAATGAATCGTCTTTAGATTCTAAGTACTTCTGGAACATTTCTGAGGGAATACTATCCGTTTCATATTCCAATGCATACACCAACGTTTTATAGATAAAACAGTACTGTTGCTGAAATAAAATCAACCAAATCATTCTGAATATGTTTTTCAAAGGTATCAAAACTTGAACAGACAATGATATAGTTATTCAATGCATACTTTAGTGCTTTGGTAAATGTTTGTTATATAAACAAGGTATACATACCTCGGTTTGGACCAAGTACACTCTTTGCTCTCTCAATCGTTTTACGCAGGCGAGGACATCGACATTTCCTTCACGATTCCCTTCATCGATCAAATTGTTGATGGCAATAAGGGTTCCTGTCCTTCCCACACCAGCACTGTTATATGAAAATGGATAAATGGATAAATGGGCGAATATATTTACTGTTGAAGCAATGGAAGACAACGTTATGCCGCAAAATGTCGATGCAGTATACACAATTACAGCATCCATCGACATCTACTTACATTACATCAATACATATTAAACAAGAAATATCTTTAAATAGATGGTCGGCGCAACTTGAAGTTTGCAAATTTGTTACAATCTGTAGGTTAAAATGTGTTGTACAACATAAAAAATGCCTAAATGTCATTCAATTGCGCTATACTACAGAAACTCCGAGACATGTAAGGGGAGATCACTGCGTATGAGATTGCATCAATCGTAACTACTCGGCGGTTTTCGGCAGAGCCAGCCAATAATGCCGAGGTGTTCCGAATGAGACTGCTTAATAAATAACTCCGTAGTGTGATTAGTCATATACACAGTACAGTCTGTTTCAATATAGTTCAACATTACTTATTGCATAACTCGTTAACTCACACATCCACGTTAATAAACTTGTTACATATATAGCGATTTATCTGATTAAAACAATTTAAATGTTCGCGACTGGTACATAAAACCAAGAAAGTCTTCTTAATTCCAACACCGGACAATTCCCCGTAGTGATGAATAACAACACTACTTACTGGATAAATCTTGAAATACACTATACACAATGTTAACCAATCTGCTTCAAGAGTATACATATTTTTAAATTGAAGAGAAAGTGCGCGAAATTGCCTTGGTGGTTAACGTAAGATTTGATTGGTTTACAAAACACTGAATATGCAAATAGCAAAACCATGTTAGTACGGCTGCGCCGAAAAATAGACACAAATTATCAAATGTATATGTCAGCGGTAATATAGGAGTGTTTTAACATAGTATCCATCCCATGTTAATGGCTATCGGACCCAACAATGTTTAGTTTAGTCTCAAACTTCAAATGTGTCAAATAGTTATGTTAAGGTGAACAAAAGCAACACCGGTCGCGATTCTTGACAATGTACCAAACTGGTTGAAGTCTATGAAATGATATCAAAACTTACCTGCAATGTATAACTATGGGTCCATGACCTGTCGTGAAGGTTGTCTGAAGTCTTTGTCTAAATTCTAGTAGACTTGACATGTCATCAGGGATGCTTTTGTCAGGCCATGCAGTAAAATGCAACTGGTGCAATTGTCTCACAACTTTGTTCTTGTGAATTGTGTAAAAATATCATTAAATGAAAATAAGTATGACGTTTCGATTGATAATCACCCCGCGACATCGATAATGCAGATGTTATTAGCATAACTGCATGACTTAAATGCATGAACACTTTATGTTCTAACGACGACACTAGATATTGAATAATAGTTATCGAAATCACGACCTTATTGCAAGTCAGATAAAAGTTGATGCTTAATCAAAAGTGCTTGAACATATTTACCCGATAACAACAGCATTGTGGTAAAACACATCTTAAGATCGAATAGAAATCAGAAATGGTGCTTGCGAAATTGTGTATGCATATTAATTGTGTAGTACTGGTGTTTGCAACAAACCTTAGTGGCGTCAAATGTTCTGATGGTGTACTCAGCGAACACTTCCACGTGGCGACAATAAACTGCTACTTCACCATAGTGTTCCATATTATTCAGTTCCGGCCAGTACTGCTGACATTTCATGCCCTTTTGGGATAGATGATAACCAAATTTAAATTACATGTGTGGTCGGTGCATTGAAGGAAACTTCACAGAATGAAGAGACATTTAAAATTCCGCAGCCGATTCCGCTTTTAAATACCTTGTCCAATTATGAATATACAGAAGTATACAGGTTATAATTATATATTACATGTACACTCGGTATCTCGTTCATTCGAAATCATCGGGTTCAAATATATCCGAATAATGCATGGTTTAGAATAGCCCATTTCAATACGGCGTGCATAAGAAGATAACCAGGACATGTTTGTTATTTCCGATGATACCTTGAATTCGGATAGAAGGTTGTTGAATAAACGTTTACCGAATATATATAAATAATAGTGAAAAAGAAAAACAAATGAAAATACAAATTGATACAAACAGGAAATTCCCAACACATATCCAAAATGTAGGACATAAGCTTAAGAATAAAGATAGTAGACAATATAAACACTGAATAGTAATCAACTTCTCGTAAAAAAGACGAGTAATACAATCAACATTTCAGAGTCGACTCATTTGTTATTGCGGGATAGCAAAAGTATAAATGTCTACTTAAACTTACTGATATTTCGATGAGATTAGTCAGCATGACTATAATATCTGAATTCTCGTACCACACCATTTTCCAAAATGTTATGTAGTTGTTAGTAGTTTCTGCAGTTGGACCTAAATACAAAATAAAATAATGTACTGATGTTCTGAACAAACATATTCAAGTTCAAAAGTGTGTCAAAGTAACATAAATATAACAAAGGTTTTTGTTACAAACTAGAAATAGGTAACGCCCGTTTAACAGCGATTGATTTATTAATTGAAATACCGGATGCAAAAAGTGCTTCGAAACTACAAGACATACACTCACCCAAAGAACCAATGTAAGCCTTTCGTTTCCTGTAGCCCTGAAAATATTAAAGTTTGAATTTAGGAGGTTTCTTAATAAAAGTTTAATGACAATACAAAAACATCTTAAAAATAGTTTGATAAAATAGGAGTGCAATAGATTGTGATTTATCATATTTGAAATTAATCAAGCTTGTGTGATATTTGACTATTTGACTACTTTATTGTTCGAAATATGTCCATGATTATACCATAAACAGAAACGATACAGTGATTCTATTAACATTTACATTTACTTACATCTATATAGCAAGCGTTCATGTAGAAAGTAGGGTCATTTAACAGAACAACTCTTGAATGATCATCTGCAATAACAAACAGGAAAATATATGTTCGGGCGTTATTCGTGACTGTTGACTTTCAATGGACAGTAAATTATTCAATTTCAGTCTACAGTGAATGTAAGTGATGTTCGTGTGTATAGTCTTCCTGTTAGTCATACATAATTACTTTCTATTTAGATTCACACCATTAAGTTAATGGCAGCACATGTAGCGTTAAAATCTCACTAACTATGCATGAGATCTTGACAATCCACGATAAAAGTTACAGTATTAACAATGGCAAAATTACATTATAAATTATGATTTGCTACACACAAATGTAAATGTGAATAATATCAAAAGGTCTTGCCTTTTGTATACATTTCATTTGCGTTGAATAATACAATATACAATGACGATTGTTTTGCATATTAGTTACACTTTGGAACATAATTAATAAAACAGTGTTGATATATCAGTTAACTTACATGGAAAAAGTGAATTGTATCGATTTAGTGCGATATTTTCAGGTTTTCTTGCTACTGTTGCTGGATACTGCAGACCCTTGGGCAATAACTGTCATGAAAAGTAATTTGTCATACTAAGCCTCACACAATGGATAATTCTGTTGCATGCCGTGATAAATGACCAATTGATTTACGCAACAACTTTGATGAATTGCTTCTAATAGTCACTCGGAGTGTGTGAAATGTGTACGTTAATAATTTAAAACCATTTTGAAATACACTAGTAGAGACATTTAACCGTTTCAAGAACATACACTCCATCTAATTATGTGTAACTAAATGTTATATTGTTAAAACGCTTACATGTACAAAGATATACTTCTGTATTATGGCGAATAATAGAAATCCATTTGCAATGCATTACACTTACTGAAAATTCCGTATCATACGATGAATTGGTAACGTAACTGAAAAGCGACGAAACTGGTATTCTCGTTTCGTGTTTCCCATCATTTTGCAATACGGACTCAGGTTCAGGCGGTCTATTCGTTTCTACTCTATTTACACTGTGCTCCTCATTAGGACAGTCTTCCATGTATGTGACACGAGATGCACTTTTTATTTCTTTATTCGTTTGGTTCTTATTTTTAATTTGACTAGTCCTCCGTTTGGTACCTTCAAATACAGATACATATACTATTACAATGTAACATTGACCGAATGTTTCAACGGAAATATCCATAACCGAATTACACATATTAGCGCTTCCAAAACAAAGCCTATATTTGTGACGGTGGTATTTCTCAATGCAATTAAAAAACTACTCTCTTTCTCGGAAGTGTCTTTGAATGCTTTATTTAAGATTTATAGAATTAAATGAACATGAAAATGTTGATACGTGTAACGTATTTGTTAATTTCCATTCCAAAAACCGACTATTATTTGGTAAAAATTGATGTACATTTGAGGAGTGCGTTCCTGACGTAACGTGATTTTGTAGTTTGCATTCCCCATATGTCCCTTTTTAATATCATTGATATTAACTAAACCTAGAAATCATATATTTTTTTGAAAATGTTAAAACTTAAAGTTGGATTTTTTCGTCCCATATACAGGTTTTGTCGTTGTAGAGCTCAATCAAAAAGCTCCGAACTCTGTGTTACTTTGTTCCAGTAGTGCTATGAATACGTTCAATTCGTCTTTTTAATACGTAAATCAATAATTATTTGTACTGTTCGTACCATGAACGTTTTCAAGCAATTTCTTGGATGACGACACAATCGCAGTAGATATAGGAGATGTTGTAAATAATACATTTTCGTAAATGCCTATATCCTCGGATTCCTCGAGTGAAGACGGTGCTGCTCTTTCGTTCGGTAATACATTTCCACTTGTGTTTCGATTCTCTACAGTAACTGTTGCCTCGAATGAAATGTCGGTGTTCTTCTTGTTGTTTCTGAAGTTCGTGAAAATTATGTAACCATTAAATCATGCGCGTGAAATGAGTCAAACTACCGGTACATATAAGTTTTAAAATAGCTTATCAATCATTATGATAATGATTATTAAAAGGAAGAAAGAAATACAAATAACAATTTTTTCCACGTACAAAGTAAAAAGTTGTGAACAGTAACAAAATATGTACATATTTTTGTAGTGAGCGGATTATTTCAATAACAAAATTAAAAATGAAATTGAAACTATTTTGATTTGAATAGTAAAGTAAAGATAAACATAAAATTAATTCTGCAAAACAGTTTAATATTCAGCATTTCCATTTTATTTTTATTCAAACAAGTTTTAAATCCGACCTTCTCTTGTATACCACAGCTCCAACAGATACGGCAACTATCACTAATATGCTGAATATACCACCAGACATCGCAGAGACAAAAAGTCTACTTGTTGAAGAATTAACCTCTCCTAGCTCTACAACAGATAATTATAACAATATAAGGCGCTAATGAATACTTCAAGGCAAATCAATAAACAAGACGCTAATTAGTTAAATGAATGTTATATTTTTCGGCGTAGCTGGCTGTATATTATTGATGTAGACTTACTTGTTTGACCAATCAAATGTTGTATATAAAGCGCTTTGTTTCACTATGCAACAAAAAAGACGATTTGATTGGTTCATATTTTAAGCGGAGAGGCATCAAATGGGGTGTCTCAAAAAGATAATTAACCTTGCCGTAGCGTACCCCTCTGAAAAAATGGTCGATTCTTTAGGCATAATTCTATCTGCGCCGTTTTTCTTTTTTAAAGATATTTCTTGTTTATAACAATAACAAAGGAAAGCTGTTTCTACAGTCGACTGGTATTTATATCAAAAAGCATTGTGCGAGACGTAAATGATGACGAGAGAATAAAGTATATAATATATAATATTATCAGAAAATGTCACTCAGATGGAATGGCTAGCTTTTTGAGTTATTAAGCGCTACATGACTCACGTTTACGGCTTGAAATAGTTTATACGACATAAAAGTTGTGAAAAATATTCTGAAAATCTGCAGTTTGTTTAACCTACATTGCTTGTTCGTAACCTAAACCATAACATTTACCGCGTCATCAAAAGCATTTGTATATGCAAACTTAAATATATCTTAATAACGGTAAAGGCCAATGTTAAGTTTACCTTTTGTTTGTATAGTCACTGGGCCAACTGCTGATGAATTGCCTTTTTCGTTTGTTGACACGATTTTGAATTCGTAAACAGTACCACTGGTCAGAGAAGAAAATGTAGTATTCATTACGTTTTCCTCAGCGTCTAATATAGCTATAGGTGACCAATCATTGTTTGATTCCAATTTTCTGTAATCAAGTATAAACGTCTGCGGAAGACCACCATTAAATCCCGGTCTCCATGACATACATACGGAATAATCTGTTGTTAACGCTTCTATGCTATGAAAGTGTGTAGGTGGTTGAGGTTTGTCTTGAAACAAAATTAGAGTATAATATATCAATACTATAATAATTTTTTATTTAGTCGGACTAGAAATTGCACAATGTACACAGCCCTCTACAAAAAGCACCAACATTCATGAAACTATATACAAACATATGTTTGATAAGTTTATTTTTCATACAAGGAGCAGCCGTAAATCAGTTCAACTACGGTCTGACCGAGATGATAATTGATTTCTTAAAAGGTTTTTTTAATTATGCATAAGTACCTGTTTAGAAATTCAGTTTTTTTAATATATTCACAATAGAGATTAAAGACTGCTCCTTGGTTTTACACGTGTAGATAGTAGATAAGTGCAGTTCATATATATATTGTATGAGATTATATTATGTTTTTAAGGGTTATGTCATTATTTTAATGGTTAAATAATGTGTTAATTTTAAATGTATAGTCGCTTTTAACTCAATTTGAGTAGTGTTATACATTTATTACAATATACTTGTTGTGGTTAGTATTATGTACAATGTAGATTATTGAGACTTTAATAAATAAATGAATATGAAATGCGGTGTAAATAACACTGGGTGTAAAGGTGCATTGATACAAAGATGCACAAGCAAAACGAACATTACAAACACGACATTTCCAATCGCCAACTCCCTAACACAAGAGGAAGCAGATACAGGAACAGTGCTACATACAGCAGTTGACGCTCGATAACTAATCAGACGCCAGATCAACTGCAGCAAAGTTGTTTAGGTAATTAACTACTTTAAAATAGTCCAGTTAGCATTATTATCAACTTTATTTTTAAATTTTATGAACATTTAGACAGAAGTTAACCACGATTTCAATAGGCGATTCCAAATAAAAATACCACCCAGGTTATGTTTAAATAATAAGCAAAGTACGGTAATGCATGCACATACTTACCGATTGGAGAAAGCACAAAATCGTGCGTATATAACCCAACATCGTTCCTAACGTTAAGTCGATATTTTCCGAATGAATACTGTGTTATATTTCTTAATGTAAGTCTGGACTGCAAGCCAGATGTTGATATACTTGTTGAATCACCTTTGTGAAGACTGGTCCACAATGTGGCATTCCCCCACTTTTGCCATGTAAAACCACTCACTCCCGGTTCAGGAAAGGCATATATTTCAAAATATATAATTTTATGTACAAACAGGGCACTTGCGAAGTAGGACTGCAATTTCATATTTTGATTCGGCCTTGGTGAACCTTCAATAAATAACATAGTCGTACAAATGCTCACGTTGATGTGTTCAAAGATATATCTAGATCTAAACTGTAAATACTGATTTTTTTCTTAAATGTCAATTATGATTGTATATTTCTGTGATTTGTAAACTACAATAATTAAGTAGAAAAGTATGTTATCATTATACGTCACTGCATTCCCAGGCTTAATATACGTCGAATATAACAATGCTTGGTAATATACATACAACTGACTAGTAACATGTCAACAAAGGAAAAATGAAATCAAATTGTGTAAGTTTTGCACATATTAGCGGTAAAATTTCACGTTTTACTCAGTCACAAGTGAAAGAACTGCGATGTAGTCGCTCAAGACGATCGTTAAAAACGGGCCGATGATTCCGTGATTGTTGCCAATCGTTGGACCATCACTTGTAAAGTTAGATTACATTCCATAGTCATCTTGCGACCAATGATTTTAATGTGTACTCACATGTAACCGCGATATTTATTATCGCTGATGAGGGATTCTCGTTATATTTATTTGTAGATTGGCATTCGTACGTTCCCATCTGAGCACACGTTACGTTATTCACTGTATGATTTAACATTCTATCAACTGGCTGTTTCTTAAGAATTATACCGTCATATGATATGGACACATTTGGCAACGGTTTACCATCTACTACACAGGATAGTGTAACGTTGTCTTTTTCATTGACAGTAACATTTATAGTCTGTTCATCGACACTTAATTGTTTGACACTTGAACCATCTAAGTGTTAAAATTGGAGAAAACAAACATAATTACTTCGCATGTGACAAAAGCTTTTTATGAACATACTTTTTTGTGTTTTGTTGAACAACATTTTGCAACTATGTTCGGATGTTTACAACAATTACTACTCAGGCAAACTTAATACGTACACACATTGGGAAAAAACGTTGTACTTTGACGCCTAAATCTAAACAAAATGCATTTCTAAGCAAAATGTCAGGCTAAGAATAAGTAGGACATGTTCTTGTATTTCGGACTGCAATGGCATCGAAAGTCACATTTTGAAGCAGACTTAGCTCATTGGCAGGTGTTAGAAGGTCTGTTTTCACCGACATATATGGAGTCATGTATAATTTAGTCAATATTTTATGAGGGGTTAATTATGTCAAATTAATCAAAACTGTCGTTAAAAATAATTGAAAAAAATAAAACAAATGACTTACAGAGAACATCAATGTTAAAAGTCATGTTTCTTTTGCCAGTGTCGTTGAGTTTGAACGATGGTATCATCCGATTGATTACTGTCAACATATATTTCCCAGCTTGATTTCTAGTAACATTATTTATTTGAAATTCTCCCTTATTTGTGGTTACTTTATGAAAATATTGCTCCCCTACTAATTTGAACTCAGATGGCGGTGGCACACTTGTGGCACTGCATGATATAGTCACAGTCGTTCCTTCGACAACTTCGGAAGTGGTATGTTCTATTACGATCTGCTCGTTTATCTGTATTCGAATGTGTTCTGGTGGATCTATAAATGAAGAAAGAATTAAGGGACAAATAATTGTTGAATTAAGTTCATATTTATAGATGACAACAGCTTTTTATTTTCAATCGGTTTGAGCGAAATTTGCACACTCAAATAAAGCAAGTGCGGCCGAGGGCCACACAACCACGACCGCCCTGTTGAAGGTGGTATTTCATATTTATAAAATAACGATGGAATGTATATAACCCATTTTATTACTCACACTGAACTATGACGATGAGAGTTGATGTAGACGACCCATTTGTAGTCCTGCCGTGTGTTTCATGCATTGTATTTGTTGCTATACAAACCAAATTCACGTCCATAGTAAGAGATGTTATCATTATGCTTGCAGTCGTATTGCCTGAAAATATATTGATATACACAGAGCTAGACAAAGTCATGTAATTACAGAGATAACTAAATTGATTATTGTGAACTATTGTGTACAAAACGATTTAATCAACGTAAATTTAACGAACTGGAAATTAATTAATTTTAGTCTGAGACGTGAAAGTGATAAACTTAGTACACTATTGTTGACGACTCTTTAAGCAATATTCAATAGTGAAAATTATTAAATTTGGTAATATAAAGAGGCATTTCCCTATAATTGACGACAAACTGGCACACATACCAGTACACATAAGTAATTTGACACCACGGTTCAAAACATAAACCAAGAACACTGAAACCATGGTTTACAAACGCCGATCTCACTTCACACCGTTCCTATTCGAAAATAAACTAGCGTGTTAAAGGAAACTAACATGTCAATGAATTACCAGAGAAATGCAAAACACACAATACAAAATACCGATTACAATACCAATATTCATTTCTGGAGAATATTCATAGCCAGTCCATTGATAAGTTGACTTAGGTAAACTGTCTGCTTTACATGTTAAAGAAAAGTTGTCTCCACGCACGACTTGAAGATTCTTGTCTGATATTTTTTTATTTAGATTATCATTGAATAGGAAGTAAGGCGGCAAAGGAGAATCTGAAATAAACAAGAATTTAATACATCATCATGTACATAGTTTACTGAAACCATTTTCAGTTATACACGGCGGCCAGTCGACCTCCCGCTTTTTCCCGAAATTAACGTGCTCTTTCACAAGAATTCTCCCCATGTGGCATGTCCCACTTTCTGACTCATCGCAAGATTCCCCATATCTGATTGAAATTAGCTCCATGCTATAACCGATTATATATGCGCTTCTTTAACGTCTCATGATCATTATCGTTCGCGACCTAATTAGCCACCCCGCTGTGTTTTGCCAGCATAATGAAATTGCCCCGAGCTGTACTGACTTATCAGAATTTACGATACATTCATTGAACTTATTGCAATCTCTTTCGAAAAATATATATTGACTTATGTAGTTATGCACCATAAAGTTTTTCCTTGTATTTCGTCTCGACAAGGTAGGCTGCATAATGGTAGCTATACTTAGCTTTCTAGCATCGATAACATACTTTTTTTCCTTTCAACAGAACTTATAATGACACTGACTGATACAGCTACTTATTTTGTCTGTAAGATTTAAAAACATAATCTTATTTCTGATGATTGATTGCAATTATTTTGTATCATCATCATATCTGGGACCAATGTATATATTGGTCCCCGATCATATGTGCATTGACGATTATAATGTAATTGATAGTGAATATAAATTTATTTGTGATATATTAATATGTAAAATTGTGTTCGCCGGACAATAACTTTAACACTTAAGTATGTAGTTTGAATACATAATTATTTTCTATGTAGTTATTCATTGTTTATTTTCGGGTATTTGTTTAATATACATGTATTTGCAAACAAACATTCAATTTAAAAGCAAGTTTGGGCACTATAATCGGATCCTGATTATTCTTTAATTTAGGAATAAAATCTTGATTCATTAATTTTCAAATATTATCAGTCGTACATGATAAATTTTAACTATTTTGCAAAAACATTCAAGCTACGCTGTCTAACTTTATACAATATTTAAGTGAATTTATGCATACTCAAAGTATTGTATACGTAATTTGTCTTTTGCAGAAAAACGATATAAAACTTTAAAAATGAATATCAAGCCTAATGCTTTTAAAATTATTGTATGTAAGTTATGCAGGTTATTTGTCTAAATAGTTAATCTAATAGCATTAATAAAATATTTTTTCACTTTTAAACATAAACAGTGTCAACAACGAAATGTAATCGAGTTTTACTGTTTCAAATTTCACTCCTTTACAGATTAAAAAGTCAATATATTGTCACCCTATAATTAACCACGCCAATATTTGATCTCAATGCTATTCAATAAAAAGTCACATTTCCCCCAAAGTCTTCCCTATAAAGCGCACTTAATGTTAATTAACATGTTATATAATCGCTGCATCCAGCTTTATCACTTCAAGCAGATGTCATGCTGCGCGTGCGCTGTTGGATACCGTACACAGCGATATATAGTGTATTCGAAATAATAGGGGAAAAAAGCATTTTTTAACAAAAATCTTTAAAAAGAACCACGTTAAGTCTAAAAAGTGTGTTCGAAAATGCACATCTTGAACTCTAATATATCTCTGCACACAGTATCTACCTCTATTGGAAAGTATTTAAATTCACATATATTGTTTTAGCCCCATCTATGTTGAATTTAAAAAAGGAGATCTTAAAGACCTCAAAAAGGACAGTGATGTAGAAATCACAGAAACATAATATTGGCAACATCATAATGTAGAAGATTTGATCTCTAACATTTGTTTGCACACGAAAGATACCTTAAACAGATTTTGATTTATCACGGTTTAAAGATATTTTCCTTCTATAATTCAATAGACACGAAAGTTGGGTATGATGACAAAACCGTAACCGATGTCGGTGATCAACCCGGATATGCCGGGTGGCAGTAAAGCCCTCTATCAACTGGGCTTACCTATAGCATTCTTTAGTTGTTCACATGTGTCTTTATGATGGGTGTGTTTTTGGCTTGTCTTGATCGACTCGATTCAGTTGTTTTGTTTACAAGGAAACCGTATGATTGTCTCGTTGTTTAGAACCGGTTTACATTTTCTTCTCTTATCTGATTGATATGTAGTATTACATTCATCCAAATTGCATATCATGTTACAGAAAGGTACTCAGTTTGTTTGATATTGATATGTATCTAAAAAGTTGATACTAGCCATCAAATCGTAAGTACGCGGATGCCGACAATTTTCTAATTTATCAACCATGGAATCATATAAGGTTTCATTACCTTAAAACTTTTACATATAGTTTATGTCGGAAATTGACACATTCAGCAGATAATGCCTATATTTCTTCAGTGACAGTAGATCATAAACCTTTGTTGTGTGAACAGTTTGACTGAGTGTTTTACTGCAATAATGTGAACTATCCAGCGTTATGTGTGAACCATCGCTAAATCAGTTTGTTATGAGATAGAGTAGACATACATTATCTTTATATACTGTATTTTTATAAAAGTTATATACTACAGAGGTGTCATATTTAGAATTTAGTCCTAAGAGCTCTCCGGTCTATATTGATATGCTGATTGTAACAACGATTAAATGACCATTAATTATCACATTGTGTGTGTTGTCCAAATAAAACATTACCTCACATCATATAACTAAACTATTTTAAATGTTAGCATTAATAAGTCGTACAAACTAAAGAAACATAAGCTTACATAAAACTTTCACCGTGACTGATGTTTCATTACTACCATTCCGGTTCCCGCTATAAAGCGGCATCGTATTGTTCACCTTGCATGTAAATGTTCCAGTATGGTTAGGATGTGAAACATTCGAAATGTCAAGTATATTTCCAACATCGACTTCTTTATTTTCTATTGTCCATTGGTATTGTGGTTTCGGATAGCTCTGGCTTGAACATACAATCGTGAGGGGGTTTCCGACAATTACACTGATTTCTCCAGTTATGGGTAACTCATCCTTAGTGAGAGTGGGAGTGTCCGGTGAAACTGTTAACAGTGATAATCTTGCAGCTATATTTACTCATGAACATAGTATAAAGATTGCCATGGTCATGTACAAATATGGCTATAATTAGGTTCCGTTCAAATGTTAACTGATATGTTTTGTTTGGAAAAAGTACGTGTATCAATACGATAACAAACTGAGAGTGATTTATTACTATAAAAACAGTAGATGGGTATGTAAAATATGTATTCTAAGATATATGTAGAATGTTATTTATAGTATACACTAAGTACTTACAATATACAAGCATGTGAACAGCATCAGAGATCCGCCAACCATTGGTATTGTTAGCTTTACAGTAAATCGC
Organism: Mactromeris polynyma; assembly: GCA_032209605.1. NCBI lineage: Eukaryota > Metazoa > Mollusca > Bivalvia > Venerida > Mactridae > Mactromeris > Mactromeris polynyma. The sequence continues at coordinate 4,359,462 of JASFXZ010000036.1, forward strand.
AGTAAAGTTGTCCGATCGTTTCGGGAACAGTGTCACTATGCTCTGAAAAGATCTAGGATATGATTTAGTAGTCGCCTCTTGTGTGATGGATACATTATGAGTCGTGTTTTGAAGAACCGTACTATTGGCACACCAGATAAACTCTGGCTCTGGATACACAGTTTTAGTTATGCAAACAAACACAGTTTTCAATCCTTCCATCGTAGCTACTGGAGTATTGCTCTCGTTTTTTATCACAGTATGATTAACCGGTACTGGAATAAACAATTACAAATTGTTAACTTGATTTTTTCGTGTTTCAAACTGAAATACATAGTTGACCATCATTTGACCAGTATATACAGCATGTATAATTGAACATGGGTCATTTCTGACAAGTTTTTTGTGTCAGAGATTGAAACATTCCACTATTTTTGTCTAGATGAAATTAAGGAGGTAAATGTCATATTTATCGTTTATCGTATCACATTTAGCGAAATAAAAACAATATCGGCACGATTGTCATTCCTTACCAAATATTTAAAAAACGATTTTTTACTTACATACATTACATAATATATCTCACTATCCATTTAAATTCTACACTGTTTTAAAAATGTTCAACATTGACATTCAGTGCGTCAAATATTCTATTTGTATCAAAAGCATTATTTTATAATTATTAATACTATGAATACAAACATTGTTGATTACCGTTATCTGTAATGAATGGTTTGCTGGCAGTAACTGAAATTGTACACGGTAATGTGTCTGAGTAAACCCTAAAGATGACGGCTTTATACTAAAATGAACATCATAAGGTTAATTGCTAGTACATTGTATGTTAATCTTATTCATATCAACTTACTTGTTACGTATATGGTCACTTCGTTACTGGAAAGGGATCCGTTGGTGGTAGAAAAGCTTTTACATGCGAAGGTTTGCATGTGTCTGGATCTTTGTACCGATTTAAGTGTCACTGTCAGTGAATGGTTGTCATTGCAGTAGAAACCATATGATTCAGTATTATTTACAATTAAACCTTCTCCACGACAGTTTGTAAGGAAAATTGTGCTTGTGTCTGTAACATCATTATGGTTAATGATTTCAAATAGCATTACTGTCAATTGTTTGCCATGACTACAAGTAAGATTTATTGAACCAAACTCTTGGACTACAGCAGAAGACGGATCCAGCTCTATTTCATTAGTCAAGACGACGGCTGAAATACGAACGTAAATGATAATACACACCACAAATCAACACGTACAGTACCAATAACAGTACAAGACAATTTCACATATGTGTTATTTCAATATCTTTTATTTTATAGCATACATCTCTCTCAGTTATTTCAGTCGCAAGCAAGACCTAACCCATAGGTCGTATTTCTAAACGACGGTCAATGCGTATAATTGACAAAATAATAACTAACGACGGTAATGAACATGAATGAAAACGTCTGGCGGAAAATGGCTTCTACAAATTACACGTACATCCCAAACACACCGTGATCAATGAAATATGTATACTTTATGTACATTTAATCACATTTAAGTGTTGGATTTCTTTATTTCCATCGACTGACTTTTAGGATACAGGAAAATAACCTGGTACGATATTATTGCATGTGTATGCAACATATATGTTAAATGTCATCAAGTATTTTCATCAAAATGAGTTTCAAAAATAATAAAATGAAATTAAAAGAAGTATGCTTGGTATAAAAGTGTGCGTTTTAAATGTTTTGAGTGTATAAGTAAACATGGACATGACGCAATTATAGAAGTAACACATTGGAACAATCAGTGACAAAACATCACCAGGATTCCTTTACTTCGAAACAAACGTCACATGTACAATAATAAAAAAACAAACCCGTGAAGCAAGACACATGTTGTCCAATATCTGTTTTGGGAAAGTTCGCTATCATAGAGTATTACATCCGTCCTGTCGTATAAGAAGTGAGGGAAGCATGGTGACCACTTGTAATTGGGTCGACCACCTCTTATGCAGTGCATATATGTCCAAGGACCTTACGAAGTTTGAAAAACACCGGGAGTATAATACCTTGTTATATAAAATTATCACATTGCTATAATATATCATATAAAATCAACAAAAACCTTACCTCCAAATGTTGCACAAAGCAGCAAGTGTTGAACGATTCGGAATACCATATCTATATAAAATATAGCATCCGATAAAAGTTATGTTACATGTCAACACATATTGCCACATATCCTGATACGAATACTATTTTATTAAAGCAGTGCGTAAAACATGAGTTGTAGGCATGCGTTTTCAAAAAAGTCTCTCTAAAGGAAGAATGAAATTAAACAAGATTTTAGTTGTTTTGTTTCAGTTCAAATAATGGAATGATACCGCACTATGAAAACTAATTACCTATCATATGGTGTATTCGCTCTAACTAAAACATTGTCAGTGGAATTTTAATATCCAGTTGTGTAGTTATATGTTCGTTAAGCGGAAACATTGTATTAAAACATAAACAAGCCTAAATGATTTAATCAAACAAGGAATATAAGTCACAATGATGTTGCGGACATTTAAGCTTTCACGCAATGTTAACCTTTGCTCTTGAAAGTCTTACAATTTATTATTTTGTTAGTTAATAGCGAAACGGAAGTTTTATGCGAACAATGTAGACTGTAGAAAGCAGAGTTTCCTTTGAATTACATTTGTGCATTGGTGTTATTTACTGTCATCAGAATTTACGAATTTGTCCATTTGCCTATATAAGAGGTTATAAGCGATTATTTCGTTTATTCCACATTCCGGTGTAAATAATCTAGTCACAAAGAGCAAAGTCAGTACAAAGTTGCAAGTTACTGCGTACTGGTTATATATTATTGTATACGTAATGGTGAAATGCTTTTAAGGAATACCCGAATCTTAGCACCCCTATTCCCATAAACTTTCCCTTGCACCTCGTCAGTGCCTAATGTTCTGCATACTATGTGTGTGTGTGTGTGGGGGGGGGACATTATGTAATCCCTCGTTGGTGTAAAACTCGTTATATTTTAAAAAGGGACTTCGTACACTACTTCCACTTTTCCCCGTTTTTAAAGCTTTTTGCTGTGTATAATGAAGACAAACAAGTACGAATGGTTTACTAACTCACATTTTTTTCATAATAGTTTTAATAAAATTACACATAATTTAATTAGCAAAACACGAAAACATGCAATATCTTAGAACGTTCTAAGAGAAATTGACCAAAAACCTTAGAACGTTCTAAGAGAAATTGATAAAAAAAACATATAACGTTCTAAGAGAAATTGACTCAAAAACCTTTGAACGTTCTAAGACAAATCGACCAAATCGACCAAAATCCTTAGATAGATCTAAGAGAAATCGATCAAAACACCTAAGAACGTTCTAAGAGAAATCGATCAAAACACCTAAGAACGTTCTAAGAGAAATCGATCAAAAAACCTTAATAGTTCTAAGTGAAATTGACCAAAAAACCTAAATAGTTTTAAGAGAAATTGACCAAAAACCCTAGAACGCTCTAAGAGAAATTGATAAAAAAACCTTAGAACTTTCTAAGAGAAATTGACTCAAAAACCTTAGAACGTTCTAAGAGAAATTGAATCAAAAAACCTAAATAGTTTTAAGAGAAATTGACCAAAAACCCTAGAACGCTCTAAGAGAAATTGATAAAAAAACCCTTAGAACTTTCTAAGAGAAATTTACTCAAAAACCTTAGAACGTTCTAAGAGAAATTGAATCAAAAACCTTAGAACGTTCTAATAGAAATTGACCCAAAAACCTTTGAACGTTCTAAAAGAAATTGACCTAAAAACTGTAGATCTGAGATCGTTCTAAGATAAAATGATAAAAAACCTTAGAACGTTCTAAGAGAAATCGATCAAAACACCTAAGAACGTTCTAAGAGAAATCGATCAAAAAACCTTAGAACATTCTAAGAGAAATTGACCAAAAAACCTTAATAGTTCTAATAAAATTGACTCAAAAACCTTAGAACGTTCTAAGAGAAATCGATCAAAAAACCTAAGAACGTTCTAAGTGAAATTGACCAAAAAACCTAAATAGTTGACTCAAAAACCTCAGAACGTTCTACGAGAAATTGAATTGACCAAAACACTTCGAACGATCTAAGAGAAACTGACCTAAACATCTTAGAACGTTTTAAGAGAAATTTTCCAAAAACCTTAGAACGTCGTAAGAAAAAATGACCAAAATCCTTAGAACGTTCTAAGAGAAATTGACTAAGACACTTAGAACGATCAAATTGACTCAAAAACCTTAAATAGTTCTAAAAGCAATTCATTCAAAAATCTTAGAACGTTCTAAGAGAAATTTACCAAAAACCATAGAACGTTCAAAGAAAAAAAGATCAAAAACCTTAGAACGTTCTAAGAGAAATATACTCAAAAAGCTTAGAACGTTCTAAGAGAAATTCACTCAAAAACCTTTGAACGAATTAAGAGAAATTGACTCATAAACCTTAGAACGTTCTAAGAGAAATTGACCAAAAAGCTTAGAACGTCCTAAGAGAAATTGACCCAAAAGTCTTAGAACGTTCTAAGAGAAATCGACTCAAAAACCTTAAAATGGTCAAATATCTGAGATCGTTCTGAGAGAAATTGACCAAAAACCTTTAAACATTCGAAGAGAAAATGGTCAAATATCTTAGAACGTTCTACTGGAAAAAGGCCAAATATCTTAGAACATGCCATAATATTGGCAGAAAATGTTGCATAAATTGTTTTAGAAGCATTATGAAGAAAGAAATCATCTCTCAATACATGTTAAGAAGTTAACAAAATATACGTTGAAATGTTCACGGAAATACTACAATCAGTTTATACAAAAATGACTTTAACTTTTGTAAAGAAACCTTATCTTATAATAAACTCTTGTTGTTGAAATTAAACATTATAATAAACTATTTAGTACATGCAACAATAGTAGTAAAATGCACATGAAAGCAAAATATATTAAAACAGGTATTAACACACAATCTTAATACACACACTAAGAAAAATAGCCTACTCATCCGGAAATAGAAATAATTGATTTACTAGGTTTATATAGAAGCTGTTTGATCACATCTCTTAGGTCACAACATATTCATCATTTAAACAAATGGAACTCTGGACCGGTAGATACTATTCTACATTCGAACAATAACTGTATATAATGTTAAATTTTGTAGTTGATGTTGTACTTCTTTTCGTTCAAAGTCATTGCACTATGTAACAAACGCCATACGTCAAATTATGAGCTTAGTCCAACTGTATTGAGGAGCATAGTCAATTCCAGTGCAGCTTACTGATAAACAACACTGACATTTTCCTCCGTGGGTTTTAATCTGACTCTGTCAAACTCCACATGATACACTGAAAAACAACATCGAAGTGCTATACAAATATATTTTCTTAGATAACAAATTACGAAAAGAGAGAGAATACGTAACTACAGGGAAAGCCACATACATAAGACAGTGCCTCCCCACGCAGATCTCCGGAAAAACATCAATCCACAAAACATAAGGCACTAAAGGAGGTCAAACGGTAGTCACATAGTCACATTAATGTTTGTGTTAGACATAAGGATCGATTGGTAGAACACTATACTCATGATTTGTATATGTTAACCATGAATCCTGCCTGCGGCGAGGTGTAACTCTGAACTTCACAATCCAATAATTAGAAGCCAGTGTTATATTGATGTAAAACGATAAAGTAAAACTACATTGTGCTAAGCCCAGTGTTTTTATGTACATGATCGTACTAGGAAAGCGTATTAGGAGAGTATGCCGAGAAAAATAGCATAAGCATCTTTTAATCATGTTTTTTGGCTTCTTCAGATTTTCATTTTTAATTGTTTTGTAAGTAACATGAATAACGAAATAGGTCCTACACTTCAAGACATACATTATTGTGATTAGATATGTGGCTACAGAACAAAACAAACATGATGCATGACCTTAGCTGACTTCATTGTAATCACATTACTTAAAACATATCATTGCATTACCAGAAAGATAAAAGTACAATAAATTATACACGGACATGAATTTCATTTATATCTGTTATCACTGAATAAATTAATCACAACTCCCCCATGATTCAACTATTATGTGCACCACATAGTGAATCATACATTATATAAATTATAACATGAACGAAGCCTACCCATTTCAGTTTTTAACGATTGCCTAATAAGCACCTCCATTCAACAACTTTGCATCCACACCGTCACCAACTTGAATCGAAAAACAAAATATTTCAAGAGGATTATCAGCAGCAAATAATGTTTTATTCGTTGTCATAATACTTTTAAGGCATTGAGTATAATATTAGTAGATATAGACCTCAAACAGGAAGTGCTGTAAACAATGCGTGCACCCGAAAAGTTGGATACATGAAAATATAAACATGAACAATAACAAAAAGAATAACACGAGTACACTAATTAAGAAATCGTATTGTAAAACATTTCACATAACCATTAAATAAATAGACACCCTGTATTATGGTTCAAATGAAGGCTTACTTGAAGGAACAGTAAGTACATTATTATGAAACCATCATCTTCATGTATTTCAGTATCTGTAAGTATAGGTAAGCAAGCATGAAACTTTCTTGCAACTTTAAAGTTTAATCTTTAACTAATAACAGTACATTACCTCTTTGAAGCTTTACAGTTTCTCTTCTTATATGAATGAACTTGTTATAATGCTCGCCTTGCTGACAAATTCAACAATATAAAGTTAAGCATACATATGTATACATGTATCTGTATTTATTATACAAACATATACACAGTAGATACAAACATAATCTATTATCACAGGGGTCAAATTTAACATTTTTCTCACTTGCGTTTTTAGGCCCGTATTTTCACTCGCAGTTCCGCTTTTCGTTATTTTTCGAAAGATGGTAGTGACAAGTTTTGCATGATAATTCTGATTAGACTATTCTCAAGTGTGGTAGGCATATCTTTTCATTTCATTGAGAAATATGTAAAACTAAATAAAGTATGCATACATACTACTTAAAATCTTAGACTTAAGAGTTAACCTGACAGAAGCATTTAAATCACACTTTTAAACGTCACGGCAGGAAAAGTCAAGTGACTGGAATAAGTACTTTCATAATTAAAGACAGTCACATATTATGCCACAATATAAAATGAATCTAATTCCGTCACATGTGAACAAACATGGTGACAGATATAGAAGTCTACATCAAATCTGACATAGCAACATGATTTGTCAAAATCGAATAGTTCTTTTTTGTTTGCGATAAGCAGCGTGACAAAAACATTTTAAGATACGCATTCAGTAATGGCGACAAAGAAATACTATATTTTAAAATGATATTAGCAACAGTTACATATATGATGTATGATGCATATATATATGTAACATATCATTTTAACCAAATAAATCAGTACAATATCAAAATATCTTAGATTAGTACAACAATTGACACGTGTCTGTGTAATATAAGTCAGAGTGCAAAATTTCGACTTCAACTTGTTAGTTATATACGGAAGTAAAACAAAAACACATTTATGGTACTTAAATCTAATACATGAAACGCAGGTGATGGTGAACGTTTTTTTAACAATTCTCTTCTTGCCTTCCACATGAACAAATATGTTGTATCTATCCTTAGATGGTGTCCATTTATGATTCGCCAAGTGTGTTAATCCCTCAAAATATTCAATTAAACTAAAAACGCGCCAATTATAAGGAAGAAAACAGAAGGACTTCGAGCGTATATTTCGCGCCAACTATCCACTGGATTGTGACTGATAGCGGACATCAACTATGATAAAGATCGGGAGGACCAAGCACATCGAAGGAAGGGTCGCCGACACAGAAAAGTATCAATGATAAACATAAGTGTAAGTATCTTAATGAGTGTCATTGTTCAATATTCAGTTTGCTCATGTGTTAGCGAATGATTTGGTAGATTTATTTGCCGACCAGATTCCTTAACACGAATATTTCGAAAATCTCTGTGGTGTACTAAGATCTTCATTGCATGTAAGTGTATTGTTTCGCAATAATTAAAATTATGTTTCTATAAAAATAATGATGAATTATCTGTGTAATAATCTAATGTCAACCTGATCATTGTATGGAGCTTACTAATACTGTTTTCATATATCTTGTCATATCTTTCATAAGTACATTCTTGTATTCTGAATAGTTTAGCATATTTAAACAGGTATGAATCAAATACTTGATGCAATTGATGATATTATGTGACTGCATGAACGGGCAATACATCCTATATACTTATATTGTATACGTTATAACATTTGTTTGGCAAATTGAAAATAATTAAATTTACATTCTTGCATTGCGACTTTTATTCTGGGTTGTGCCTTTGTATTTGACATAATGCATGTTTTAACATTGGCAAACTTTAAAACAAATTCATAACCTAAATCAAAGTTTCAAGTTTCAATGTTTATTGGCATAACGGCAAAGATAATTGCCTTTGGCCATTTACAAACTTTATGGCAGAGGCACACAACAAAAAATAAATAAAACAAATGGAGAAAGTAAACAAAATGAATATGAGATTTACATAACATAACATGAATATAAATTAGCACAATACATATGTAGCATTCAATAATATCAAGAAGCAGTCATTAATTGGAGGGTATTTTGTCTTATAGACATACATTCTTTAATAAATTTACATAAATTAGAAATTTTCTTCATATTTGTGGAGTTTAACAGAGATTTGAAATTGTTCATATTTGGCCAAGAGATATGGCCGAGGTATTTAGTACGTATGTTTCTATAACAATTACAACACATAAGGAAATGGTATTCATTCTCAATAACATCAAAGTTACAACATTTGCAAAATCTATTTTCTCGTTCAATACCATTAAATCGACCTTGTTCAATTTCAAGGTTGTGTGATGACAGTCTAAAACGAGCAAGTGTTTTAATAAAGTTCTCATTGCGTAATCTAGTAATATAGTTTTCACAGGTAAAATGTTCTTTAAAAATAACATATGTTGAAAATTCTGGCATTGAATTGATCTTAACATGCCATTCTTGTATAAACTGGTCTCTAATCCTTCTCTTTATGAGAGGAAAGTAGTTAATATTTGTATCAAAAATAGTTCTAAGAAAATTAAAACCAAGATGATCTATCACCGAATTAATACGAGAGGCCCAACAGGGGCCATTTATGTTTAAACAAAGATCATTATACGTGAGATACATTGGTGAATCAGTATATTTCATAATTTTCGTCCAATATTTTATAGAACGCTCTTTGCAAATTACAGAAAGTGGAAAGCGACCTAACTCACCATAAAGAGCATAATTCGGAGTTTGTTTTTTAACTCCTAATAAATATTTCAAAAATCGGACATGAAGTTTATCAACATCTTTATAATTATATATTCCCCATATTTCAGCTCCATATAGTAAGATTGGCACCACCATAGAATCAAATAATGACAGTTTAGTTTTAATATCAAATGGAACTCTATCAAACAATGACAGCAGAGTATAATAAGCACGTAGTGCCTGGTCATGTCAGATTTTGGCAGAATGTGCCATATTACCCGTATATGTAAAATTTAACCCCAAATAGTTAAAACTATCAACAATTTCGATTTTTTCATTATTGATGAAAAACTCTATATTTGATGTTGGCTTTCGTTTTTCGAATTTACATATTTTTGTTTTACTAACGTTTATTTTAAGCCCCCATTTTCCCGAATAGCGAAATATGGCATCTAATTGTGCTTGTAAACTTGTGGGATTGGTAGTAAACAAAACTATATCATCTGCAAATAAAAGCATATACATGGACAAAAGCTCTATATCACTATCCTTAAGGTCATTAAAGGAAAGATTTTCAATAACATCATTTATGAAGAGTATAAATAATAACGGCGATAGCGGCTCCCCTTGCTTCAAACCAATTGTGACATCAAAAAAATCGGAATACGAAATAGAGCCATTGGAATGACATAATTTTACACAAGACTGAACATCATTGTATATGCATTTAATCATTCTAGTCATTTTACAGCTAATGCCTGCCTGTATTAGTTTTACCCATAGTGCATCACGGTTAACTGTATCAAAGGCTCTCTGGTAATCAATCGATTTACAATAGAGTTATAGCAACGCCTGTAGACTGTAATTTGTGTTGATGAATTATTTATTTGTATTAAAAATATACCATACTCGATACAATCGAGCAATTAAATATTTAATTATTTTGCACGCAGCCTGATAGAAATACGAGTATAGTCACTGTGGTAAAAGTCGCGTGATTATCAACAATTCGGCACGAGGCTGAAGATGACGGATACATTTTCTTACACTTTAATACATTTTCAGTATGTACTGTGTGAATGCTTCGAAGCGTAATTAACATAATAAATTTTACTAAAACTTCACTCGTTAAATGTTTTGCATAAAAACTTCAATAATATGCTTCATCATTGTGTGTTATCATTTGTATTTACATTACGTAAACTAACGCTCTGGCAAGTGGAGTAAAGTAGTCGATGTACTTACCATTGTAGTCCAATTAATTAAGAAACTTGGTATATAAGTACTTTGTTTATCCAGAAAATAACAAGCAGTTATTGAGTCACATTATAATATATTGTTACAAACTTTGATTTTTTAATGTATATAGATGTGTAACTAGTTTTATTACGCCACTGACATAAACTCAAAACTAAATGAAAAATGCATGGTACAAGTTCGTTGTTTTCAGCGGCAGTAACATTTATATTAAACTATTATTGCCAACATACATTATCACCTCAAAAAATAAATGACAGTTTTATCGGTATCAAACAGAGCGCGCCCAGAGTGGCATCTGATTAAAGTGATAAATCCTGATGCAGTGCGCTTATAGGGAAGACATTCGGGTAAATGTGACTTATAATAAGAGTATCATTGAGATAAAATATTGGTGTGACAATAACTTGACGTTTTAATTCGTAAAGGTGAGAAATTAACCACAGTAAACCTTCGTTACAATCACTATTTCTGAAAATTATAATTGAAAAATGCTATTAATTACAGATGTTACGATTATTTGGACAAATAACCTACAACACTTTTATGATATAATTGTGAAAGTTTTAGGTTTGATAAACGAATACATAATATAACTGTATTAAGTTTCATATTGCTTTTCTACACACGAGAAGTCATTCAGCGACTAATAACATGCATACATCTTCAAAGTAAGCTGGCGTGGCTTGTTTTGTTGTAAATTTGATAAAACATTTTATATATGACTCTGATAATATTTGAAAATGAATGCATCGAGAGTTTATTCCTTGGTCATATAATTATCATGATTAGTGCGAAAACCTGCTTTTAAATTAGTTAAAGACGTCATTTCTGTACATGTAGGTTAGGTTTTAAATTGATAATAATGTACGCTTATATGTCTGCATGCGTGTGTACATGTAAAGTAACTTTTATGTGAATTTGTATGGCTTTGTAAATCACCAAAAAATATTTGCAGATGACATGATGTTATGTATAATTGAATAAAATAAAATAAAATCTTGTATTTTGACGAAGGCTGATACATGTTTGTTTGCAAATATATTATGCTAATACCCGTAACTACATAGAACAGAATAGTACAGAAAATATTCAAATTATAGACCTAAGTGTAAGAAAATCTTCCCGGCGTAACATTGTACATAATACATCGATCATAAATAAATATAGATTTACTATCGATAAGATATAATCACCAATGCACATATGGTGAACTAATAATGCATTTCATCATCAGAAAGTCAAATTCGCGTTTTTTAAAGTAATGACAAAACAAGTACTTGTGTCGGTCAATGTCATTATTAAAACAAAATGTATACATGTCTGCATTGCCAGAAAGCTATGTAGCCACCACTATACAACCTACCTTGCCGAAACCAAGTACAAGGCAAAACGTAATGGTGCATACTTACATAAATCGATATCACTTTTTCGATAGATGTTACAATAAGTTCTATGAATGTAAATTACATACTGATAAATCAGTACAGCCCGGGGCAATTTCAGCATGCTGGCTAAACATAGCGGGGTGGCTAATTTAGTCGCGAACAATAATGATCAGGAGACGTTAAATAGAGTACAATGTATATATAATTGATTCGAGCATATAGCCAATAATCGAGCAGATCTGAAGTAGCTTTCGCCGAGCAAGAAAGTAGCACATGTTTAAATAAAAAGAAAATTCAAGCAATCTTTATTGCTTTCATAGTCTGATTCATTTTGTTAAATTTGCACTCAAGCCCATTTATCTCAATGATTCATGCAATTTGACGATATATGTTTACAAATATTTTGGCAAGACCGTTAAGCTTATAGGTCGAATATTTTTTATATTTTAGATTTTGTTTTGCAATTAGTCAAGTCGTCAACATCACCATGTCGTAAATAACTAGTATTTACACCTTAACATTATAAGTTGGTCCCCTTACAGGTACACGTGATTATAACAATGTACTATCAAAAGTGTGGTCAGTATCGATATATAAATATATAGTGTAAATGTCACTTTGATAAATATCTGGAATAGTGATACATAAAACGATGCTGTAAAAATGATTTGTTACCGATTACCACACGCATAAAAATGTATTTCAATAAATCAAATTAATAATTCCTGACAATTAAGAGCCTTTTGTATTTTTCATAATTCTACATTAGGCAAAATAACAAGCAATATGATCAGGTGTTAAAGGCATTGATTCAATCTTACATACGATTCAAAAATCAGCAATACAGAAATTCAACTTATGACAGGCACTCTATAATCCGAATTAAACTGTAATCGATGTAAATGCTTTTACACATATTAATCTCATCGTGTCAGTGTTTGCGTAATAGTTGTTAACTGTGGGGGTAATTACCACAGCAGGGCGTAGTAGGTCACATTGATGCAGTGTTGGACTACTGCATGTAATTCTGTATTGTTTTTGAGTTAATATAAATTCAGAATCAATCTATAATGCAATGTTGCAAGAAATAATAACATCTATTTCATAAACTATACAGATATGCTGGTGAATCTGTATTTTCAAAGTATGTAGTGTATTTATACAGCTGATTGTATGTACAACAAAACTTGCATTTAAGTACAATCAAACTGTTTAATTATCTTTCTGCGATTTTCGTTTCTTTCAATGATACTCGCTACTGGATGTAAATGATATTTCTTATCAAACGGAAACACTTTCACTTACTCTTGCTAGCTAGATAAAATGTACACGCATATATTTTAATTTTGATTACAGGTGTATTAAAATGTAACTTATTGAAGGAACGTTTATTAAATATATCACGTCTACTACTTGCCAAACATTACTTTACACGCGTTTGTCAGATGTATATGTGTTCAGAAGATATTTGTGACATGGCAAGATGACATCACATTTACTAGAAGGAATGTTGTACATGTTGTATTTGATTCAATTAATATTAATCTACAAATTGACTGTGAGTAAATACTAATTTGAAGAACCGGTACTCTATGAAAATCGAATCATTACGTCTTATGTATGTGGCGTTCCGTGTACCAACGCACTCTCTCTCTCTCTCTCTCTCTCTCTTTGCAAGATGTTGTTGAATGCTCATTTGATTTTGTTCAGGTCATAACAAGAAGACGAAAACAACATTGATTCAAGATCCACCAAGGGAAAGAGAAGTCTAGTATGTAAATGAGAGATTAAGTTGCTACAGGAAACGCCACATATGCAAGACAATGCCTCCCCACACAGACCCCAGTAAAAACTAAGGTATACATGTACTGTTTACACGTAGTCGCTTTTTATAAAAACACTTTAAGTTTAAATAAATGAGTCAAATACACAGCCTAGGTAACGTAGAAACTATTCCACCTATCCGGGTGATGAAGACTCCATGCGAACTCCTGAGTAGAACCATCGACCTTTCGTCAGCCTGCTAGATGGCGTTCTTTCTTACAAATTCTATATCCGGAATGGGATTCAAACCTGCAGCTGCCAGGAGCATGAGTCATAAAGTTAGCGTCCATAGCTGCTCGACCATGGAGGCCACTACGTATTTTTATACCATATATGATAATGGACGTATGTCACCGTAATATGAATGCATAAATAATGTGCTGTACACAAATGTTCAAATTGTTCGTGAAGTTAAAATCATGAATTCAAGAAGTTAAATTCGCGAATTCACGAATTTGATATCGTGAATTCGTGATGTTGAATTCGTGAGTTCATTAAGTTGAATTCGCGAATTATTGAAACAAAATGTCACCATCAGGATTTCGTACCATCAATCAAACTTACTTGCATTCAGTGACGAATGTCATTTAACTTCATTGTCTCTTTATATGCTTATTGTATTCTTGCAGAAAGTGAGAAGGTGATTCGGAAACATACCTCAGGAAATATAATTAACTCGTAAAACAATGATAATAAGAACAATAACATGGCTGACGACATTTGTATTGATTTCTCTGTTTTGTATGTTTATTACGATGACCATACAAGATTTGTGATGAAGCACGTCTGCCACAACTGGATGCTAACAAATTAAATCATATTTTATGCATAACGCAAATTTAGCGAGAACTTAATGCCATTTGTTGAAATTGTGATATATAATAGCACACGTGTGGTTATGTGCGTGCTTCTGCATAAACGTATTCATACTCAGAAATGTGTGTTAGCTTTCGTAAAGATCGTTGATTCATTCAGAGGATATCCACAAATCTATTTCCCATGAATGTCACTAAACATGAGCGATTGAAATAGTCAGCTGATACCATTTAATCTTTATAGACTGTTCTGCAATTTTTTAAGCATTATATTTCAACAAATTTAAAAACAGTATGTTGTTTGTCCTTGACTATGTGTTACCGTTAGCACTGGGTTATCATTCACAAACAATTTAAGATTGAAACTCAGACTTAGACTTCAAACTGCAAAAGTTAAAATGACCAGCTGTTCGTTTTCATTCATTCTAAACGAATGATATTTTGTCTGAATATTTGATATCATTCTCTCTACATTTTGATACAGTTTTATAAAAAAAACATATTTTTATAATGGCATTGGAGCAAATAGAACATTCTAATTTTTTAAGTCTAAGTCTGAGTTTCAGTCTGAAATTGTTTGTATATAAGGCCCAATATGTGTTAATATTATTGCTATTTGCTGTATATTTTTGATAATTGTTCAATATCTGTTAAATATTCTTCATAGTTTTTGTATTATAGTATTCTGCAATATAAGTTTTGATATATATGTCATGTAACATCTTTTGAGATACATTTACATGTGGTGTTAAGTATTACCATTTCTGACATGATTTTCAAATATATTTTATTCATAACGTTTCCAACAATGATTAAGACTATTTAGATCAGAACGCTCTAATGCAAGTTGTTAATTTTTGTTAGAACGTTCTAAGATTTTTTGCTCAATATCTCTTATCTAACGTTCTAAGATATTTGATTAATTTCTCTTAGAAGATTTTTGGGTCAATTTCTGTTAGAACGTTCTAAGATATGTTGGTCAATTTCTAAGGCCTTTTTGGTCAATTTCTCTTAGAACGTTCTAAGGTTTTTTATCATTTAACTTAGGACGATCTCAGATATGTGGTCATTTTCTCTAAGAACGTTCTAAGGTTTCGGTATTTTCTCTTAGAACGTTCTAAGTGTTTTGGTCATTTTATCTTAGAACGTTCTAAGGTTTTTTGGTCATTTTGCTCTTAGAACAATATCATATATTTGGCTTTTTTCTCTTAGGACGTTCTAAGGTTTTTTGAGACAATTTCTCTTAGAACGTTCTAAGGTTTTTTATCATTTTATCTTAGAACGATCTCAGATATTTGGTCATTTTCTCTAAGAACGTTCTAAGGTTTCGGTATTTTCTCTTAGAACGTTCTAAGTTTTGGTCATTTTCTCTTAGAACAATATCATATATTTGGCTTTTTTCTCTTAGGACGTTCTAAGGTTTTTTGAGACAATTTCTCTTAGAACGTTCTAAGGTTTTTTATCATTTTATCTTAGAACGATCTCCGATATTTGAACATTTTTCTATAACGTTCTACAGTTTTTAGGTCAATTTCTTTAAGAACGTTCAAAGGTTTTTGGGTAAATTTCTCTTAGAACGTTCTAAGGTTTTTTATTCAATTTCTCTTAGAACGTTTTAAGGCTTTTGAGTCAATTTCTCTAAGAAAGTTCTATGGTTTTTGAGTCAATTTCTCTTAGAGCATTCTAAGGTTTTTGGTCAATTTCTCTTAAAAATATTTAAGGTTTTTTGGTCAATTTCACTTAGAACGTTCTTAGATTTTTTTTATCGATTTCTCTTAGAATGTTCTAAGGTTTTTTGGTCAATTTCTGTTAGAACGTTTTAAGGTTTTTTGATCGATTTCTCTTAGAACGTTCTAAGGATTTTGGTCGATTTGGTCGATTTGTCTTAGAACGTTCTAAGGTTTTTGAGTCAATTTCTCTAAGAACGTTCTAAGTGTTTTGGTCAATTTCTCTCAGAATTTTCTAAGGTTTTTTTTATTAATTTCTCTTACATCGATCTAAGTGTTTTGGTCAATTTCTCTTAGAATGTTCTAAGGTTTAGAGTCAATTTCTCTTAGAACGTTATATGTTTTTTTTATCAATTTCTCTTAGAACGTTCTAAGGTGTTTGGTCAATTTCTCTTAGAACGTTCTAAGATATTGCATGTTTTCGTGTTTTGCTTATTAAATTATGTGTACTTTTATTAAAACTATTATGAAAATAAAGTGAGTTAGTAAACCATTCGTACTTGTACGTCTTCATTATACACAGCAAACAATTCTAAAAACGGGGGAAAAAGTGGGAGTAGTGTACGAAGTCCCTTTTAAAAATATAACGAGTTTTACACCAACGAGGGATTACATAATGTCCCCCCCCCCCACACACACATAGTATGCAGAACATTAGGCACTGACGAGGTGCAAGGGAAAGTTTTTGGGAATAGGGGTGCTAAGATTCGGGTATTCCTTAAAAGCATTTCACCATTACGTATACAATAATATATAACCAGTACGCAGTAACTTGCAACTTTGTACTGACTTTGCTCTTTGTGACTAGATTATTTACACCAGAATGTGGAATAAACAAAATAATCGCTAAAAACCACTTGTATAATCAAATGGACAAATTCGTAAATTCTGATGACAGTATATAACACCAATGCACGAATGTAATTCAAAGGAAACTCTGCTTTCTACAGTCTACATTGTTCGCATAAAACTTCCGTTTCGCTATTAACTAAAAAAATAATAAATTGTAAGACTTTCAAGAGCAAAGGTTAACATTGCGTGAAAGCTTAAATGTCCGCAACATCATTGTGACTTATATTCCTTGTTTGATTAAATCATTTAGGCTTGTTTATGTTTTAATACAATGTTTCCGCTTAACGAACATATAACTACACAACTGGATATTAAAATTCCACTGACAATGTTTTAGTTAGAGCGAATACACCATATGATAGGTAATTAGTTTTCATAATGCGGCATCATTCCATTATTTGAACTGAAACAAAACAACTAAAATCTTGTTTAATTTCATTCTTCCTTTAGAGAGACTTTATTTGAAAACGCATGCCTACATCTCATGTTTTACGCACTGCTTTAATAAAATAGTATTCGTATCAGGATATGTGGCAATATGTGTTGACATGTAACATAACTTTTATCGGATGCTATATTTTATATAGATATGGTATTCCGAATCGTTCAACACTTGCTGCTTTGTGCAACATTTGGAGGTAAGGTTTTTGTTGATTTTATATGATATATTATAGCAATATGATAATTTTATATAACAAGGTATTATACTCCCGGTGTTTTTCAAACTTCGTAAGGTCCTTGGACATATATGCACTGCATGGGAGGTGGTCGACCCAATTACAGGTGGTCATCATGCTTCCCTCACTTCTTATACGACAGGACGGATGTAATACTCTATGATAGCGAACTTTCCCAAAACAGATATTGGACAACATGTGTCTTGCTTCACGGGTTTGTTTTGTTATCATTGTACATGTGACGTTTGTTTCGAAGTAAAGGAATCCTGGTGATGTTTTGTCACTGATTGTTCCAATGTGTTACTTCTATAATTGCGTCATGTCCATGTTTACTTATACACTCAAAACATTTAAAACGCACACTTTATACCAAACATACTTCTTTTAATTTCATTTTATTATTTTTGAAACTCATTTTGATGAAAATACTTGATGACATTTAACATATATGTTGCATACACATGCAATAATATCGTACCAGGTTATTTTCCTGTATCCTAAAAGTCAGTCGATGGAAATAAAGAAATCCAACACTTAAATGTGATTAAATGTACATAAAGTATACATATTTCATTGATCACGGTGTATTTGGGTTGTACGTGTAATTTGTAGAAGCCATTTTCCGCCAGACGTTTTCATTCATGTTCATTACCGTCGTTAGTTATTATTTTGTCAATTATACGCATTGACCGGCGTATAGAAATACGACCTATGGGTTAGGTCTTGCTTGCGACTGAAATAACTGAAAGAGATGTATGCTATAAAATAAAATATATTGAAATAACACATATGTGAAATTGTCTTGTACTGTTATTGGTACTGTACGTGTTGATTTGTGGTGTGTATTATCATTTACGTTCGTATTTCAGCCGTCGACTTGACTTATGAAATAGAGCTGGATCCGTCTTCTGCTGTAGTCCAAGAGTTTGGTTCAATAAATCTTACTTGTAGTCATGGCAAACAATTGACAGTAATGCTATTTGAAATCATTAACCATAATGATGTTAAAAACACAAGCACAATTTTCCTTACAAACTGTCGTGGAGAAGGTTTAATTGTATATAATGTTGAATCATATGATTTCTACTGCAATGACAACCATTCACTGACAGTGACACTTAAATCGGTACAAAGATCCAGACACATGCAAACCTTCGCATGTAAAAGCTTTTCTACCACCAACGGATCCCTTTCCAGTAACGAAGCGACCATATACGTAACAAGTAAGTTGATATGAATAAGATTCAACATACAATGTACTAGCAATTAACCTTATGATGTTCATTTTAGTATAAAGCCGTCATCTTTAGTGTTTACTTAGACATTGTTTGTATTCATAGTATTAATAATTATAAAATAATGCTTTTGATACAAATAGAATATTTGACGCACTGAAAGTCAAGGTTGAACATTTTTAAAACAGTGTAGAATTTAAACGGATAGTGAGATATATTATGTAATGTATGTAAGTAAAAAATCGTTTTTTAAATATTTGGTAAGGAATGACAATCGTGCCGATATTGTTTTTATTTCGCTAAATGTGATACGATATACGATAAATATGACATTTACCTCCTTAATTTCATCTAGACAAAAACAGTGGAATGTTTCAATCTCTGACACGAAAACATAAATGTATGTGATGCAATGATATATAATAATACCTAATGTCAAACAAAATACACGAAAACCTCTCCGATTAGTCAAAATCTCTACTTGTGTTAAAAAGAAGAACTTTATTCTACACATAACCTGTCAGAAATGACCCATGTTCAATTATACATGCTGTATATACTGGTCAAATGATGGTCAACTATGTATTTCAGTTTGAAACACGACAAATTTGTAATTGTATATTCCAGTACCAGTTAATCATACTGTGATAAAAAACGGGAGCAATACTCCAGTAGCTACGATGGAAGGATTGAAAACTGTGTTTGTTTGCATAACTAAAACTGTGTATCCAGAGCCAGAGTTTATCTGGTGTGCCAATAGTACGGTTCTTCACAACACGACTCACAATGTATCCATCACACAAGAGGCGACTACAAAATCATATCCTAGATCTTTCCAGAGCATAGTGACACTGTTCCCGAAACGATCGGACAACTTTACAGCGATTTACTGTAAAGCTAACAATACCATTGGTTGGCGGATCTCTGATGCTGTTCACATGCTTGTATATTGTAAGTACTGAGTGTATACTATAAATAACATTCTACATATATCGTAGAATACATATTTTACATACCAATCTACTGTCTTAATAGTAATAAATCACAATCGGTTTGTTTTCATATTGTTAGACGTACTTGTTCCAAACAAAACATATCAGTTAACATTTGAACGGAACCTTATTATAGCCATATTTGTACATGACCATGGCAATCTTTATACTAGTTCATGAGTAAATATAGCTGCAAGATTCTCACTGTTAACAGTTTCACCGGAGACTCCCACTCTCACTAAGGATGAGTTACCCATAACTGGAGAAATCAGTGTAATTGTCGGAAACCCCCTCACGATTGTATGTTCAAGCCAGAGCTATCCGAAACCACAATACCAATGGACAATAGAAAATAAAGAAGTCGATGTTGGAAATATACTTGACATTTCGAATGTTTCACATCCTAACCATACTGGAACATTTACATGCAAGGTGAACAATACGATGCCGCTTTATAGCGGGAACCGGAATGGTAGTAATGAAACATCAGTCACGGTGAAAGTTTTATGTAAGCTTATGTTTCTTTAGTTTGTACGACTTATTAATGCTAACATTTAAAATAGTTTAGTTATATGATGTGAGGTAATGTTTTTTGGACAACAAACGCAATGTGATGATTAATGGTCATTTAATCGTTGTTACAATCAGCATATCAGTATAGACCGGAGAGATCTTAGGACTAAATTCTAAATCTGACACCTCTGTAGTATATAACTTTTATAAAAATACAGTATATAAAGATAATGTATGTCTACTCTATCTCATAACAAATTGATTTAGCGATGATTCACACATTACGCTGGATACTTCACATAATTGCAGTAAAACACTCAGTCAAACTGTTCTCACAACAAAAGTTTATGCTCTACTGTCACTGAAGAAATCTAGGCATTATCTGCTGAATGTGTCGATTTCCGACATAAACTATATGTAAAACGTTTTAAGGTAATGAAACCTTATATGATTCCATGGTTGATAAATTAGAAAATTGTCGGCATCCGCGTACTTACGATTTGATGGCTAGTATCAACTTTCTATTGAATTATAGAAGGAAAATATATTTAAACCGTGATCAATCAAAATCTGTTTAAGGTATCTTTCGTGTGCAAACAAAAGTTAGAGATCAATCCTTCTACATTATGATGGTGTAAATATTATGTTTCTGTGATTTCTACATCACTGTCCTTTTTGACGTTTTTAAGATCACCTTTTTTACATTGAACATAGATTGGGCTAAAAAAATATCTGTGAATTTAAATACTTTCCAATAGAGGTAGATACTGTGTGCAGAGATATATTAGAGTTCAAGATGTGCATTTTCGAACACACTTTTTAGACTTAACGTGAATACACTATATATCGCTGTGTACGGTATCCAACAGCGCACGCGCAGCATGACATCTGCTTGAAGTGATAAAGCCGGATGCAGCGATTATATAACATGTTAATTAACATTGAGTGCGCTTTATAGGGAAGAATTTGGGAGAAATGTGACTTTTTATAGAATAGCATTGAGATAAAATATTGGCGTGGTTAATTATAGGGTGACACTATATTGACTTTTTAATCTGTAAAGGTGTGAAATTTGAAACAGTAAAACTCGATTACATTTTGTTGTTGAAATTGTTTATGTTTAAAAGTGACATAATATTATATTAATGCTATTGATATTGAAATACCTGGGACATAAATAAGGGTATTTGCTAGGACCAATATATACAGAGATGCTACAACTATTTAGACAAATAACCTGCATAACTTACATACAATAATTTTAAAAGCATTAGGCTTGATATTCATGTTTACAGTTTTATATCGTTTTTCTGCAAAAGAGAAATTATATATACATGAAATACTTTAAGTATGCATAAATTCACTTAAATATTGTATAAAGTAAGACAGCGTAGCTTGAATGTTTTTGCAAAATAGTTAAAACTTATAATGTACGACTGATAATATTTGGAAATTAATGAATCCAGATTTTATTCCTAAATTATAGATTAATCAGGATCCGATTATAGTGTCAAAACTTGCTTTTAAATTGAATGTTTGTTTGCAAATACATGTATATTAAACAAATACCCGAAAATAAACAATGAATAACTACATAGAAACTAATTATGTATTCAAACTACATACTTAAGTGTTAAAGTTATTGTCCGGCGAACACAATTTTACATATTAATATATCACAAATAAATTTATATTTACTATCAATTACATTATAATCGTCAATGCACATATGATCGGGGACCAATATATACATTGGTCCCAGATATGATGATGATAAAAAATAATTGCAATCAATCATCAGAAATAAGATTATGTTTTTAAATCTAACAGACAAAATAAGTAGCTGTATTAGTCAGTGTCATTATAAGTTCTGTTGAAAAGAAAAAAATGTATGTTATCGATGCTAGAAAGCCAAGTATAGCTACAATTATGCAGCCTACCTTGTCGAGACGAAATACAAGGAAAAACTTTATGGTGCATAACTACATAAGTCAATATATATTATGCTGGCAAAACACAGCGGTGTGGCTAATTAGGTCGCGAACGATAATGATCATGAGACGTTAAAGAAGCGTATATATAATCGGTTATAGCATGGAGCTAATATCAATTAGATATGGGGAATCTTGCGATGAGTCAGAAAGTTGGACATGCCACATGGGGAGAATTCTTGTGAAAGAGCACGTTAATTTCAGGGAAAAGCGGGAGGTCGACTGGCCGCCGTGTATGACTGAAAATAGTTTCAGTACATGAAAATGTATTAAATTGTTGTTTATTTCAGATTCTCCTTTGCCGCCTTACTACCTATTCAATGATAATCTAAATAAAAAAATATCAGACAAGAATCTTCAAGTCGTGCGTGGAGACAACTTTTCTTTAACATGTGAAGCAGACAGTTTACCTAAGTCAACTTATCAATGGACTGGCTATGAACATTCTCCAGAAATGAATATTGGTATTGTAATCGGTATTTTGTATTGTGTGTTTTGCATTTCTCTGGTAATTCATTGACATGGTAGTTTCCTTTAAAACGCTAGTTTATTTTCGAATAGGAACGATCCGAAGAGAGATCGGCGTTTGTAAACCATGGTTTCAGTGTTCTTGGTTTATGTTTTGAACCGTGGTGTTAAATTACTTATGTGTACTGGTATGTGTGCCAGTTTGTCGTCAATAATAGGGAAATGCCTCTTTATATTACCAAATTTAATAATTTTCACTATTGAATATTGCTTAAAGAGTCGTCAACAATAGTGTACTAAGTTTATCACTTTCACGTCTCAGACTAAAATTAATTAATTTCCAGTTCGTTAAATTTACGTTGACTAAATCGTTTTGTACACACTAGTTCACAATAATCAATTTAGTTATCTCTGTAATTACATGAGTTTGTCTAGCTCTGTGTATATCAATATATTTTCAGGCAATACGACTGCAAGCATAATGATAACATCTCTTATTATGGACGTGAATTTGGCTTGTATAGCAACAAATACAATGCATGAAACAAACGGCGGCACTTCACGTGGGTCGTCTACATCAACTCTCACCGTCATAGTTCAGTGTGAGTAATAAAATGGGTTATATACATTCCATCGTTATTTTATAAATTTGAAATACCACCTTCAACAGGGCGGTCGTGGCTGTGTGGCCCTCGGCCGCACTTGCTTTATTTGAGTGACTGTGCAAATTTCACTCAAACCGATTGAAAATAAAAAGCTGTTGTCATCTATAAATATGAACTTAATTCAACAATTGATTGTCCCTTAATTCTTTCTTCATTTATAGATCCACCAGAACACATTCGAATACAGATAAACGAGCAGATCGTAATAGAAAATACCACTTCCGAAGTTGTCGAAGGAACGAATGTGACTATATCATGCAGTGCCACAAGTGTGCCACCGCCATCTGAGTTCAAATTAGTAGGGGAGCAATATTTTCATAAAGTAACCACAAATAAGGGAGAATTTCAAATAAATAATGTTACTAGAAATCAAGCTGGGAAATATATGTTGACAGTAATCAATCGGATGATACCATCGTTCAAACTCAACGACACTGGCAAAAGAAACATGACTTTTAACATTGATGTTCTCTGTAAGTCATTTGTTTTATTTTTTTCAATTATTTTTAACGACAGTTTTGATAAATTTGACATAATTAACCCCTCATACAATATTGACTAAATTATACATGACTCCACATATGTCGGTGAAAACAGACCTTCTAACGCCTGCCAGTGAGCTGAGTCTGCTTCAAAATGTGACTTTTGATGCCATTGCAGTCCGAAATACAAGAACATGTCCTACTTATTCTTAGCCTGACATTTTTGCTTAGAAATGTATTTTGTTTAGATTTGGGTGTCAAAGTACAACGTTTTTCCCAATGTGTGTACGTATTAAGTTTGCCTGAGTAGTAATTGTTGTAAACATTCGAACATAGTTGCAAATGTTGTTCAACAAAACACAAAAAGTATGTTCATAAAAAGCTTTTGTCACATGCGAAGTAATTATGTTTGTTTTCTCCAATTTTAACACTTAGATGGTTCAAGTGTCAAACAATTAAGTGTCGATGAACAGACTATAAATGTTACTGTCAATGAAAAAGACAACGTTACACTATCCTGTGTAGTAGATGGTAAACCGTTGCCAAATGTGTCCATATCATATGACGGTATAATTCTTAAGAAACAGCCAGTTGATAGAATGTTAAATCATACATTGAATAACGTAACGTGTGATCAGATGGGAACGTACGAATGCCAATCTACAAATAAATTTAACGAGAATCCCTCATCAGCGATAATAAATATCGCGGTTACATGTGAGTACACATTAAAATCATTGATCGCAAGATGACTATGGAATGTAATCTAACTTTACAAGTGATGGTCCAACGATTGGCAACAATCACGTTTTTAACGATCGTCTTGAGCGACTACATCGCAGTTCTTTCACTTGTGACTGAGTAAAACGTGAACATTTACCGGTAATATGTGCAAAACTTACACAATTTTATTTCCTTTTTCCTTTATTGACATGTTACTAGTCAATTGTATGTATATTACCAAGCATTGTTATATTCGACGTATAGTACGCCTGGGAATGCAGTGACGTATAATGATAACATACTTTTCTACTTAATTATTGTAGTTTACAAGTCACAGAAATATACAATCATAATTGACATTTAAGAACAAATAAGTATTTACAGTTTAGATCTATCTTTGAACACATCAACGTGAGCATTTGTACGGCTATGTTATTTATTGAAGGTTCACCAAGGCCGAATCAAAATATGAAATTGCAGTCCTACTTCGCAAGTGCCCTGTTTGTACATAAAATTATATATTTTGAAATATATGCCTTTCCTGAACCGGGAGTGAGTGGTTTTACATGGCAAAAGTGGGAGAATGCCACATTGTGGATCAGTCTTCACAAAGGTGATTCAACAAGTATATCAACATCTGGCTTGCAGTCCGAACTTACATTAAGAAATATAACACAGTATTCATTCGGAAAATATCGACTTAATGTTAGGAACGATGTTGGGTTATATACGCACGATTTTGTGCTTTCTCCAATCGGTAAGTATGTGCATGCATTACCGTACTTACTGGACTATTTTAAAGTAGTTAATTCCCTAAACAACTTTGCTGCAGTTGATCTGGCGTCTGATTAGTTATCGAGCGTCAACTGCTGTATGTAGCACTGTTCCTGTATCTGCTTCCTCTTGTGTTAGGGAGTTGGCGATTGGAAATGTCGTGTTTGTAATGTTCGTTTTGCTTGTGCATCTTTGTATCAATGCACCTTTACACCCAGTGTTATTTACACCGCATTTCATATTCATTTATTTATTAAAGTCTCATTAATCTACATTGTACATAATACTAACTACAGCAAGTATATTGTAATAAATGTATAACACTACTCAAATTGAGTTAAAAGCGACTATACATTTAAAATTAACACATTATTTAACCATTAACATAATGACATAACCCTTAAAAACATAATATTATCTCATACAATATATATATGAACTGCACTTATCTACTATCTACACATGTAAAACCAAGGAACAGTCTTTAATCTCTATTGTGAATATATTAAAAAAAATGAATTTCTAAACAGGTACTTATGCATAATTAAAAAAAACTTTTAAGAAATCAATTATCATCTCGGTCAGACCGTAGTTGAACTGATTTACGGCTGCTACTTGTATGAAAATAAACTTATCAAACATATGTTTGTATATAGTTTCATGAATGTTGGTGCTTTGTGTAGAGGGCTGTGTACATTGTGTAATTTCTAGCCCGACTAAATAAAAAATTATTATAGTATTGATATATTATACTCTAATTTTGTTTCAAGACAAACCTCAACCACCTACACACTTTCATAGCATAGAAGCGTTAACAACAGATTATTCCGTATGTATGTCATGGAGACCGGGATTTAATGGTGGTCTTCCGCAGACGTTTATACTTGATTACAGAAAATTGGAATCAAACAATGATTGGTCACCTATAGCTATATTAGACGCTGAGGAAAACGTAATGAATACTACATTTTCTTCTCTGACCAGTGGTACTGTCTACGAATTCAAAATCGTGTCAACAAACGAGAAAGGAAATTCATCAGCAGTTGGCCCAGTGACTATACAAACAAAAGGTAAACTTAACATTGGCCTTTACCGTTATTAAGATATATTTAAGTTTGCATATACAAATGCTTTTGATGACGTGGTAAATGTTATGGTTTAGGTTACGAACAAGCAATGTAGGTTAAACAAACTGCAGATTTTCAGAATATTTTTCTCAACTTTTATGTCGTATAAACTATTGCAAGCCGTAAACGTGAGTCATGTAGCGCTTAATAACTCAAAAAGCTAGCCATTCCATCTGAGTGACATTTTCTGATAATATTATATATTATATACTTTATTCTCTCGTCACCATTTACGTCTCGCACAATGCTTTTTGATATAAATACCAGTCGACTGTAGTAACAGCTTTCCTTTGTTATTGTTATAAACAAGAAATATCTTTAAAAAAGAAAACGGCGCAGACAGAATTATGCCTAAAGGATCGACCATTTTTTCAGAGGGGTACGCTACGGCAAGGTAAATTATCTTTTTGAGACACCCCATTTGGTGCCTCTCCGCTTAAAATATGAACCAATCAAATCGTCTTTTTTGTTGCATAGTGAAACAAAGCGCTTTATATACAACATTTGATTGGTCAAACAAGTAAGTCAACATCAATATTATACAGCCAGCTACGCCGAAAAATATAACATTCATTTAACTAATTAGCGTCTTGTTTATTGATTTGCCTTGAAGTATTCATTAGTGACTTATATTGTTATAATTATCTGTTGTAGAGCTAGGAGAGGTTAATTCTTCAACTAGTAGACTTTTTGTCCCAGCGATGTCTGGTGGTATATGCAGCATATTAGCGATAGTTGCCGTATCTGTTGGAGCTGTGGTATACAAGAGAAGGTCGGATTTAAAACTTGTTTGAATAAAAATAAAATGGAAATGCTGAATATTAAACTGTTTTGCAGAATTAATTTTATGTTTACCTTTACTTACTATTCAAATCAAAATAGTTTCGATTTCATTTTTAATTTTGATATTGAAATAATCCGCTCACTACAAAAATATGTACATATTGTGTTACTGTTCACAGCTTTTTACTTTGTACGTGGACAAAATTGTTATTTGTATTTCTTCTTCCTTTTAATAATCATTATCATAATGATTGATAAGCTATTTTAAAACTTATATGTACCGGTAGTTTGACTCATTTCACGCGCATGATTTAATGTTTACATAATTTTCACGAACTTCAGAAACAACAAGAAGAACACCGATAGTTCATTCGAGGCAACAGTTACTGTAGAGAATCGAAACACAAGTGGAAATGTATTACCGAACGAAAGAGCAGCACCGTCTTCACTCGAGGAATCTGAGGATATAGGCATTTACGAAAATGTATTATTTACAACATCTCCTATATCTTCTTCGATTGTGTCGTCATCCAAGAAATTGCTTGAAAACGTTCATGGTACGAACAGTACAAATAATTATTGATTTACGCATTAAAAAGACGAATTGAACGTATTCATAGCACTACTGGAAGAGAATAACACAGAGTTCGGAGCTTTTTGATTGAGCTCTACAACGACAAAACCTGTATATGGGACGAAAAAAATCCAACTTTAAGTTTTAACATTTTCAAAAAAATATATGATTTCTAGGTTTAGTTAATATCAATGATATTAAAAAGGGACATATGGGAAATGCAAACTACAAAATGACGTTACGTCAGGAACGCACTCCTCAATATACATCAATTTTTACCAAATAATAGTCGGGTTTTCGAATGGAAATTAACAAATACGTTACATGTATCAACATTTTCATGTTCATTTAAATCTATAAATAACACGTTATATTTTAAAAAGGGACTTCGTACACTACTCCCAGTTTTACCCCCTGTTTTAAGCATTTTTCACGGTGTATTATGCATATAAAAAATGAAAATGAAGACGAAAAAGTACAAATGGTTGTCATACTCTCTTTATTTTCAAAATATTTTCAGTAAAATTACACATAATTGCATTATCAAAACACACAAGCAGGCAATATCTTAGAACGTTCTAAGAGAATATGACCCAAAAACCTTAGAACGTTCTAAGAGAAATTGACCAAATATCTGAGATCGTTCTAAGAGAAATTGACCCAAAAACCTTAGAACGTTCTAAGATAATTTGGCTAAAACCTTAGAACGTTCTAAGAGAAATTGACCAAATATCTGAGATCGTTCTAAGAGAAATTGACCCAAAAACCTTAGAACGTTCTAAGAGAATTTGGCTAAAACCTTAGAACGTTCTAAGAGAAATTGACCCAAAAACCTTAGAACGTTCTAAGAGAAATTGACCAAATATCTGAGATCGTTCTCAGAGAAAATGATCAAAAACCTTAGAACGTTCTAAGAGAAATTGACCCAAAAACCTAAGAACGTTCTAAGAGAATTTGGCTAAAACCTTAGAACGTTCTAAGAGAAATTGACCAAATATCTGAGATCGTTCTAAGAGAAATTGACCCAAAAACCTTAGAACGTTCTAAGAGAATTTGGCTAAAACCTTAGAACGTTCTAAGAGAAATTGACCCAAAAACCTTAGAACGTTCTAAGAGAAATTGATCACATATCTGAGATCGTTCTAAGAGAAAATGATCAAAAACCTTAGAACGTTCTAAGAGAAATTGACCCAAAAACCTTAGAACGTTCTAAGAGAATTTGGCTAAAACCTTAGAACGTTCTAAGAGAAATTGACCCAAAAACCTTAGAACGTTCTAAGAGAAATTGACCAAATATCTGAGATCGTTCTAAGAGAAAATGATCAAAAACCTTAGAACGTTCTAAGAGAAATTGGCCCATAAACCTTAGAGCGTTCTAAGAGAAATTGACCAAATATCTGAGATCGTTCTATGAGAAATTGACCCAAAAACCTTAGAACGTTCTAAGAGAATTTGACCAAAAAACCTTAGAACGTTCTAAGAGAAATTGACCAAATATCTGAGATCGTTCTAAGAGAAATTGACCCAAAAACCTTAGAACGTTCTAAGAGAATTTGGCTAAAACCTTAGAACGTTCTAAGAGAAATTGACCCAAAAACCTTAGAACGTTCTAAGAGAAATTGACCAAATATCTGAGATCGTTCTAAGAGAAAATGATCAAAAACCTTAGAACGTTCTAAGAGAAATTGACCCAAAAACCTTAGAACGTTCTAAGAGAATTTGGCTAAAACCTTAGAACGTTCTAAGAGAAATTGACCAAATATCTGAGATCGTTCTAAGAGAAATTGACCCAAAAACCTTAGAACGTTCTAAGAGAATTTGGCTAAAACCTTAGAACGTTCTAAGAGAAATTGACCCAAAAACCTTAGAACGTTCTAAGAGAAATTGATCACATATCTGAGATCGTTCTAAGAGAAAATGATCAAAAACCTTAGAACGTTCTAAGAGAAATTGACCCAAAAACCTTAGAACGTTCTAAGAGAATTTGGCTAAAACCTTAGAACGTTCTAAGAGAAATTGGCCCAAAAACCTTAGAACGTTCTAAGAGAAATTGACCAAATATCTGAGATCGTTCTATGAGAAGTTGACCCAAAAACCTTAGAACGTTCTAAGAGAAATTGACCAAAAAACCTTAGAACGTTTTAAGAGAAATTGACCAAATACCTGAGACGTTCTAAGAGAAAATATTCAAAAACCTTAGAACGTTTTAAGAGAAATTGGCCCAAAAACCTTAGAACGTTCTAAGAGAAATTAACCAAATATCTGAGATCGTTCTAAGAGAAATTTACCAAATATCTATTTATATAGAAACTTATTGATCACATCTCTTATGTCACAACATATTCATCATTTAAACAAAGGGAACACTGGACTGGTAGATACTATTCTACATTTGAACAATTACTGTATATAATATTAAATGCTGTAGCTGATGCCGTACTTCTTTTCGTTCAAAGTCATTGCACTATGTAACAAACGCCATTCGTCGAATTATGAGCTAAGTCCCACTGTAGTGAGGAGCATAGCCAATTCCAGTGCAGCTTACTGATGAACAACACTGACAATTTTCCTCCGTGGTTTTTAATCTGACTCTGTCAAAATCAAACTCCACATGATACACTGAAAAAAATAATCGAAGTGCTATACAAATATATTTTCTTAGATTACAAATTACGAATACATAGTCACATTAGTGTTTGTGGTAGACATAAGGATCAATTGGTAGAACACTATACTCATGAGTTGTATATTTTAACCACGAATCCTGCCTGTGGTGAGCTTTAACTCTGAACTTCACAATCAAAGAATTAGAAGCCAGTGTCACATTGATGTAAAACGATAGAGTAAAACTTCATTGTGGTAAGCCCAGTACTTCGTCCAAATAGTAGTTAACCTTAATCAACTTTATATAAGTTAAATTTACACGGAAATGACGTCATGTCGTTGTGGTGTAGTGGTTAGCATAACGGACCGGAAATCCGTAGACCCGTGTTCGACTCCCGGTAGCGCCATTGACCGATTTTTCGTGTTCCACAAACATGACTTTATTTTAATGTACTTAATCGTATTAGGAAGGCGTATTATGAGAGTCTGCGGAGAAAAATAGCATAGGCATCTTTTAATCATGTTTTTTGGTTTCTTCAGATGTTCATTTTTAATTGTTGTGTAAGTTACATGAAAAACAAAATATGTCCTACACTTCAAGACATACATTACTGTGATTAGAAATGTGGCTACAGAACAAAACAGACATGATGCAGTACCTTAGCTGACTTCATTGTAATCAAATTACTGAAAACATATCATTTTATTACCAATTAGATAAAAGTACAATAAATTATACATATAAATGAATTTCATTTATTTATGTTAACACTGAATAAATTAACCGCAACTCTCCCCCCCCCCGCCCACGATTCAACTAGTATGTGCACTCACATAGTGAATAATACATTATAGAAATTATAACATGAACGATACATACTCATTTCAATTTTTTAACGATTGCCTAATAAGCATCCTCCAATCAACCACTTTGCATCCACACCGTCACCAACTTGAATCTAAAAAAAAAAAAATATTTCAAGAGGATTATCAGCAGCAAATAATGTTTTATTCGTTGTCATAATACTTTTAAGGCATTGAGTATAATATAAGTAGATATATACCTCAAACAGGAAGTGCTGTAAACAATGCATGCACCCGAAAAGCTGGAGACATGAAAATATAAACATACACAACTATGTCGCTCATCAGATAAATGCAGCCGATGCAAATCGATATCGATGGGGCTACTGGTCAGTAGACGATTTGTCTGTCGGTAGTTTCCGTAAGTGATCGTAAATTTTCCGATGATCACCGACTGATACTGGTATAACACAATAACATGTAGCCACGGGCTATCTTAGATCTATGTATCCGATAAACGCTTAAAACATTATGTTTTATGTACTTAAAGATAAAAACCAATGGAGTTCGATTTTGTTGATGAAACACGAGATTATTCTATTATTGAAAACGAACTATGTGATAGGCAATTTTTTTGCTCAGGAAATAAAATAGAGAAACAAAACAACGAATTCGTTTCACTTAGCATTTGTTATACACACTTTGTCGTGCAATGTCCAAATTGCAAATACAAATAATTGTGGGTACTTTTTTTAATATATATATATTACTATTCCACATCGTGGATTTGAATAATAATTTATATTTACATTAACATATAAGGTTTTTATCTATGTAATACATCAACCATTATTGACATTTTAACAACAATACAATAAATAGTATTTATCTTCATGATTGTCTTTGATTTGTGTAGCAATACATAATTTTGTTTTGTTTTAAGACGTTTTTACGCGTTGGATCGGGTCAGCAAGAAAACTACAGTCGGATCATCTTAGCTATTTCAAAAGTACATTTCCGCAAGTTCGCAAATAGAACTCTTTAAAAAAATGTTATCGAGGTGTTCCGACTGGAAACTATGTTGCAATTAAATGATATCGTTGTCGTCATAATTAAAGAAATTCACATCTTATTCCACAATATAAAATGAATCTAATTCCGTCACTTGTGAACAAAAATGGTGACAGATATAGAAGTCTATTTGCGATAAGCAGCGTGACATTTTAAGATGCGTATGCGCACTTACACCGTAAACTGTTCCGGTTATGGCAACACATGTTAAAACAATTAGTGTCGGTGACATGGACATATAAACTTTATATGTCTGTGATAATCAATTTTTCAGCAAGAAAAGCAAAAGTTATCGTATTAATAGCCATTGCGTATAAATACAATATAATTCATCCGTTTGATAATTACATTAACATTGTATTAGAAGTATATTAATCCATTACACACAAAAAAGTTTTAATTAACAACAACCCATTAAGCAATGGTGACAAAGAAGTACAATAGTTTAAAATGTTATTAGCAACAGTTACATATATGATGTATGATGCATATATGTATGTAACATATCATTTTAACCAAAAACATCAGTACGATATCAAAATATCTTAGATTAGTACAACAGTTGACACGTGTCTGTGTAATATAACTCAGAGTGCGAAATTTCGACTACAACTTGTTAGTTTTATACGGAAGTAAAACAAAAAAAACATTTATGGTACTTACCGCTAATACATGGAACGCAGATGATGGTGAACGTTTTTTAACAATTATCTTCTTGCCTTCCGCATGAACAAATATTTTGTCTCTATCCTTAAGTGGTGTCTATTTATGATTCGCCAAGTGTCTTAATCCCTCAAAATATTCGATTAAACTAAACACGCGCCAAATTGTAAGGAAGAAAACAGAAGGACTCCGAGCGTATATTTCGCGCCAACTATCCACTGGACTGTGACAGATGGCGGACATCAACCGAGATAAGGATCGGAAGGACCAAACACATCAAAGGAAGGGTCGCCGACACAGACAATTCTCAATGATAAACATAAGTGTAAGTATCTTAATGAGTGTCATTGTTCAATATTCAGTTTGCAGATGTGTTAGCGAATGACTAAGTAGATTTATTTGCCGACCAGATTCCTTAACATGATTATGTTGGAAATCTCTGTGGCTTGCTAAGATCTTCATTGCACGTAAGTGTACTGTTTCGCAATACTTAAAACTATGTTTCCATTAAAATAATAATTAATTATCTGTGTAATAATCTAATGTTAACCCGATCGGTGTATGGATCTTACTAATACTTTCATAAGTACATTCTTATATATGCTGAACAGTTTAGCATATTTAAACAAGTGTGAATCAAATACTTAATGTAATTGATGATATTATGTGACTGCATGAACGGGCAATACAACGTATAGACTTATACTGTATACGTAACGCTTTGCTATAACATTGTATTGGTGTGACAATAACTTTTAAGTTCTTAAAGGTGTGAAATTGACCGCAGTAAAACTTCTTTACAATAGACATGATTTATGAAATCACTTTGTTTAAATGTATACTTATACCTGAAAATGATAATGCTATTAATTACAGATGTTACGATTTTTTCGACAAATAACCTACACAACTAGTATCACGGACCTATATAGGTCCGTGCTAGTATGATATAATTGTGAAAGTTTGAGGGTTGATATACGAAGTACATATTATAAGTATAATAAGTATTACATTGTTTTTCTGCACAGGAGAAGTCATTCAGCGATTAATAACATGCAATACTTTTAGTATGCATAAATCTTCCAAATAAGATGGCGTGGCTTGTTTTTTGGTAAAATTGATAAAACTTCTTACATGTATCTACGACTCTGATAATATTTGAAAATGAATGCATTTTGACGAAGGCTGATACATGTTTCACGGTTTGCATATATTATGCTAATACCCGAAAATAAATAATGCAAAACTACATAGAACAGAACAGTACAGAAAATATTCAAATTACAGACCTAAGTGTAAGAAAATTTGCCCGGCGTAACATTGTACATAATACATCGAACATAAATAAATATAGATTTACTATCGATTAGATATAATCATCAATGGACATTTGGTGAAATAATAATGCATTTCATCATCAAAAACTCAAATTCGCGTTTTTTAAAGTATTGACAAAATAAGTACTTTTGTCGGTCAATGTCATTATTGAAAAGCAACAGGGACAAATGTATGTCTGCATTGCTAGAAAGCTATGTAGCCACCATTATACAACCTACCTTGCCGAAACGAAATACAAGGCAAATGTAATGGTGCATAATTACATAAATCGATATCATTTTTTAGATAGATGTTACAATAAGTACTATGACTGTAAAATACATGCTGATAAAATCAGTACAGCCCGGGGCAATTTCAGCATGCTTGCTAAACACAGCGGGGCTAGCTTATTTAGTCGCGATCGATAATGATCAGGAGACGTTAAAGTATATATAATTCGTTATATCATATATGATAGCCAATATCGAGCAGATCTGGAGTATCTTGCGACGAGCAAGAAAGTTGGACATGTTTAAATACAAAGAAAAATCAGGCAATTTTTATTGCTTTCATAACCTGATTCATGTTGTTAAATTTGCACTCAAGCTCATTTATCTCAATGATTCATGCAATTGTCGATATATGTTTGCGAATATTTTGGCAAGACCGTTAATCTTATAGGTCCCGAATTTATTTTAGATTTTGTTTTTCACCATGTCGTAAATAACTAGTATTTACACCTTAACATTATAAGGTAAATTTGGTCACCTTACAGGTACACGTGATTATAACAATGTAATATCAAAAGTGTGGTCAGTATCGATATATTATATATAGTGTAAATGTCACTTTGATAAATATCTGGCTCAGTGTACATGAAACAATGCTGTTAAAATGATTTGTCACCGATTACCACACGCATAAAAATGTAATTCAATAAATCCTGATAATTTAGAAACTTTTGTATTTTTAATTATTCTACATAAGGCAAAATAACAATCAATATGATCATGTGTTAAAGGCATTGATTCCATCTTAAATACGATTCAAAAATCAACAATACAATAATTGAATTTATGACAGGCTCTCTATAGTCCGAATTAAATTGTAATCGATATAAATGCTTTTACACATATTAATCTTATCGTATCAGTGTTTGCGTAATAGTTGTTAATTGTGGGGGTAATTATCACAGCAGGGGCGTAATAGGTCACATTGATGCAGTGGTTATATTACACCACTGTATTGAATAATTAATCTATAATGCAGTGTTGCAAGAAATTATAACATCTTATACATAAACTATACAGATACGCTGGTGAATCTTTATTTTCAAAACGTGTAGTGTATTTCTACAGCTGATTGTATATATACAACAAAACTTGCATTTAAGTACAGTCAAATTGTTTAACTATCTTGCATGTATTTTAATTTTGATTGCAGGTGTATTAAAATGCAACTTATTGAAGGAACGTTTATTAAATATATCACTTGCCTATACTTCTTGCCAAATTATACTTTACACGCGTATGTCAGATTTATATGTGTTCAGAAGACATTTGTGACTTAGCAAGATGACATCACATTAACTAGACGTAATGTTGTACATGTTGTATTTGATTCGATTAATATTAATCTACAAATTGACTGTGAGTAAATAACTATACTACTAATTTGAAGAATCGGTACTCTATGAAAATCTAATAATTACGTCTTATGTATGTGGCGTTCCTTGTAGCAACGTACTCTCTCTTTCCGAGATGATGTTGAATGATCATTTTATTTTATTTCAGGTCATAAACAAGAAGACGAAAACAACATTGATGCAAGTTCCACCAAGAGAAAGAGAAGAATAGTATAAACTGGAAATTAACTTGCAACAAGAACGCCACATACGCAAGACAATGCCCCCCCCCCACACAGACCTCTGGGAAAACTAAGGTATACATGAACTGTTTACACGTAATCTCGTTTTATAAAGAAGTTTTAAGTTTAAATAAATAAGTCAAATACTTAGCCTGGGTAACGTAGAAACTATTCCAGTTATCAGGGTGATGAAAACTCCAGGTGGACTCCTGGGTAGAACCATCGACCTTCCATCACCCTGCTAGATGGCTAGATGGGATTCTAACCCGCAGCTGCCAGGGGCATGCGTCATGAAGTTAGCGTCCATATCCTCTCGACTATGGAGGCCACTACGTAATTTGTATACCATATATGATAATATACGTATGTCACCGTAATGTGACTGTGCGTAAATAATGTGCTGTACAGAAATGCTTCGGCAACCGAAAAATATAAGATGATATTGTTTGTGATATAAATCTCACAAAAGTCAAGCGTAGCAAATGGTCAACTACAGATTAGTGAATTTGGCTGAACTGATACAGATACAACTAACGGAAACAATGTAGGCATGCTGTCTTCAATTCTGATATGATATTATTTAGATTATCAATCGACGTCGCGGTGGGGACATTTCGGCTTCAAGAATTCTCAAATTCAAATGCGAGAAATTCACGAGTTCAACTTCATGAAGATGGAATCGTGAATTAGCGGAGTTGAAATTATGAATTCTTGAAATTGGAATCTTGAATTCGTGAAATTCAAGTCGTGAAGTTCAAATTGTTAATTCGTGAAGTTGTAATCCTGAATTCGTGAAGTTGAAATCATGAATTCAAGAAGTTAAATTCGCGAATTCACGAATTTGAAATCGTGAAGTTGAAATCGTGAATTCATTAAGTTGAATTCACGAATTATTGAAGCTAAATGTCACCACCAGGCTTTCGTACCCTTGCATTTGAAGTGACCGAAATTTTAATGACATTTAACTTCATTGTCTTTATTTATGCTTATTTTTTTCTTGCAGAAAGTGAGAAGGTGATTCGGAAACAGACCTCAGGAAATATAATGATCTTTAAACAATGATCATTAGAACAATAACATGGTTGACGACATTTGTTTTAATGTCTCTGTTTTGTATGTTTATTACGATGACCATACCAGAACTTTACAGTGCTGTTTGACATACATATGTTCATTTCTGATGAAACACGTCAGCCACAACTGGGTGCTAACAAATTATATAATATTTTATGCATTAACGCACATTTAGTGAGAACTTAATGCCAATTATTGAAATTGTGATATATAATAGCACACTTGTGGTTGCTTGCGTGCTTCTGCATAAACGTATTCATTTTTGTTGGGTCAATTTCTCTTAGAACGTTATAAGATATGTTGGTCAATTTCTCTAAGATCATTTTAAGATTGTTGGGTCAATTTCTCTTAGAACCTTCTAAGTTTTTTACCCGTTTTCTCTTAGAACGTTCTAAGGTTTTTTTGTCATTTTCTCTTAGAACGTTCTAAGGTGTTTGTGTCATTTTCTCTTAGAACGTTCTAAGGTGTTTGGGTCATATTCTCTTAGAACGTTCTAAGGTGTTTGTGTCATTTTCTCTTAGAACGTTCTAAGGTTTTTACTTTTTAGCCATTTTCTCTTAGAACGTTCTAAGTTTTTTTGTCATTTTCTCTTAGAACGTTCTAAGGTGTTTGGGTCATTTTCTCTTAGAACGTTCTAAGGTTTATGAGTCAAATTTTCTCTTACAACGTTCTAAGGTGTTTGGATCATTTTCTGTTAGAACGTTCTAAGGTTTTTTAGTCAGTTTCTCTCAGCTCGTTCTATGTGTTTTGGTCAAATTCTCTTAGAACGTTCTAAGGTTTTTGGTCAAACTCTCTTAGAACGTTCTAAGGTTTTTGAGTCAATTTCTCTTAGATAGTTTTATGTTTTTTGGTCAAATTCTCTTAGAACGTTCTAAGGTTTTTGAGTCAATTTCTCTTGGATAGTTGTATGTTATTTTTTTCAAATTCTCTTAGAACGTTCTAAGGTTTTTGAGTCAATTTCTCTTGGATAGTTGTATGTTATTTTTGTCAAATTCTCTTAGAACGTTCTAAGGTTTTTGAGTCAATTTCTCTTGGATAGTTTATGTTATTTTTTTCAAATTCTCTTAGAACGTTCTAAGGTTTTTGAGTTAATTTCTCTTAGATAGTTCTATGTTATTTTTGTCAAATTCTCTTAGAACGTTCTAAGGTTTTTGAGTCAATTTCTCTTGGATAGTTGTATGTTATTTTTGTCAAATTCTCTTAGAACGTTCTAAGGTTTTTGAGTCAATTTCTCTTGGATAGTTTATGTTATTTTTGTCAAATTCTCTTAGAACGTTCTAAGGTTTTTGAGTTAATTTCTCTTAGATAGTTCTATGTTATTTTTGTCAAATTATCTTAGAACGTTCTAAGGTGTTTGAGTCAATTTCTCTTAGATAGTTGTATGTTATTTTTTTCAAATTCTCTTTGAACGTTCTAAGGTTTTTGGTCAATTTCTCTTAGAACGTTCTAAGGTTTTTGAGTCAATTTTTCTCAGCTCGTCCTATGTTTTTTTGAGTCAATTTCTCTTAGATAGTTGTATGTTATTTTGGTAAATTTCTCTTAGAACGTTCTAAGGTTTTTGGTCAAACTCTCTTAGAACGTTCTAAGGTTTTTGAGTGAATTTCTCTTAGATAGTTCTATGTTTTTTGGTCAAATTCTCTTAGAACGTTCTAAGGTTTTTGAGTCAAATTTTCTCAGCTAGTTCTATGTTTTTTGGTCAAATTCTCTTAGAACGTTCTAAGGTTTTTGAGTCAAATTTTCTCAGCTAGTTCTATGTTTTTTGGTCAAATTCTCTTAGAACGTTCTAAGGTTTTTGAGTCAATTTCTCTCAGCTCGTCCTATGTTTTTTGGTCAAATTCTCTTAGAACGTTCTAAGGTTTTTGAGTCAATTTCTCTCAGCTCGTCCTATGTTTTTTGGTCAAATTCTCTTAGAACGTTCTAAGGTTTTTGAGTCAATTTCTCTCAGCTCGTCCTATGTTTTTTGGTCAAATTCTCTTAGAACGTTCTAAGGTTTTTGAGTCAATTTCTCTCAGCTCGTCCTATGTTTTTTGGTCAAATTCTCTTAGAACGTTCTAAGGTTTTTGAGTCAATTTCTCTCAGCTCGTCCTATGTTTTTTGGTCAAATTCTCTTAGAACGTTCTAAGGTTTTTGAGTCAATTCTCTTAGAACGTTCTAAGGTTTCTGATCAATTTCTCTTAGAACGTTCTAAGGTTTTTGGTCATTTTCTCTCAGCTCGTTCTATGTTTTTGGTCAATTTCTCTTAGAACGTTCTAAGGTTTTTAAGTCAATTCTCTTAGAACGTTCTAAGGTTTCTGATCAGTTTCTCTTAGAACGTTCTAAGGTTTTTGGCCATTTTCTCTTAGAACGTTCTAAGGTTTTTGAGTCCATTTTTCTCAGCTCGTTTTATGTTTTTTCGTAAAATTATCTTAGAACGTTCTAAGGTTTTTAGTCAATTTCTCTTACTTCGTTCTATGTTTTTTTGGTCAAATTCTCTTAGAACGTTCTAAGGTTTTTAGTCAATTTCTCTTACCTCGTTCTATGTTTTTTGGTCAAATTCTCTTAGAACGTTCTAAGGTTTTTCGTCGAATTCTCTTAGAACGTTCTAAGGTTTTCGGTCAATTTCTCTTACCTCGTTCTATGTCTTTTGGTCAAATTCTCTTAGAACGTTCTAAGGTTTTTGATCATTTTCTCTTAGAACGTTCTAAGGTTTTTCAGTCAATTTCTCTTAGAACGTTCTAAGATATTGCATGTTTTCGTGGTTTGCTAATGAAATTATGTGTAATTTTATTAAAAATATTATGAAAATAAAGAGAGTTTGTACACCATTCGTACTTTTTCGTTTCATTTCCATTTTTAATGTGCATTATACGCATTAAAAAAGCCTTAAAACAGGGGGTAAAACTGGGAGTAGTGTACGAAGTCCCTTTTTAAAATATGACGTGTTAAATCTTAAATAAAGCATTCAAAGACACTTCCGAGAAAGAGAGTAGTTTTTTACATCAAAATTGCATTGAGAAATACCACCGTCACAAATATAGGCTTTGTTGTGGAAGCGCTAATATGTGTAATTCGGTTATGGATATTTCCGTTGAAACATTCGGTCAATGCTACATTGTAATAGTATATGTATCTGTATTTGAAGGTACCAAACGGAGGACTGGTCAAATTAAAAATAAGAACAAAACGAATAAAGAAATAAAAAGTGCATCTCGTGTCACATACATGGATGACTGTTTTAATGAGGAGCACAGTGTAAATAGAGTAGAAACGAATAGACCGCCTGAACCTGAGTCCGTATTGCAAAATGATGGGAAACACGAAACGAGAATACCAGTTTCGGCGCTTTTCAGTTACGTTACCAATTCATCGTATGATACGGAATTTTCAGTAAGTGTAATGCATTGCAAATGGATTTCTATTATTCGCCATAATACAGAAGTCTATCTTTGTACATGTAAGCGTTTTAACAATATAACATTTAGTTACACATAATTAGATGGAGTGTATGTTCTTGAAACGGTTAAATGTCTCTACTAGTGTATTTCAAAATGGTTTTAAATTATTAACGTACACATTTCACACACTCCGAGTGACTATTAGAAGCAATTCATCAAAGTTGTTGCGTAAATCAATTGGTCATTTATCACGGCATGCAACAGAATTATCCAGTGTGT
This sequence comes from Mactromeris polynyma, assembly GCA_032209605.1. Taxonomy (NCBI): domain Eukaryota; kingdom Metazoa; phylum Mollusca; class Bivalvia; order Venerida; family Mactridae; genus Mactromeris; species Mactromeris polynyma. Next base: position 4,400,685 of record JASFXZ010000036.1, read on the forward strand.
GATGCTTAGTATGACGAATTACTTTTCATGACAGTTATTGCCCAAGGGTCTGCAGTATCCAGCGACAGTAGCAAGAAAACCTGAAAATATCGCACTAAACCGATACAATTCACTTTTTCCATGTAAGTTAACTGATATATCAACACTGTTTTATTAATTATGTTCCAAAGTGTAACTAATATGCAAAACAATTGTCATTGCATATTGTATAATTCAGCGCAAATGAAATGTATACAAAAGGCAAAACCTTTTGATATTATTCACATTTACATTTGTGTGTAGCAAATCATTATTTATAATGCAATTTTGCCATTGTTAACTTTTATCGTGGATTGTCAAGATCCCTTGCATAGTTCGTGATATTTTAACGCTACATGCGCTGCCATTAACTTAATGGTGTGATCCAAATAGAAAGTAATTATGGATGACTAACAGGAAGACTATACACACGAACATCACTTACATTCACTGTAGACTGAAATTGAATTATGTACTGTCCATTGAAAGTAAACAGTCACGAATAACGCCCGAACATATATTTTCCTGTTTCTTATTGCAGATGATCATTCAAGAGTTGTTCTGTTAAACGACCCTACTTTCTATATGAACGCTTGCTATATAGATGTAAGTAAATGTATATGTTAACAGAATCAGTTCTGTTGATGGTATACTCATGGACATAATTATTTCAAACGATAAAGTAGTCAAATAGTAAAGAAAGTAAAGAAAATGTAAATATCACAAAAACTTGATTAATTTCAAATGTGATAAATCACAATCTATTGCACTCCTATTTTATCAAACTATTTTTAAGATGTTTTTGTATTGTTATTAAACTTTTATTAAGACACCTCCTAAATCCAAACTTTAATATTTTCAGGGCTACAGGAAACGAAAGGCTTACATTGCTTCTTTAGGTGAGTGTTTGTCTTGTAGTTTCGAAGCACTTTTTGCATCCAGTATTTCAATTAATAAATCAATCGCTGTTAAACGGGCGTTACCTATTTCTAGTTTGTAAAAAAAACCTTTCTAGTATTTATGTTACTTTGACACACTTTTCAAATTAAAATACTTAACTTGAATATATTTGTTCAGCACACCAGTACATTATTTTATTTTGAATTTAGGTCCAACTGCAGAAACTACTAACAACTACATAACATTTTGGAAAATGGTGTGGTACGAGAATTCAGATATTATAGTCATGCTGACTAATCTCATCGAAATATCAGTAAGTTTAAGTAGACATGTATACTTTCGCTATCCCGCAATAACAAATGAGTCGACTCTGAAATGTTGATTGTATTGCTCGTCTTTTTTACGAGAAGTTGATTACTATTATATTGTCTACTATCTTTATTCTTAAGCTTATGTCCTACATTTTGGATATGTGTTGGGAATTTCCTGTTTGTATCAATTTGTATTTTCATTTGTTTTTCTTTTTCACTATTATTTATATATATTCGGTAAACGTTTATTCAACAACCTTCTATCCGAATTCAAGGTATCATCCGAAATAACTAACATGCCCTGGTTATCTTCTTATGCACGCCGTATTGAAATGGGCTATTCTAAACCATGCATTATTCGGATATATTTGAACCCGATGATTTCGAATGAACGAGATACCGAGTGTACATGTAATATTTAATTATAACCTGTATATAAATTTAAATGTCTCTTCATTCTGTGAAGTTTCCTTCAATGCACCGACCACACACGTAATTTAAATTTGGTTATCATCTATCCCAAAAGGGCATGAAATGTCAGCAGTACTGGCCGGAACTGGATAATATGGAACACTATGGTGAAGTAGCAGTTTATTGTCGCCACGTGGAAGTGTTCGCTGAGTACACTATCAGAACATTTGACGTCTCAAAGGTTTGTTGCAAACACCAGTGCTACACAATTGATATGCATACACAATTTCGCAAGCACCATTTCTGCTTTCTATTAGATCTTAAGATGGGTAAATATATTCAAGAACTTTGGATTAAGCATCAACTTTTATTTGACTTGCAATAAGGTCGTGATTTCGATAACTATTATTCAATATCTAGTGTCGTCGTTAGAACATAAACTGTTCATACATTGAAGTCATACAGTTATGCTAATAACATCTGCATTATCGACGTCGTGGAGTGATTATCAATCGAAACGCTATATTTATTTTCATTTAATGATATTTTTACACAATTCACAAGAACAAAGTTGTGAGACAATTGCACCAGTTGCATTTTACTGCATGGCCTGGCAAAAGCGTCCCTGATGACATGTCAAGTCTGCTAGAATTTAGACAAAGACTCCAGAAAACCTTCACGACGGGTCATGGACCCATAATTATACATTGCAGGTAAATGTTTTGATATCATTTCATAGTCTTCAACCAGTTCGGCACATTGTCAAGAATCCGGACCGGTGTTGTTTTTGTTCACCTTAACATACTATAACTATTGACACATTTGAAGTTTGAGACTAAACTAAACGTTGTTGGGTCCAATAGCGATTAACATGGGATGGATACTATGTTAAAACACTCTTATATTACCGCTGACATTATTTGATTATTTGTGTCTATTTTTTAATATGTATTGAGGTAATGTAAGTAGATGTCGATGTATGCTATACTTGTGTATACTGCATCGACATTTTGCGGCATAACGTTGTCTTCCATTGCTTTAACAGTAAAGAAAAATATATTCGCGCATTTATCCATTTTCATACAACAGTGCTGGAGTGGGAAGGACAGGAACCCTTATTGCCATCAATAATTTGATCGATGAAGGGAATCGAGAAGGAAATGTCGATGTCCTCGCCTGCGTTAAACGATTAAGAGAGCAAAGAGTGAACTTGGTCCAAACCGAGGTATGTATATCTTGTTTACCGAACAAACATTTATCAAAGCACTAAATTTTACATTGAATAACTATATCATTGTCTGTTCAAGTTTTGATACCTTTGAAAAACATATTCAGAATGATTTGGTATGATTTTATTTCAGCAACAGTACTGTTTTATCTATAAAACTTTGGTGTATGCATTGGAATATGAAACGGATAGTATTACCTCAGAAATGTTCCAGAAGTACTTAGAATCTAAAGACGATTCATTCTTTGAAAGCGTGTTTGATGTAAGTGACCATATTTAAATGTATGCACTTTTTCAGCCTCTTCGATGTTGTATAATACGTACATTTGAACATTTATGACCGTGTAATGGATCATTTTTGTGTAAGCTACTAGGCTCACTATCAACACTCTATTTCTTGAACAACGAACTTTTTGCAATTTACAAAGCAAATTTCAGTTTAATATGATGCATGAATATACACAATCGATTTTGTATTATACAAAAGCGCCTATCACATATACATAAAAGTCATTATAAGATCATGCACGTACATACATGTTACTGACCGTTTAATAACACTATCAGTCTGTTTAAAATCATCTAGAGGCAAAATAATGATATGGATATTAATTACGACGACTATCCTCTTTTTCAACATTTGTTTCGTAGTACCGGTCTGGCATTTGATCACAGGCAAGCGATTTAACGCTATATAAATTCATTTTCTTATTTAAATAAATAACCAACTTGGTCTAGCATACAAATAAGACAATACATTGTACTTATCTACCACAATCAATGCTTTTCTTCTGTATAACACACATTATTCTGTTTATGTTTGTTATAGAGACTACAGATGAACATCGAGTCTGAATCTGATGTCGTGGCACGATTGATCAACCAAAACAGAACAATGCTTAACCGTTATGGTGCCGACATTCCAGGTTATTTGCACATTTCAATCTAAGTCAAATTGGTTTGAGCTAGACGATTCTAATGCTGGAGAGAATAGTAATTCGTTCCACAACAATCAAATTGCGTTTTGCAGTACTTATTATTCCATAGGTATCTTCTACACAACCCAACATTTAAATTTGGTTGGAAGTTGAAATCATGTACTCATTTTCCCTTATTTAGTATTTGCAAACTAAATATAAGATTTAATACTTCACGCATTCAAATTGTTTCGATTTATTCGGCTGATTTTGTGCATATATATTTGGTAAATAGTTCTCTTTTGGTCCTACTTTAGAGAACAAGTACCGCGTCAGATTGTATCTGGACAAACAGGCCGATGATTTGGAATACATCAACGCCGTGTATTTGAATGTAAGTAAACTATTAATCAATGAATTGCGGTACATTTGATATTTTTGCACTGATCGAAAATGGTCTATAATTTGTTAATAATAATAAAATGTACAAAATGCGTATGAGCATCTTTTATCAAAAGTATTTTCCAGAAATGTTTTAAAAGCACGTAAATGGTTTGTGTTTCACTTGATGTTTACATACTGGACGATCGGTTAGCATTTCAATTCGTTTACAGAGTTTTAAAACGAAAAGATACTTCATAGCTGCCCAGACCCCCACTCATGTCACCATCGAGGATTTTCTACGTATGATATTTCAAGAAAATTGTATTTGTATCATTTCCCTCGGTGAGTCAAAGACGCTTGGAAATGTGTATCAACATGAGGTAAGACTATTCTCAGCATTATAAACAAACGAATAACTGTTTTCTTATTTTAATAGAAATGGAGTATGCTGTACATGATATTAGTATTTTTGAACAATGACTTGTCACACATTACGTTGTGCAGTCGCTATACTTTATGTAATAGGTACAACTTCTAACACGAATACATTATATCAGCATTTTAAATGTAGAAAGTCAAAATACGCTAACTCGTAAATATGAGATGATCGGTGGCACATGCCTTAATACCGATATACACCACCACTCCGCATTGTCATTTTCTTACATGTTCCCAAAAAGCAACAACACAGTCAGTTACTGGTATTGTTATACTGACCTTTATGCCGTTTTGGCACTAGCCAAGGAAATACATGTACCTGCATTGTGTTGTGCAGTTAGAGGATAATGTCAACAAGAAATATCTTTAAACAATGGCGCAATTCGAAAGTTAAGATGTGTTACGATTGCTGGTAAGTCCAGATCCAAAATGGAATTCGGTAATTTGACAGAAATTCAGTGGATTTCCGTAAGGTAATGCATCCTTTATCGGAAGGTTAACAAATCCGCGACAAGGTTACACACGTTGAATGGTTGAAGAGAAGTGGCATTGGTGGTTAACGTAAGATTTGATTGGTTTACACAACACTGACATGCAAGTAGCAAAACAATGTTAGTACGGCTGCGCCGAAAAAAGACAATGCAGTATTTAAGAGTAACGTCTGCATAAAAGTATTAAATGCAGTTTTCTAAAAATAATATATTTTATCATATTTTGACAAAAGCATTTATTACAATTCCGAAAAAGGCTATGTAAGTAAAGCTATTGTTTTGGATAAATAATATCTACTATTTGCTAGATGATCATAGTGTGCATCTCTTCATTCGTCTAATCACACGTTTGTACTTTATTTAACCAAACCTTTGAGATATTAACGCCTGTGTGCATTGTATTAATAGGATATAGGACTTTATCTTCCCCCTGATAATCAGACACTAACTGTTGGTAACTTCACAGTGTCCTGTACGAGGCTGAATACAAACCCACATTATATTGTCAGACGAATGAAAATTAAACACGATAGCAAGGTAAGATAAAATGGTAATTACATTTTATGATGTCATGAAATCACACGTTATTGGTAACGATGCGAAAAAATTGCCGTCGAGATGTATTTAATTCATGTATTTAAGTGGTTCAGTTTAGCTGAGCATGTAAATATCTCAAAAATTAAACAACCTGCTTTTAAAGATGAAAAGCTAGCAATATATCACATGATTTGCTTTATCTAGATTTACAAGGAGGAGAAGGTGTCATATCACTTCCAGTACACGGAATGGGATGTAGACAAAGTATTTCCTAATGATCCTAGTGAGTTTGTACACTTTATAACATATGTCGACCAATATATCACCAGCCATATTGAATGTTCCGGACACGTGCTCGTTCATTGCTTGTAAGTTTAACAGTATATACCAATAAAAAAGACAAATTGAAGTAACTCTTTATCTGCATGTTTGAATGATGTGATGTAAAACATTGTCTGCATCTTGCATAATTAACTGCAATGTGATTGACATAACATACCTCATAGTAGCTATCTTAAGGATGTATTCTTCTGACGATTTTAACGTAATTTGGAAGTGGTCAACGGGAGGTAACTCGCTTTTTATTTCAATGTCGCAAAATGGCTGGAAATAAATATTATCGTTTAAATGTACCTAAATTGTTTCTATATTTTCATTTCGTCGGAAATAAATTAATAAAACGGAAATAGAAATGGTTCTATCACATAATATACAGCGCGGGAGTGATTATATTATTTCGCGTATTACACTAGTGCATTATTTATGCAAATTAGGGCCGCATCACATATTCATACGCGCTGTCAGAAATCCAAACAAACATGGCCGACTTTCGCGTATCGGTCTACGACAAATATGTAGCATTTCGCGATCGTCTAAATGTCAAACAGCTTCGTAAACGAAAGTTTATCAGAATTCTAACCATTACGAGCTAAACGCGTACTTCAAATCCGATGCGAGTGCACATTTCAGCTTGTCTGGAGGTATCAACACATGGTTTGCTGTCCATCATCCGGATCACGGTGGTTTTTTATGTGAACATTAACAGAATAGACCACACGCTGATGCAATATTTCCTCCGAGAAAACGAGTACGAATGATTGTCAGCGACTCACAGTGACATATTTTCAACTGTGTCAACGTAGATCTGTTTATTTACGTTCAGTCAATGATTTTACTTTAGAATGGACTCGGTGACGTCACGGATTCATGTCGTCACAGCAGCGCGTGTGCACTAAATTTTGAACTTCTTCAATGTTTTCCTTTAAACTGCAGTAAATTATCGATCATGTTGTTAATTATTTGTTTTGTGTTCAGTTTCAACATTCGACATTACATTTGGTTTAATTATCGGTATTAATCGTCGTTTTTATTCTGAGAAAATCTTTGGATCTATTTATTCTCCACAGAATCACTAAAGTAGAAGCAAAATGCAGGGGCGGCTAGAGAAACGAGTATGTGTGATTGTTTTGTTTTAAGCCCGTTTACAAGTTATGTGATAAATAGAATCTAGCATTCGTGTTCATATTTTATTGAATTTATTAAACTCGTCGGCCAAGAACTTAGTTTTGACTTTTCTCAAGAAAATTGGGTACTCCATTTGAGAATTGTTGCCCCTGAAATGTACATTCATGCATTATGTATTTTTTGTGTGCTTGGAACATGAACATGGTAGTAACTAGATGCAAAGTATATGTTTGATTCTGGAAGTATTTTTTGTGCAAATGTTGGAAAATCCGTTTGTTTTGTTGAGAAATCTTTGTGTTTTTTTTTAGAAAAATTATTGAAATAAAAAGTACATTAGAGCATTATATTGTTTTTTGATGCTTTTAGTCTTCAACCATGAACATGGTATTAACTAGTTATGTTCCGAAACCGACCATCATGAGAATAACTATCTACCTTCAATATTTTGGAAAAATCATTCGGCCTATTTTAGGTTATTTCCCCTGAATTGCCATTTTTTGCTATTTTTTGGCTTTTATCTAAAAAATATGGTAACTAGACAAATATCTGAAATGGGGAAATGATCAGAATGACAATATCTATCTTACCTGAAAATTGCAGAACAATCTAACGACACATATTTGCAATGCGGGAGATTCAGACTCGAATTTTCATTAGATTTTTGGGCGGGGTAGGGGTAGGTAAACGACATAAAACGTTTTTATATGCACACCAACCCAAAATATTTTTTGGCTTAAAATGTTCATTTTATCTGGGCTTAACTGCATATTAACTGTGAAAAAAAGTTTAAATCTGGAAGTGTGCTATTTTTTGTGTAAATGTTAGAATCTAGGCTTGTTTTGGTAAAAAATCTCTGATTTTTTTGGGTGAAAAATGATATAGAAAATATGTTCGTATGTTTTGATATTGTGTGCTATTTGAATTTTTGTCGATGAGACAAGGTATTAAAAAGATAAAACACCCAACATTATTGTTTATTTGATAAATTTGAAAAAAATCCATATATTGCTGTTTTTGTTGGAAATTAGCACTTGTTCCATACTCTGTATATTGTCCTTTTTCAGATGGCCATAGTTTCTTTAAATGCGCACATACCCATGGTTTTTTTTTTATGAAAACACATCAGAAAATATCTCTCTTTCAAAATAAAAGTTTAATGCAGGACAAATTTGGCTCCTCAGAAGTGTACATCCTTAATTGTGTACTATGATAATTAATTGGTAGTCACTATAACGATTTGATGCAACTGACATGATTATCAGTAACTATAGCAAAAAGCAAATATGCTTTACATTATCCAGTGCAAGTATGATCATCGGCAATAACTTTTTTATTTGAGTAAAACCATCGTCTTTGAAAGAAACTGTTAAATTGAGTGCAACTACTTCTTGTGTTGTTTGATAAACGCTATTGCAGAGACGCAAGTGAAAGATGTGGTCTATTTTGTGCTATTGCCACAATGATTGAGAAAGTGGAATGCGAGCATCATGTGAACATTGGGAATACAATCAGACAAATACGAAGCAGGAGAAGTACCGTTATACAGAATATGGTAACACAATTTTCGACATCATACAAAATACGTTTGAAAGTTCCAGATTCATAAGTTATTTGCTTTAATAAAAGCATTCGGTAAAAAGCCAGTGTTTCCCTGAAATTTATTTTGTTAAGTGTGTTTGCTATTCAATTATAGACTTTCATTTTATTGAATTTGTTAATTTGATTGTTTATAGGTAGTTGATGGCGGATATATTTCACTAGTGTTTGTTTTGACATTTCCATACCCTAATGATGGAACGGTTACGAATCTCTTTAGCACGGTGCACCCCTTTAAATTTAATTTCCGGGTCGTTGTTTCCAATGTACAATGTTCTAGACACAAGAACATAAATTGTGGTAACAAAACATTATTTTCCGATTACAAATATGGAAAAACTTTTTTCAGAAACAACTTCGATTTTGCCACCAAGCCGTGAATGCTTACATAAACATGTTTCGATGGTAAATGATATGCACACAAGAAATGTACATTATGGAGAGACAGATACAACCTTTCTATCATCAGGAAAATACAAGTCTATCTGACGCTGTTTTGATCGTCGCTGTTTTGATCGACGCAGCATCCGTTAAGTGTATAATGAAAGACAACACATGCCATTACTTAAATTTATATGACACTTGTATTATAAAGAGTGTTTTTGTGTTACCGTCGCCTGACGGGAGTTCATGTTGCCACACAAGTGACATAATCATGTCTGATTATTTCTTATATTTACGCTGATTTCTACTCGGAAATGTTGTTATACTCCTCGTGGTATGTTTTTCATGCTTACTGTAATTATATGTATCAATTATCAGGTACTCTCATTTGTCTTCTGCACATCTGGCCTATTGTTGCCAGCTGTCTTGACTTGTCCTGTGATGCATTCCATCCATTTAATCCTCCAGAGTTGTCCTCTTTATTATTCCTTAGTTATCCATTAGGGTCGGTCCGACCATTCATTGCGCCACTGTTTCTTTACGTAGTTCCCCGTGCGCCTCCTAAAATGCCTGATTCTTTCCCGGAGGTCTGTTTGGAGAGGTATTGTCTTATGTGTTTGACGTTCCCTGTAGCAACATATTATCTTTTGTGTTACAATTAAATTACTTATAATGATTAAATATGCTTTGTTTACCAGTTGAATAACTGTGCGACGAAAATTAGCATAGTAATCGGACATGTTCGGTTTCCACCGGTGTACATTGCGCACCTATATTCAGTGTCATCAGAATACATTTATAAACGCACATTTGTGTACCTGAGATATGTATTTCAATGGCATTTAAGCATGTTTTAAAACTCATTTTTATACGAAAACACCCGTTGATTGAAAAAAAAGTTAGAGTGCACCATTGCGTAAAATGAAACAATATCATATTAAGTTCGTATGTTGCATCCGTGGGTAAGTTCATGACATTTGAGAAATCATACATTTTGCGTTTTAAATGTACTGAGTATGTATAATATATTCTACGATTTGTCTGAATCTAGAGTGCTTTTGTTACCATACTACTGATTTGAACACCGAGTCCAGTTAAGAGCGCTGTGACATTGTTATAATAATTTGGTCAATTATATCGCGTAAACTCATAGTGTGTTACTATGTTTTGTTAATATTTTACTTCAGTTACGTTCTTTATATGCACCGGGCGAATTTGTGTAACGTGCATTGTTTACCGATCATGCTTTCTTTATTGTGTTGTCTTTCTTTTCACCTCGCTCGGTTCTATAAATGTCACACAAATTTACATTGTTTGTCTGACAGTAGATAAAGTCGCACCTCAAACCGCGATATCTTATTGTTTTATATTTGTTCCTTGTTGAATTATATCAAATTGACATTTTTAAAACTTCAAGATAGTGTTCTATTTTTCCCTACATACCGATACCAATCGTTGTATGTTATCGAAACTGGAATTAATTGTTAATCAAAATATACTTAACACAATTCAATTAACTTGTATTGGTTTTAAAATAAATGCAATTTATCACTTTAGCTCTATTAACAAGAGTAGTTTGAGTTGGGTAGACTTAAAGCCTGTACAGGTTACTCCTAGGAATATTATGAAACCTAGGTCGGATTACCTGGAGTCAATGTAAAAGGGGGTAGCTTGGATAATTGTCCACCGTGTATTTGTACGTTGGACCGTCAAGCTATAGCATTTGAACTTACGAGTAATATAATAGCACCCTCAAACCATCATATCGATTTTGTTCGTCTAAAGAGTTTTAACCCTTAACAACTGAACAATCTGATGCAATTGAACTTGAATTATGATATTACCTACAAACACGTATGCCATGATAACATGCATTACATTGCAAGTTGTGCAACTTAATCAATAAAGTAGACCTTGTGCACATGATGTACTAAGGATATTAAGGCTAGAAAGATTTTAATGTCTTAGAATATTTGTTAATTTATATATATTCAGTGTGACGCCCAGAAACAGAGATAGAACGAAATCAGGCAGATTTAAAAAAAATAATTATAATTTGAATCTGTTTTCAAACACGGAAGCAAAAAGACGTGAAATCACAATATCAGTTCTCAGTGTATCACGAGTTTATTATAAATTGGAACTACATCTCAAATACGGACGCATTTAACACAGTCATGCTCCAACTAGTTGTGCTTTAATAACAGTGTCACATTCATTCTTAATTTAAGTTAGTGTTCAAATTCTTGCATATGAGGTATACACATAAGCTTTAAATTTCGTTCAGCGGAAGTTTCTTTTTTGCTTTATCTTCTGAGTTTAAGTAAAGCAATTAAGCTTAATGAAATATCGTGCATAGTTTCATTTGAGCGGATATGAGTTATTGCTGCTGCATGTACATATACTATCTGATGTTTACTTTTATTATCTAGTGAACGTTTAAGGGAGGATACAAGTTTTATTTCTAAAACGGTAACCTACGAGTTATCTTTGAGCGATATACATTTAAACACGCGTTTAAAAATATAAGCATATGTACATTTATTAGATCAATAATTTGTGACGCGATACTATGTGCTTCATAGCAGATATATACTTATCCACTTATTCATACTTTCACTCTGAAATTGCACCCTGTAAAATTGTAACCCTAGTTAGCCTTGTTCAAAGTTGTACGCCGTTTTGAATTGTTACCTAATAAATGTTTTTGAAACGGTGTTATTTATGTTGTGTTAAGTACCCTGTCTACGCACATTATTTTTCATATGTTGTCTTGATTTAGGTACATAATTTGTGGTATTGTCGTTTATGTACTGTTTAATGGTTGTCGTAAAATTGTGTGTCTACCAATATAGTGATTTCTTAAATGTATGATTTTTAAACGAGGTCGATGAAATTCCTATTTGACAACATGACAAATTTCAATTTGCCAAAAAGACAAGGAACATATACAAATACTCATGTGCATACTAGCGTGCCTTTACACTGGTTTTAGCACGAAGTGTTTTCCCGACAAGTCCAATGCTGTGAGACCGTTGTGTTGCCAAACATATCTAATTGTTGTTATTGCATTTTGTAACCAATCACTTTTAGAAAGTCCAGTTACGTGTCATTCCATGTGCTTCCCTTTCTCTTGTTTACCAGAATGTCCAAGCTACAACTCTAAATGAAGATGTTATTTGATCTCTTCTCAATTTTGCAACAGCAGAGGTCAGAACAAACCAAACTCAGTAATACACTTTCTTCTTTCGAAATATGTGTAGTTAAAAGTGGTTGCATTATCAATCCAACATGAATGTCATTTAGTCGGTAAACTTGCTCATTGCTTTAATGTGTTTAGACGTTTATCTGAGAATATTACATGACTTCTGTCAGCAGTGTTGCCTCGCCCTACGCACTAATGCTGCTCAAGGACGTGTTGTAAACTCTGGACCTGTATATAGTTTGACTCCGATTGTTAGAACTAATAGATCTATATAACTACATCATATACAAGTTATGTCAAAACATTCGACACTGTCGGTTAAACCTATAAACTTGCCAATAGGTAGTCGGAAGATGGAAATCAGCGATTATCACCTAATTTAACGGACCCTACATACATTTATGAATAGTGAGTCAATCACATCACCAACTATACACATAAACTATGTTTCCCGGAGGTCTGTGTGGAGCGGCACTGTCTTATGAATGTGGCATTCCCTGTAGCAACTTATCCTCTCTCTTTTAAGACATAATTCCTCCGCTGAATGCCGTCAATAATCCACAACAACAAAATGTGCACGGATGCAATGGATCTTCTTAATTATCATTGACGGCACTTTCGGTAAAGGCATGTGGTATATGCTTTGGAACATGGGTGCGTACGAAATATATATCATCTGAATAAGGCCATTATATTCTACATTTCATCTATTTAATGGGATAATTTTCATTAGTTTTTGCCGCCACAGGCTATGTCTGCTTATCATATAATATATATTCGGTTGTAGCCACTATGATGAAATATATACCATTATAGTGACTCCGTGCGAATCCGCTGTCGATAACCAAGCAGAATCCGGGTTGGCTGGCTTAGTCACACTTCAATTAAGAAGGGTTTGAAAGTAGAGATACACTTCTGCTGCGAGAAGCTGGTGTCTAATGCAAATACACATACTATTGATTCTAAGAATCGCATACGTAGCAATCTATGGCCACATATTTATTCATTATAGCGCTTCATTTCACTTTTTGCTGGTTTTGTGGAAATTTGGTTAAGAATGCTTTAAATGGACGGTATAGCACGAATCATCGGTGGGTAATTCCGCAGTTTGATATTTTCGATATATATTGGAAACACAACATATAAATTGAAAACAGGAATACTAACCGTTCACATTACGGTAACTACTACTTGTTTTAAAAGTTACAAATGTGAATAACATCCCTTTCACTCAATTGATGACAAACTTAATACTTAATGACCCATAATTATATCTCAGATATATACAAAATAACGTACACATGCTGTTGCAAAATGCATTTTCCAATCTATCAGGTGGATTTTTTGACAAAACAGAAACAATGTATACATTTGTAATGAATTATTGATGTTTATAGTTTTCTTTCAGACGCAGTGTTTCGATCATATAATACTGAGTATATGTCATTGCTACCTGACTGTTACAATCTTGACAGTTAAATTATAAACGTGTAGCAGAAATCCTCAAATTGTAATATGTTACAATTATAGTTGAGTCATTATATCATTATGTCATTTGCTTATACACCATTTTGATACTTTTGATACAAATTGTTCAATGATTACAAACAAAGCTGCAACTAATTATGGGTATGTCTCGAAGTTACCGTCCATAAAACATGACAAGCTAAAAGAGACGTCATTAGAAGACAGACCGTTAAGTCCCAAAAACTCACAAATGTATCACTTTTCTACAGATAAAATAACGTTTCCTTGCTTGAAATTTAGGTATGTTCAGTGGAACCATTTAAACGTTTGCTGCGCTGTTTAATTAAGTTATGCAAGATTTGCTGTATTTTCTACATTTCTGTAAGAATGAACTGTAAGACACAATCAAAAGTAAGTTATATTCAATGTGTTCATACACTTTTAGTTTTAATGAGTAAATGAAATTGTATAATGATAAGTTACATCCAGGACTCGAAGTAGTTTTCTATTCATGTAATAGTCTTGGATTTGAATTATCTTGCAACGCCAGAATTAATTAAACGTTTAAAGGCAGATCTGTATTTTATCAAAACGCACTAAGACTAAGAAATAATTTGAAATTGGCATGTTAATACCTTAATACAGACGTACTATAATATTTTAAAAACGTTTCCCAAAACTGCGATATATGTATGCAAGCGCTAACTCGTACACCTGTATGTAGGCATGTTCACATTTAAACGACTAAGACTTTCTATCTTAAAATAATGCAGCAACTAAAAGTATCATTATTCGTGATGGTATGGAAGATTCGAGGTTAGATCGATACTTCAAATATCAACCAACTATGAATAATCCATGTCACAAATTTTTGAATGTGACTCGTTCAGAAATGTAATGTTCGAACACGTTTTTGCATGTATAACACAAAATAAATGTCATGTTTCATTCCATACCAATACGACATGTTAAAAAATACTTCCTTTGTTTTGATTAATACAATCGTTTTTTGTGATTAAGAAACACGTTTATGTACAAGAAGGAGTATTACTAAGTAGTTTTGTACAATTTTGGTTGTGTACCACTTTACCACCTGCGTATGATTATTTACAAATACGCATCGCGACATAATGCACGTATGCGTTCATTTATTTGATTGTTTAGTCATATATAAACTATTTGTGCTCTGATACAACGTTATCACAGTACGATATACAAGCACGAATGAGCTAGTTAGTTAGAGATAACGATAACACATTCATGAACCGTATTGTAAATTTTAGCGTTTAACGCACAGACGAGATGATTATAAAACACGCTCAGTCATAAAATGTAACTAATGTTATTAATCACTAAACAGACACTAATATTACATTTATAATGTTGATGCTTCCTAAATATATTGGCATAAAAGAGTGAACAAGTAGCTACAAGGAACGCCACATACATAAGACGGTGCCTCCCCACGCAGACCTCCGGGAAAAAACTCATAAAGCGCTTGAGGAGGTTAAAGGGTACATACGTTAAGGAACAGATGTAGTGCCACATATAGGCCGTGCCGCTTCGTCGCATATAGTACACGCACGCTTAATGCGGCGGACACGTGGCCAACGAAACAGAAATTCACTAATTTGATGGGAGCTACCTCTCGAAATATTCTTATTAATTTATCTAAATACATTTATTATACTAGTCTTGTTAGAAACCGATACTGTATTTACTTAGCATATACAGCCTTAAGGTAAGGCAACCCTAATGAGAATGTAAAGTTTGATTCATTTGGAATACCTTGGTCAATATCAATCCTTAGCCTATGTGTTAAGCCTCTTGCCTTACATGCGAAAGGTCCTGGGTTCAAATCCCCGCTAGGCCCAAATTATTTTCTTTGCCTTTTTCATGACAATTCTTGTTTTACTGACTGTTTTGATAAGGAAACTGATATAAATTAAAATTATATAAATTTGTTTCTAAAACAATGCCAAATTTTGCCAAACTTTTATAATTCTGCACGGTAAGTTTTGATACCGGCATACATATTACAAGATGTTATCAAAGAAAAACTGGACGGTAAAAGTTTTTCATTTTGTTATATTTTGTTAAAGAGGTGTTGAGGATATTGATGTCCATTATATGAGAGTACTCACGTTATTATGTAAGATTATGCTACCTTGAAAATTGGTACTTCTTACTGTGACTTAAAAAATTATGTCATCTACAGGAGGGTGTATGCATATGAAGTACCACCTATATTTTTTAACAAAGCATATTATTTTCAATTTTGTATCCTTATGATATCACTAGCACTTTCTTTTTAAGAATAACACAAACAAATGTTAAATAGGCTCATTTTGAACTAAAACATGCATGCATTTTTCATGCATGAAGAACATGAGTGGAATTTGTGACCCCTCAAAGCAAGTCGGTTTAATCTTAAAACTTGAAAATCTTTAAAACGGCACGGTAAAACTTTGTAATATTTTGCATTTAGTTGTCTTATGTGATCCAGAAACTCATAGAAACAGTTTAGTTAAGATGCTTGATGATGAGTATTAGAGTGGTCTTACCTTAAAGTCAGAAACTTGAACACATACACTGTACTGTTAATCAAAATATTGATCACCATAACTGTTTGTTTATATACATGATGAATAAGCACTGTATAACATCATATGCTCCTGCAAAACCATGTCTTTTGTTATTATGTAAATTATGTTGCTATGAAACATGTTATGTTGTAATGCAATAAACTATTGTATTGTATTGGATTATATGAATATACATACGTATTCATATAAACAATACTACAAAGCACGACTAAATGACGTATCAGGAACCTAGGAAGCAACAAACCAGTTCGTATTGGCAAAACAACAATTAAAATGTCATGAATAAGTTTATGTAATAAGCATGATATTGCCTATGTTTAGACATACACCTTCTTTTTAACAATTACAATAAACTAACAATTATGAGAATGAATTAATCGTTGCCACGAGTCATGCGTGCATGTTTATAAATATGCAAATAAGCACTATATACATGTATATAAACATTTATCACATAACATACGGCGCGGGAGTGATTATAACCTATGCATTATTTCTCGTATTACACTAGTGTATTATTCATGCAAATTAGGGCCGCATCACATATTCATACGCGCTGTCAGAAATCCAAACAAACATGGTCGACTTTCGCGTATCGGTCTACGACAAATATGTAGCATTTCGCGATCGTCTAAATGTCAAACAGCTTCATAAAACGAAAGTGTATAATGATTCTAACCATTGCGAGCTGAACGCGTACTTCAAATCCGATGCGAGTGAACATTTCAGCTTGTCTGGAGGTATCAACACATGGTTCGCTGTCCATCATCAGGATCACGGATGGGTTTTTTATGTGGACATAAACAGAATAGACCACACGCTGATGCAATCCATCCTTCGAGACAACGAGTACGAATGATTGACAGCGACTCACGGTGAAATATTTTAAACTGTGTCAACGTAGATCTTTTGATTTGCGTTCAGTCAATGAGTTTACGTTAGAATGGACGCGGTGACGTCACGGCTTCATGTCGTCACAGCAGCGCGTGTGCACTAAATTTTGAACTTCTTCAATGTTTTCCTTAAAACTGCAGTAAATTATCGATCATGTTGTTAATTATTTGTTTTGTGTTAAGTTTCAACATTCGACATTACATTTGGTTTAATTATCGGTATTAATCGTCGTTTTTATTTTGTGAAAATCTTTGGAACTATTTTTGCTCGACCGAATCACTAAAGTAGATACAAATTGCAGGGGTGGCTAGAGAAACGAGTCGATGTGATTGTTTTTTGTTTTAAGCCCGTTTACAATCGTCGGCCAGAAAGATATGATGCTCGGCAAAGCCTCGCATTATATCATTTTGACAGACTCGTTTAATAAATTCAATAAAACATGAACACTCATGTTAGATCCTCTATGTATCAACGATATGATGGTGAACACTATATACATGTATATAAACAAGTATCAAAGATATGATGGTGAACACTATATACATGCATATAAACAAGTATCAAAGATATGATGGTGAACACTATATACATGTATATAAGCAAGTATCAAAGATATGATGGTGAACACTATATACATGTATATAAGCAAGTATCAAAAATATGATGGTGAACACTATATACATGTATATAAGCACGTATCAAATATATGATGGTGAACACTATATACATGTATATAAACACGTATCAAAGATATGATGGTGAACACTATATACATGTTTTTAAGCACGTATCAAAGATATGATGGTGAACACTATATACATGTATATAAACACGTATCAAAGATATGATGGTGAACACTATATACATGTATATAAACACGTATCAAAGATATGATGGTGAACAATATATACATGTATATAAACACGTATCAAAGATATGATGGTGAACACTATATACATGTATATAAACAAGTATCAAAGATATGATGGTGAACAATATATACATGTATATAAGCACGTATCAAAGATATGATGGAGAACAATATATACATGTATATAAACACGTATCAAAGATATGATGGAGAACAATATATACATGTTTATAAACAAATATCAAAGATATAATGGAGAACAATATATACATGTATATAAGCACGTATCAAAGATATAATGGAGAACAATATATATAAATGCACGTATATATGTAAGATGAAGACTAGTAATAATAACATTGATATAACTAAAGGCAATACGCGAATATTCATACAATTTCGGAAATGATTATTCAATACTTTGCTATAGATGATATTTAAATATTTATATGTGTTACATCACTTCTCATAAACAATGTTGTCTTTCTTACATGTTTGTGTAAAACTATTAACTATGTTATTTTTGTTTGTTTTGCTGCTTGTTTGCTGCAGTATTCTTTTATTTACCTTATATCTTATAAATCATGCATTTTATGTAACTGTGCTGTTATATATGTGCATATTAGCAATCTTCCAACTATAAGAGATGCAAATTTAAAATCTGTTATCTTGGGTGTGTTTGTCTAAATATTTTCTATGTATTAAACCTCTTTCCTTTAAAAATCAAGTCTTACAAACTAGACGTTTTATCTTGTATTTGTTTATATTTGGTATATTTTATTTTAACCTAATGTTTTCAGCTGTCTTACCCTTGTTATATTATATACATTATGTTGTGATCAATAGTCGGCTCAAAAGCTCGCATGAACTTATGTTACATGTGTTGTATATCTCTTCGACTTAAAATAAATCTTATCTATATTATCTTCAAGGCAAACATAATAAAATATCGATTTTCAAAATCTACGCACAAAATTGTACATACTATCCACTCTGACTGTTGTACTGCCTAAAACACATTCTGTTTAAATATTACTATTACGTGATTTTATCTCACTTTTACCTATTTCCTTTCAAATTCGAAGAGCAATTTAAGCGGAAAATGTAATATATTTCCGCTGCTGAAAATTTATTTAAAATGTTTTATTATTTGTTCTTGTTATTGCATTCTGCCGATGAAATTCATCGGGCAGTTATAACACTCGTTTCGTTTTGTTTATAAAATACATTTTAGAATATAAATATAATGTCCAACAGGTAATTAATTGATTTAGACCGCTTATTTTTACATTGCAACAATCCATTCTTGTCATGAATCACGTGTGTACTCGTTATCAGTATCTACAGGAGGTTGTCCTTTTTTTGTGAATTCCTCTTCCAAGAATTCGAGTTTTCTTTGTGTGTTTGAAGCTGTAAATGCACAATTACATATTCATTGTACTTTAATATTTACGAGTATTCTGGTCAAAAGTGCTAACCAGTCATAATATAGCTTTTAAAATGTGCTGGGTATACTCGCAAACCCATCGCAAGCTAATAGTGACTGGGGTATTAATCATCAATCAATTTAAATGTGTATGTTTCCTTAATATTAGAAATCAAAATACAAATCAGGAATGAATTATCTAGACTCGTTAAACTGGACTTTCTTAAGTTGACTTTACTTGTATGTTTGCAAGATTTTCATAATTATGGAGCATCCAATATATATTGTTCTGGATGTTTCAGTATGTTCATAGGATGCTGTCACGGTTCCTGACTTTGGTAACAAATAAACATAGTATCGTATATCAACAAGTGTAAACATTGATTAACATGAATAATCGTACATTAGTACATACCGATTACTTCAAACGATATTGTATCGGTGTATGTTGTCCACTGACATGTGAACTCAGCAGGGTCGTCATCTCTAGTGACATTCTTTATCACCAACATTGGATGAGACTTCTCAAGTTTGAGTTCATAATTCCCATGCTTATCTCGCATATCATCTGTTGAGGCGCATCCATCGGTTAATTTAGAACAAATACCAAGGTCTGAATCATTTCTTCCGAATGAAACTGTTAGCCAGCTTGACCTTACATAATACGTCAAGGTTACACTGTCTCTGACATTGTATATTTTCCTTGACGTGTTCAACTCAACAAGTCCGCCTGAAACAGAAAGATAAGTGACATACTTATTTTAAACTAATCGAGATTATAACATATCCGTGAATGTTTCTACAATGCCATAAACAGTATACGGTATAACGCACATATGATATGCAAATGAGCGGGCAAAACTACATGAAATTCCTACGCTGCTTATTTACATTCATCATTATGAGTATATATCCACATCTCCAACTTTTGGTGTATTAAAAAATAATTCACATGGAAGTTACACAAAACACATTCTCCCAGCCTACCTCCCAAATTCAGCAAGTTCATCCCATCACAAATTCGTTTTTCTGACGACATTAACTCATACACATGTACATAGGAACTTTTCGCAATATTTCTTTTATTTGAGGAGCTCAGATCCTGATTGATCTTAATCAATTATATTCAGCATACACGATAGCGGTTCGCGTCAGTAGATGGAACATACTTGCTGAATGTGTATACACCGAATGACGTCAGATAGTTGTCGATGCGATGCCGTCATATAATACATTTGAAAACAAAACGTTTTCCTTCACTCTGTTTTACAGATTCGCTTGTTAATAGCAATAAGTTATATCTATATTTAATTTATAATTTATATTCAGCTATTCAGGCAATTTATTATTTTATTCAAATAACAATTTGTAAATATTATCTGTAAGAAAAGTTTTGTACATCTACGCGGTCATAACTGAGAGGTCATTTGACGTCAA
This sequence comes from Mactromeris polynyma, assembly GCA_032209605.1. Taxonomy (NCBI): domain Eukaryota; kingdom Metazoa; phylum Mollusca; class Bivalvia; order Venerida; family Mactridae; genus Mactromeris; species Mactromeris polynyma. The sequence goes on from JASFXZ010000036.1 coordinate 4,421,670, forward strand.
TACTATGAATAAGGATAACATATAAGATGAAGTGTTAACCTTTAGCAAAGCAGAAGCAGCTGCTAAAAGTCCCTAGTATGTGGGTCAACTTGAGGTAATCCATTATTTGAATACTCTTTGTAAACCGTCCAGTGTGAACTATATTGGACCTACCTGACTAGTACAGTTCTTTCTATAGAAGTAAGATATATACATTAGTGTTCAGTTATGGTTTAGAAACTATATAGAGGATCTAACATGAGTGTTCATGTTTTATTGAATTTAATCAACGAGTTGGTCTGTAACCTCTTATATCCCTCTAACATTCATTCAATAACCTATGATCTCTGCTATACCAGAATAATTACAGGTAGAACTTACCACGAGTAAACAGCGTGTACCATCACATATTTTATATATTCTTTTCTCACTTACTATAAACTATAACCTATGACTAAGAGTGATTACAAGTACTGATTCCGATATTTTCTAAACACATAAGGATACACGCTTAGTCTTAGTAAAACGTCATAATCACATGATAAAAAGTCAGGATCATGTGATATATTCTGATTGGTCAAGAACCTAAAAATGTATAATCATATAGCACCAGCAAGTCGCTTGAGATTCAGTATTTTCCTGCCAGGCTCCTGAGAGTCTTTCCTGACAATCTTTTAATGAATTATAGAACTTGGAAATCATCTAACGAAATCACTCTCATTATTCAAATTGGATTTTATTTGATACTTCCATCTGTTTCAAGGATTAAATAAAGTAATGAAATCATCAGGGACTTTGTGATAAATGTTATTATTTAAAATATCACCCTACTAATGCTCTCGGTACAGGACAATAGACGTGTATATCACAACCAAGTCAGCTAGCAATACTACTGTATATTGTTTTGTATGCAGCATTTTCAGGTACTGTATAATGAATAAATTGTGTTCTTTATGAAGCATTACTGTTAACTTTGATGTTTCATTTTGATAATTGTTTTGACAACTTCAAACAAAGAAGGATAACGTTGTTACAGGAATGCATATTCACAAGAGATTGTCCCAGCAGAACGAAGGGAAACACCATCAAACAAAATATAAGGAGTTGAGAAAGTGCTAGAGCAAACATCTAAATGGACGTGACAATATGGAATTGACTGGCTGGTGATCAAAATCAATGGGACTAGGAGGGGAAAAACGGGAAAAGGGAATTTATTACAGAACAAGTTAAGAAAGCAAATTGGCTACGGATATAAAAGGGGAAACATGAAAATGAACATTTATCAGGCGAAGGAGTTGTATAAGGGGAAAGGGGAAACTTTAGATTGTTACTCTATAACATAAAGGGGAATTATTATCACATACCGCTTTACGGCATTGGCACTGTCAGTAAAAATACTCCTTGTTTATATAGATTAAATAGCAAGGTAACCTACACTTAATCGCGATATGGCCATTTATTTCACATTCACATTTTTTGACTAAGTTAGCAGTAAGTCTGTCATTTTGGGTAGCTTTTAGATATCACTACATTACACCATCTTCCAATCCACAAACAATTACGTATATGTATATATATTTGATCATAACAGACAATTGCATCCATTTTATTGTGTTGGTAATATAATGTGTATTGTTGTTCTTAAGTAACAAAGTAAATTATTTATAGATGGTTCTAGACAGTCATGATTGTATTGTATTTTATAAGATCCATCTCGCAAAATGCATTATTACGAATGATTGTAATTCTATGAAATAGTTGTTACTCATTCATTTCACGAACACTGTAACTCATGTACAATACCTACTCGAAATCATTCAAACAAGTCATTTTGATAACTAACACAATTACCATTACGCGACATCTTCGGACTGCATCCAAATACACAATGCAATGACCATTACTATATAAGTATCAGATGCTAATGAGGGTGATAGCATATATTATGTTAACCAGGGACAGTTAATGTTGACAAGGAGTGTAAAAATGCATTCAGTAATTCTGAAAAGGTAGGAATAAAGCAGGATTACATACTTTATGTATTTAATGCGTGTAAAAACGTTGTACATACTGACAAGAAATGCCTTTCTTACCAAATAAAAAAGTGTTACATAATTTGCAACACATAAGACACATGCATCCTTACTTTGGAAGCGGTCGTATTAACATGGATGAGAACAGACTGAAGTCATTACCGTATATCATGTGTTCCCTTTAAACTAGTTGACGATTTGTTGCTCAGTGCCCATGACAACTGTAACTAACAGGTCCACCAGAACAAGAAACAGTTGTGTAGTATAACAGTTTGTTTGCCTTCGAACTGTTAACTAAATCGTCCGTCTTATATATTCTGACATTAGCTGTTGGGTCTATGTACCAGTGATATTGGATGTTTGTTGGGCGACAGTGGTTATCAGTTAACAAAATATATGTTGACCCCTATCCTGCACCCAGACTCACACTCCGAAGAGCAGTACAATCTAGCTCATGCAAGAGGTAGAGTTGTTGTAGAGAGAATTTTTGGTGTACTGAAATCCAGATTCAGGTGAGAATTATTTCACATCATTTTGTTATTTGATAGTAATAAATTATGGATGACATTGTTATTTTCATTTCATTTCACCTGAGCACAAAGTGCTCACTGTGAGCTATTGATATGGAACTATGTCCATCATCGTCAACAATGGAGACGGTTAACATTCTACATGTAACATCTAATTGAAAAGTGTGCATTTGTTGTGAGATAAAGTTCATGTGACCAATTTTCTTCTAATAAATTAAAAACAATTCAAACACCAATTTATTGGCCTTATGACTTGTAATGTATACATTTAGTTCTATATATATTTCAGATGTCTACATAAAACTGGAGGATGCCTCTTTATGGCTCCGAAAAAAGCATGTGGGGTTGTGAATGCATGCATGAAACTACACAATTTGTGCATCGATCAAAACATACCTCTGCCTCCAGCTATAAACGATGCAATTGATGTACAAGATTTTGTTTTGACAAATCAACAAATCAATGTTTCAGGTTTGGAATTAAGACGGAATATTGTGCAGTCATTACAAAGATAGATGATGTAAGTGGATTTTTATTTTTAAATTTATTATTCCACAAATGCAAGCTTTTCTGTATCAATGATGCGTTCATTATTGATTTATTTGGTAATTTTAATCCACATAACGGAATTATGTTCAGAATAATAGCTTTTGCTAATGTGACAAAGGCTGTAATTGGGGGCATCTCAAGTTCCGTACTATACTTTTCCATGTAACACAATTATAAGTTATGTAGATATGAATATACATGATACTCTCAACAATCATAAATTTGATTATGTCATGAATGATAACCATATGGCAAATACATTTGTATGCCTTCGTAATTTATGACTATTTCCATGTGAATTTCTGTTTTTGATAATCTTTCATTATTTATCCAATTATGACTTCTATACAAACAATTACATTGTTCATTTCCAGATGTTATATGAAGCATACAGAGATCTATGGAATACATTTTTCGATTTCTGCAACTATATGTGTAATTTGAAAGAGCAAGAAATATATAATGAGAGAGATGAAATGCTTATTGTTGATTGTATTTCTTTTTATAATTTAATCTAACATCTGAAATATTCACAATGTTTAAATAAGAAACTCAACATGAAAACATGGTGTCTTCCTGAAACCCCCACTTTTCAAATTTTGATAAAAAAAAAAGTGGGTGTTTCAGGAATTTTGCTTTTTCCAATTAACACCTTCCTACGGCCTTAGGTCAAATTATAGCTATAGTCTGTTTCTTAGGATGATTTAATAAAACAAGACAAGTTTTTTATACATTTATATCATCTTTTTTTGGATAATTTAATGGATTTTATTTAATATTATAATGTTAACTTATAAAAATCTTCTTTTTTTACATTAAAACAGGCAATATTATAATTGAACATTAATAAATTAATTATAGTTTTCTTCTTTTTTCAAAGAAACCTAATTAATCTTAATTAATTGATATAAACTGTTATACTTTGATATAATAATAATAATAATAATAATTAATTGGCAATTCTGATTATTTAATATCAATATTAATTTATGGTCCTAATAATATTAATGTATTTAGACATAATTTATCAAATCTTAAATTATAAATATTTTACATTTATATCTCCTTATGCAGCAAATATTATACCAATAGGTAAAACAGACTATAGTCCGTAACCATGGGTTACATAAATTAAAAGTGGGTGTTTCAGGAATTTGAAAATTAAAAAGTGGGGGTTTCAGGAATATGAAAATTAGAAAGTGGGTGTTTCAGGAATAAACCGAAAACATTTCATCCACGCCAGAAAAGCGCTTCATGTTCACTAATTCTTTAAGAGAAGTGTTTAATCCTTCCATAGCTATTCTGGTCATCCTCTGTTCTGCTAGAATACTTTTCTGTGTTTCAAGCAATTGTTGCGAACAATCGCACTTGTCTTCAATCATATCTAAATAAAAGATATGTATTTTAATCATACTAGAAACTTATTGACTAATCTATAAGTATTAAGGCATAGTCTTCATGTGAGTTGAACATATACGCTACATTCTATAATTGCTAATAATGTGATACAATATAAAAAATTGCTGACAAAATTGTATAAATTTATTTGAATATTAATAATTATGAACGATAATCATATGTACAATTTAAAATTTTTAATGTATATTATTTTTATAATCTCATAAGTTACATACATTTCTTTTTCTTCTTTTTATTAGATGACGTATTTTCTGTAAATAAATGACAAGTTTTAACGTTACAATAACAGTGACAAAATTAATATATGGAATTGTTGAAGTAACTGGTAGTAAAAATAATACACTTAGAAAATATAAAGATTTATTTTAATTTACACACCCGTGTATGTTTTGTACAACGTAATTAAAGTCATATTGTACAGTGTGACATACTATGAAAATGAGCGGAAAAACGTAAATGAAATCCATAACATTGATGTATTTAGGAGGAGCTCCTTCATTAAAAAATAAATATAATGGAGGATTTCAATAATTAACGATGAAGCGTTTAACATTAGTATACCGAAAGTAAACAACTTTAACACAAACCTTTATCTTCACTACTACTTCCCCACGGCTCTGCACATATGGTATGGTTAGTTTCTGTAAAAAATTAATTTGGATTTAAAATGTTGGAAGATTGTGAATTAAGTATAACATTTATTTTCCTGATGACATTGCAACACTTTATGTAAATAATATGATCTTAAATAGATTTATTTTTGATGTTAGGCTACGTAGTAAGGATTTCATAAGGTATACTCTTATGTGATTAATACACACATACTTCGAAGATCGTGGTTGAATATGTGTAATAATTAAAAAATTAGAAAATGAATGCATAAGTAAATGAGTCACATACATCTACTTTAAACTGTTGAGATGTTGTGTAGTAAACAAATTTGTACCATTTGAGCTATATACAACAGTTAGTATTATCCGGAAACATTCACTTTCAATAACATTCAAGACAGTTTTCATTTATCACCTCTCATCAGGAAATATCAGCATTTAAAACATGGACATGTGTGTAATTAAAAAGCTAAAATACATACCTTGTTCATTACACTGGAAATTATCAATTCCCCCATCAACGCCCTCTACCACACAACATGGTAGTAACGATACAATCTGAAGTTTAAAAATGAATAAAGTTTCACACGGTATGTTGTAGTATTTGCAAAATATTGTACACAAACAAGGGCAATGTATGAAAATTTACACTTTATTTAGAATTGCTTGTACAATAAAATGAAATTGCACATAAATATGTTTATATTTATTCTACATGCTTTGTTTTATATTCTTGATATTTTTGCACACCAAATACAGACGTGATCTATACAGGGTGATTCAAACATTCAATGTGTTGATTACTTAAAAACCATGTCCTCGGTCATGTTTATTAATTATGCATAGTACATACTTAATGACCATCTTACGTTTCAATCACGACATACATGCATCCACCAACCAACAAGACATTTAGTAAACACTAATGGGAATTGAAATTTCACAAGCATATATAATCTGCTTATTATATGTGTGTAACTTAAATACATAAATTTGCCAAGCTATAATACCTTCTCCTCCCAGCTATTTAGAATTAATGAACTCGTTCCTCCGCCAGTTTTTACTAGTTCTGTTCGTCTAATTCTTTCATTCTTTTTGGATGCACTCTGAAACCAGTTTCAAAATTACTTCAATACAAACATATGCACATAAATTACTAACAATGTACAATCATTAAATTACTGCATTTATCACTATATAAATTATAATAACACACTAATTTATGTAAAATAAATGGATAATAATAAAAGAATTTAGCAACAGAATTTATAGCATAGGTTAATTTTGGGACAAACAATACATACAACTGTCATGACAGTAGAAATGCATAAGCATTTCAACATTATGTACCTTCATTTCAGTCCACTTCTTCACAATCTCTGCCACTGACCGACTTTCACCTCCAATACTGTTGATCCTGAAATTTTGGGCAAACACTTAATTCATTTATATTTATGACACGGTATATCGGTGTGTACTAGTAAAAACCAAAAATTATCCGATTACTATGCTAGTTTTCGTCGCACACAACGCACCATTCTATTTCGATATCACAAAGATATTTGATATTTAAACAACTTATTCATTCAAATAATCAAATACGAAATAAAAATCAGAAACAAATGCTTTCGATTATAAAATGAAATGAAGACAGTTGTTTTCATTCGTTTTTTGACAGACATGACAGCTGTCAAACGAGAGTTGAAATTGACAGTATTGTATACTATACATTTATACTCACTTTTCCCCACATTCGGCCCAAAACTTGGTCCTTTCCTGGGCCGGAAATTGCGTAGAATTGGTACCGCTAACAATGATATTGTTAGCTGTACACATATCGATAAGAACATCGATTTCAGAAGAACACCAGTTGTGTTTCCGTGTTTTGGACGCCATGTTGTTTATATGTCGTCTGGTGACAGGTGCGCTATTGTCGTCACGTGATCATAAGTTAGACGGTGTCGCAGTTTTTCTCGAACTTACGACAAAACTTATCTTAGCTAAGACAACGGAGTTACGACAGCGTCTATGAAACGCAAAAAATTTATCTTAACTATTATCGTAAGTGCGGAACTTACGATAAAATCTTAGCTTAGCTAAGATATGTCTATGAAACGGGCCCATAATATTTTAATATCTTATTAGTTTGATATCTTAAAGTAAACACTACACTGATGATGAATATTTTTACCTTTTTCTTAAAATGTAGGTTCTTAAACAAATTCATTTACATGTATTTGATTTTAATGTTTTGATTATGTGTATGTATTATCATATTTTTATCTTTGTTACTTTTACCAGTTATTATGTAAAACGCCATTGTATATGTAGATACTATCTATGTAGAAATAGGCGTTTAAACAAATAAATTACGTTTAAATTAAATAATATACAAACCGGGATGTTTTATAAGTACTGCTAGTTAATCTGATGGTGTTAATCTCATTATAGTCCATTATGGGATCAATTAAGGGATAATAGATTATCTGATAGCATGTACTGGCAGTATGTCAGTGCCATCACTTTTAATCTTGTCTGCAAACAGTGTTGTGTATAGGTGTTAAATATTTGCCTAATTTGAAGCAGGATTGTTTTCCTGCATAGAATTGAGACAGATATGATCAAAAATACCATAGAAATTTCATCATTTTGATTAAATTTTGCATGATATTTTCAAAGTGAATGCTCCTAAGCCACACCATTTTATATAATGCATGGCTTTTTGGGTCATAGAAAATGAAGTGGGTTCCATTTTAGAAATGCTTCTGTGATAATGTATTTGGCTTAATATGATTATGTCTGATATTTTGTTTCTCGCAATACACTTAATAACTAGGAAATAAGTGAAAGTTCTCGCTTATTTAAGAAATCGGATCTATTTAGGTGTCGGCCTGGATGAGAATAGTGGATGTCTCAGTGAAGCTGTCAACGATTTGCTTGCGGAACACAATGTAACAGAATGTCTTACAGAGGTATTAGGTATAACCAATAGTAGATAGAAGGTTCTTGATACTGTTATGTAATACAAACAATAATAATTAATGTTTTCTATGATAAGTGGTAAAGTTTTCTTTATAATGAAATTCTTATCACATTATGTATATATGTTTTACAGTATGAACAGTCTTCGATAGACTCTTAACCCATCTGTTTAAATGTTTATACATTTTTTTCTGATACTCGCACATTAAAATGTTGGTAACCATCAACTATGTGATGGCGGTCTCAATAGACTTTATTGCAACTTAGTGTTATATATTTTGTACCTATGCATTGTTTGTTTAAGCTCTTGGGCTTTGTTTCATCCGTATGAAGTTCCTCTGAAAAGCAAAGGTATTCCCCATGCAAAAATAAGATTTTTTCCAATCCAGACATTAATATTCTCAAAAGGGACAGTCCCATGTGGCTGCATTCTTTTCTTTTGATGAGTTTGCTTCTTGTTTTGGCATAGTTGTGTATCTAAATGTCTTAAATGATTGTACTAGGTACTTTCTATAAAAATATACATTTATGTACTGGCTCTGCATAACATGTCTTTGTCTTCAATTTTTTTTTATATATGCTTAGTTTCAATTTTTCAAGACAATTAACAAAGGTATATACCCCACCTCTGAGGATGTTGGAAACATTCCCACAATGATGAAAAAATGCCTGGCTCTTTGAAATATTGTCAATTGTTGGTTGCTTAAGGTATTGGAAATGTAACTGTTAACATAGGTTGAAAAATAAAGTTCCTGAATTTAGTGACTGAAGGTTCAAAACTGTTAAGTAGTTCAAATTTTCAAGATACTGTTTTTTGTGGGAATGATCTTCTCATATGTTGGACTGGTGAGTTAAACTAATGTTAATATCTCAGTGAATGAACTTTCGTTGACATCATTTTCTCACCAAATGATTGAACCATTTTTGGATGGTACCGTCTATAGTAGTGGCAATTTTGAGAGGCATACAACAATTGGTTCCCGTTTTCAAAACGCAAAACAGACTGAGAACCGGTAATATGTCAATTTCATACACATTGACCTAATTACTACGCAACAAAAGTAGTTCCAAAGTTTACCAACCTTGATAATATCATTAACGTTTCAATAAAATGAAATATTGAAAAGGTAACCTGCTAAAGTGGTTTGTGAACTTATTAGCTGTTTCTGTAGAGTTCCTGTGGAGTTCAGATGGGTTTAAAGCAATATATTAATACAAACTGTGTGACAGAAAATGCTATCAGACTGGTACCCTGCCATACTGAAATTCACTGAAATTTCCGACCATTTAACGAAATCTTTTTTTCGATAACTGAAACACACTTCTAATATAACATTATGTAATGCATATTATTTATTTCCTGTTATAATATTAAATAATAGGTTGATTTAAAAGAACCGACAACAGTCTGTGTAAACATTGCATAAATTACGTAAAACATAGACGATTAGCCGATAACATATTAATCAGCCGTTATCAAGACGTTTCGACCGGGGTGAAACTGTCAGGGGTCGAACAGTCAATCAGCCAATCAGCGGAAGCGTACTATTTTGGATTACGCATAACCACCATCTTGGAAGCTGGATCAGACACGGAGATTGATAGATAACACTGTACAAGCTTGAAGTAAATATATTTATTGTTATTATATCTATGAATTGTGTTTTAATTGAATATAAGTTGTGCTGACTAGGTTTACATTTGCATTGCAGTAACGCTTCACTTTGGGTACTGCAGTAACTGCTTAAATCAATTTAGACTTGATTGAGTTTGTTGTGTCAATTGCCAATTGGTATACTATACATGCCGCTGTTTAAGCCCTTGTTATGTTTGTGCGCAAATAAATTTCATTTCGAAGAACTGTCATTTAACAACATTGTTTTGTAAAAGCGATTTCCCATGTTTTTCACTTGAATCTATAGATTCTGTATCATTTTCCTGGTGCATTGGTTTCATATAGTTTATATTACTGATTTACATGTATATTCCATCACGGATATATAAACCAAGTCTGTGATTCCAGTAACATAAGATAAATAGCCAAAAAATCTACTGGATGGTCCATAACTGCATTCATACAATACTTATGACATATCTGATATGGATCAGGTTCAGTTCAGAACATTGATTTGAACATATTTTCAAACATTGTGGAGTGTAGAGTTGAACTTAATTACAAATACTCTGGAGTTGAACAAATTCTCATACATTTTGGAGTTGAACAAATTCGCATACATTCTGGAGTTGAACAAATTCTCATACATTTTGGAGTTGAACAAATTCGCATACATTCTGGAGTTGAACAAATTCGCATACATTCTGGAGTTGAACAAATTCTCATACATTTTGGAGTTGAACAAATTCTCATACATTCTGCAGTTGAACAATTTCTCATACATTCTGCAGTTGAACAAATTCTCATACATTCTGGAGTTGAACAAATTCGCATACATTCTGGAGTTGAACAAATTCTCATACATTCTGGAGTTGAACAAATTCTCATACATTTTGGAGTTGAACAAATTCTCATACATTCTGGAGTTGAACAAATTCTCATACATTCTGGAGTTGAACAAATTCTCATACATTTTGGAGTTGAACAAATTCTCATACATTCTGGAGTTGAACAAATTCTCATACATTTTGGAGTTGAACAAATTCGCATACATTCTGGAGTTGAACAAATTCTCATACATTCTGGAGTTGAACAAATTCTCATACATTCTGGAGTTGAACAATTTCTCATACATTCTGCAGTTGAACAATTTCTCATACATTCGGCAGTTGAACAATTTCTCATACATTCGGCTGTTGAACAAATTCTCATACATTCTGCAGTTGAACAAATTCTCATACATTCGGCTGTTGAACAAATTCTCATACATTCGGCTGTTGAACAAATTCTCATACATTCTGCAGTTGAACAAATTCTCATACATTCGGCTGTTGAACAAATTCTCATACATTCTGCAGTTGAACAAATTCTCATACATTCGGCTGTTGAACAAATTCTCATACATTCTGCAGTTGAACAAATTCTCATACATTCGGCTGTTGAACAAATTCTCATACATTCTGCAGTTGAACAAATTCTCATACATTCGGCTGTTGAACAAATTCTCATACATTCTACAGTTGAACAAATTCTCATACATTCTGCAGTTTAGCGTCTTGGTATATTTAAAAACTGTAGTTGACCATCCCCGGAATTTATTGTAGAGTTGTTTTATCCATGCTTGTTGAATATCAACAATGGATTTTTCTTTGATTGTCGCTGCTGATTTCAATCAGGCTGTAGAATGTCTCCCATATAATGCAAGAGGAAGACAATGTGTCCCAAATTGTGCAATGTTCTTGATCACATTAAAATACATAAAACCTGTTGGATCAAATGCAAAAGGAAGATTTGCATGACGTATGTATGCTGGCAGCTATCTGTATTGTGCACTTGATGTGACTAATGACAGTTCTGGGTTAGTAGATCCCAAAAACATCCCTGACCTAATATACTACAGAGGTAAAACTGTACATCTTAAGCATAATGCTGTGCTTTCTGGGTTCTTTGAGAACAGTTGTCACATTGATGGCCAACATTTATTTGGACTTGAGGATGCCTTCAATTCAGCATGTATTTCTTCTACAGACCTCATTATTGTGTTCAGTGGATTGTCAGTGGCAATACATTTCAATGGACCTGACATTTACATTTTTGACAGTCATTCGCGAAATGAAAAGGGAATGAGTTGTCCATCTGGAACATGCATATTTTGCCGAGTTCAGTCTCTTCAATATCTGTGCACATTTTTGCGTAATTTGTCATTTTCTCTTGGAGAAAAACAGTTAGCTGCTTTGCAGTTTGATTTGCATTAATTTTCATGTCTTAAAAGGAGCAGGTTGTATGAAAAAACTGTCCACATTCTTGAAAATAGAATGGGATACAAAGTGAAGCAAAGGAAGTCAAAAACTGTAGTGGAAGAAAACGTTTGTTCAAACTGTGAAGCACAAAGTAAGAGGCAAAAAATCCATGATTTGATGAAAGGGAAAAGATTCCAATCTATTGCAGAAGACATGCATGTAACAAATACAGAGCATAGGGAAAGAGAATCTGTCAGCATTCTTTTTGCTTGTGAAGTAACTGAACAACAGCAAGAAGTCCAGGAAATGATGAAAGGGAAAACTGTTCCGAATGTGGAAAGTACAAATGTATCGCACAGTCAGCCTGAGAAGCAAAACATATGTTCCTTTTTCAAGAACCTTGTTTCTTCTGGACCTGACTATGTTTGTTCCTGTTGTACTCAGACATTCTTTAGGCATTCTGTGAATAATGTAGCAAGACTTCGAGCAGAAAGAAAAAATAACGTTCACACTTACTGTACTAATATCATAAGCGTAGACTCCCAGGAATGGATCTGTCAAAATTGTTGGAGTGCAATAAAGTCAAGGAAAACACCCAAGTTCTGGTTACGCAATGGTCTTAAATTCCCTGTCAGGCCAGCAGAACTGAACCTAACAAATCTTGAAGAAAGGTTGGTATCACCAAGGTTACCTTTCATGCAGTTGCGAGAAATGCCACGAGGAGGGCAGATTAATTTGAAAGGCAACATTGTAAATGTACCTTCAGATGTTAACAGTACTATTAAATTTCTGCCGAGGATGATGAATGAAAATGAAACAATCATGATAAAATTAAAACGCAGACTGTCTTACAAACACCATGTAGCTTTTGAAAATATTCGGCCAAATAAAGTTTTTGCTGCAGCACAGTGGCTAGTTGGTAATAGTACTTTGTATAGGAATGAAGGGATTTTAATAAATGAAAATTGGCTGCAGCAAACTTCACAGGAAGCCTCAGAGCCTGGTGAAAACACACTGAGCACTCCTGACAATGGTGCAATTGATTCGAGTGATGGTTGGACTGAGGAGTGCAACTTCTCTGATCGGCCAACAGGCAATCTGGATACTTTCTTACAGTCAATTGATTTTAGGGAGTTCAATCAAATATTGTGTGTTGCCCATGGGCAGTGCAATTCCCCTGTTGGACTTTTCCAAGACTTCCATTCTGAAGTTCTTTCTTTTCCTTCTATATTTTGCGGTCAGAAACGGTTCGAGAACAGTAAACGTGTTGTCCCACTTCAGTACAGTGCAATATGCAAGTGGGAACTCAGAAATGTTGATAGAAGAGTTGCTCTTTGTATTCCTAACATATTTTTCAAGCTCAAAAGACTGCAAATAAAGCAGATAAGAGACAAAGTCTATCTCGCTGTCCGTAAATGTAAAACAAAGGGAGCAAAGATTACAGCTGATGACATTCTTACACCTGGGTTTGTAGACAAACTGACAATGCAAAATGATGGCTACAAGGTACTTCGCACTCTGCTTAACTCACCTCCATACTGGGAAAAAGCAAAGCGTGATGTTTTTGCAATGATTCGGCAACTAGGCATACCAACATCGTTTTGTTCATTTTCTGCCGCAGAAACCAAGTGGGAGGCTTTATTGCGTTCGCTGTCGAAATTTGTGAATGGGAAAGAATTGTCATCGGAGGAGATAAACGCACTATCTTGGCAAGACAAATGCACTCTCATTAAGTCAGACCCAGTAACATGTGCACGGTATTTTGACTTTAGGGTGCAAACCTTCATCAAGCATGATTTAAAAAATAAACTGGAACCAATCGGTATAATTGTTGATCATTTCTATCGTGTAGAATTCCAGCAACGTGGATCTCCTCACATACACATGCTCATACGGATTAAGGATGCCCCGGTTCAAGGGATTTCTTCTGACCTTACTGTATCAAATTTTGTTGACAAATACATTACTTGTTGTAAGGATGAAAACATAACAACATTAATAAATTACCAGACACATAGACATGCCAGAACATGCAGGAAACGGGGTAAGACAGCTTGTCGATTCAATTTCCCTTTACCCCCTATGCCTGCAACAGTGGTGTTGCATCCTTTGGAAGAAAGTGAAAGGACTCAGTATGCTGAAAAGTATGAGAAAATCATGTTACTCCTGGATGACTTGTTTAAAAAAAATGCTCTCTCGACCATGTCATTTGATGCATTCCTTCAAAAGCTAGACATGACAATGCAACAATACCTAATGGCAGTCAGGTCAACTATCATGAGGCCAAAAATCTTCTTGAGACGAGCAATGTCTGAAATTAGAATAAACAGCTACAATAAAGTCTTAATTCAGTGCTGGGAGGCTAACATGGACATTCAATATATATTAGATCCATATGCCTGTGTTTCTTACATAGTTTCTTACATTTCTAAGGGTCAGCGTGGCCTATCAAACTTACTACAGGATGCATGTACAGAGGCTAGAGAACTGGACAGCAACATTCGACAACAGGTTAGAAGAATTGGAAATCAGTTTCTTTCAAGTGTTGAGATAGGTGCACAGGAAGCTGTATATTTAGTTCTCCAAATGCCTCTGAGGAGATGTACCAGAGAAGTACTATTTGTTGATACTACAAGGCCCGAGGACCGAACCTCCCTCCTCAAACCATTGTCTGAACTAGAACTCCAACAATGTTGAGTCTGACAATGTTATGAAGAGGTATAAAAGAAGGCTGAAGGCTTTTGAACAACTGCGTTATGCAGATTTTGTATCTTGGTATGAATTGTGTAGAAAATCAAAGAAAACGCGTACAATTACAAAAACTGATGTTGAAGAATTGCCAGAGTCTGATTACGAGTTTGATCAAGATGATGATTTGGAGAACACAGAAACTGATGCTGTTGGTGCAGTTGTTGTATTCCCCTGTGGTACAAGTGTAAGAAAACGCTCATGTCAAAAGGTCATTTACAGTCACACCACATCAATAAATGAAGATAAAGAAAAACATTATCGTGAAAAAATAATGTTGTACACACATTGGTGACATGAAGAAAATGACTTGTTAGGTAGTTTTACGACCTTTGAAGAAAGCCATCATTCAAAAATTGAAGAAATCATCAGGAACAAATTGCAGTATGAACAAGTTGATACTGTAGCGTATGAAACATTACTTATGGAAAATACACACAATGATGAAAACAGTAATACGCTGATTCATCCTGAGGCTCAGCATCAAGATATGTTAGCTGCTGATGAAGGTTCTAGCCCTTCACAATTGTATGGTTGTTTTGATCCAGGAGAGGGTGCTAATTCTTCATATGATATTGGGGAAGATATAGGAGGTGCTAGACATTGTATGACAAATGACATCTTGCCCAACAAAGAAATAGAAAATGATAAGTATTTACAGTCAGTACGATTACTGAATATTGAACAGAAGATGTTTTTCTATCACATACTTCACAAAGTGAAAACAAATGATGTGCCATTTTATACATTCTTGTCTGGTGGTGCTGGTGTAGGGAAAAGTGTGCTGATAAAATCAATCCATCAAGCTCTAATTAAATATTTAAGCCATTTGAGGAGCGAGGACCCAGATAGCATCAAGCTGCTGTTGTGTGCTCCAACAGGTAAAGCTGCCCACAATATTGGTGGCAGTACAATACATACTGCTTTTTGTATTCCAGTCAGTCAGGGTTTTCAATTTAAACCTTTGGATATGCAACAGCTAAATACAATGCGATCTCGTTATCATGACTTAAAAGTAGTTATCATTGATGAAATTTCCATGGTTGGTCGAAATATGATGAACTTCATAAATTTGCGACTACAGGAAGTTATGGGTACAATTCGTCCATTTGGTGGTGTAAGTGTGCTTGCAGTAGGTGATTTGTTTCAGCTGAAACCTGTATTTGACTCTTGGTTGTTTTCTCAAGTTTATCATATCATATCATATCAGTAGTACTTGATTGTATGGCCACAAATCTTTGGATTGAATTGTTTGACTTTTTTGAGTTAGAAACAGTCGTGCGACAAAAAGATGATCTTGCATTTGCCCTTCTTTTAAACAGATTAAGAGAATGCAAGCATACTGACGAAGACCTAAAGACATTGCAAACAAGACAATTACAGAATCTAAATCTGACAAATGAAGTCATAAAGAATTTGCCCCACCTGTTCTGCAGGAAAAAAGATGTCTTCTCCCATAATCAGTCCCTTTTGTCAAACATGGATCAATCATATCTACAGCAAATTGAGGCTATTGATACTGTTTCTGGAGACTTGAATAAATCTTTGTATGATATTGTTTTATCTAAAATTTCATCAGACCCAAGCAAGACCATGGGACTTTCAAAGCTGCTTACTCTTGGACTGAATTTGCCAAGTGAAATATGCGTTAATATAGATACTGAGGATGGCATAACCAATGGCGCAGCATGCATGGTACAGAAGTTTGATTTTAGGGTGCAAAATTCATCAAGATTAAGCATTGTTTGGGTGTTGTTTGAAGATGAAACTATTGGTAGAAAATGGCGCTTACGGTACAAGCATTTATATCAGGAGGGAATAGCATCATCCTGGACTCCCATTCTTGAAACTTGCAGAAAATTTCCTATACAATATTTCAAAACGTACCTTGTCACTCGCAGACAGTTTCCTATTCAAATGTCTGCTGGCAAAACCATCCATAAGGCCCAAGGTTCAACAATTAAGACAGGTGCTGTTCTGCATTTTAGGTCATCAAAAATTGATCACATACTCTATGTTGGATTAAGCAGGGTTACACGTCTGTCTGATGTACATAGCTTGCAACTGAACAATGAAAAGATTTCTACATCACAAGTTGTTGCTGCAGAAATGGAAAGACTCAGAAGCACTAGATGGATAAACCAAAATTTGCCTGATTTAGGTTCATGGTGTGGCAAAGGAATTCGGCTCTGTTACCAAAACTGTCGATCGTTACAGAAGCACATTGAAGATATAAAATATGAACATAATTTTTTAAATGCACATAATTTTTTAAATGCAGATGTGATAGGTTTTGTAGAAACAAGAGTAGCTGGTCCTCCTGATCATAGATATGATTTAGAAGGCTTTGATATGTTATGTTCTAACACTGACCAGTCATCTCATGGTATTTGTGTGTACCATAGGAACATTGTCAGTCATTTTTCAGTACATACCTTTGCATGCATTGAGTGTGCCATTACAAAAGTTGGAAACAATATAATAATTTGCTTTGTGTATTGTCCTCCAAAAGCAGCTAGGGTTGCAAATTATTGCAAATTCTTCCAAGAACTCAAAAACATCATTCCAGACCAAGTGAAGATAGTGTTAATGGGTGATTTCAATTTTGATCACAAAGAAAATAGTCATATTGCGCGCTTGTTCAGCAGTAAATTCCAACTACGTCAATTAATAGAGCTTGTTACCACTGATTATGGTACATGCATAGACCATATATATACAAACCTGGATTCGCAGTGTTTGAACTCTTATGGCACTCTGGAATCGTACTTCTCTGATCATAAACCATTGTTCCTCATTCTAAACATTACCTGTCAGTCAGGTTTATGATGTAATACAGCTTTCAAAAATATTCGTTTTCATGTTACATTACAGCTACAACAAATAAAACTGTTACATTGTACTTAAATTATAAATCATGAACCTCAGTTCGTTTAATCACATTCTAGTGTTAAATGACCATATGTTTAAAGTCCCATTAGCAATGTAGGTTATATATATGTAATGTATGATAAATTTATGGATATAATAATGATAGAATTGTGTTTAGTCTAACCAATGTTGACATCCATTTTTGTCATATTTGTGTTCCTTCTTCACCAAAAACCGTTCTCAGAAAACCTTTTTCATTTTTGCAATATCATTGAACAAAAATTACTGCACTATATTTATAGCATGTACTTTCACTAAAAAATGTTCAGATTTCTATCCATTACACCAGTAACATGCGTAATGTAAAACTACCAAGTTATTCGCATCTTGAGTGCTATTGCGACTTCAATATCTACATTAACAAATTAAGTGTGTTCAAAATTTTGCATCTATTTCCAGATGACGTCCATCAAGGAAGCATTCGCAAAAAGGGAGCTGGTCCTTATGCCAGCCCCCTCAAGGTAAAAGTTGTTGCCAGTGGAGATGTGACCTCCTATAGAGGTCAGGATGGGGAGACCAGGAACTCGCTCTCCGTGGCAGTTAGTGATGGTGTAGACTGTATCCTTGTCAAAGTGTATGACAACACTAAATTCCCAAAGTTTAAGGTTGGGTCATCGCGTGCGCTGCGGGATGTGATCAGGAAGACGGAGGACAAGAGGTTCCTTGTGATCACGAAGACCTCAAAAGTATTCATAACAGCACCAATTGATGTGCCACTACAGCACACCGCACTTGGAGAAGGTCTAATACCCCCCCCCCCCCGCTGCTGCAACTGTCCCTCTCGAAGTGGCATTAAACTCCCCCCAGAAGACGAGAGTGTCTGTTACAGGGAAAATTGGTCAGGTATGCAATATTGAACATTTCTTAAATTTCATTTGCCTTTCCATTAATTCACAATTTTTGTATAATCACTACCCTGATCAGCCTCATCAAGGTAAATAATTGATAATTCTAGGCAAAGTATCAACATTACCTGCTACTATATTATTTCCCTCTTGTACGTTGGAAATTTGTATTACAATTAAACAGAAAGGAAATCATTTTATAATAACCTGGGACTGTTCTCATTGCTTACAAACAACTTTAAGTGCTAAACATCTTATTCTGTTTTTGGACCTGTAATATTTGACAAATCTTCACAATTAGTCTATTCGGTGCAGTTATTTTAATTTTTCACATACAAATTTATTTCACTTGTACAGCGCTTTCCGTTACAAAAAGTCCTCATTATCATTGTATTGCATTTCTGTTGGTCTGTTTCTATCCAAACAACTATAGTGCTGCTTTAGAAAATTACTGCGATCAATGAGTGTCGCAATGAGTGTCCCCAATGGTTATAAAATGCATTAAAAAATGTTTTCACAACGATTCAAGCATAATATAACTACTCATTGGATAAACTGTTCCGCACATGCCATGCCTGACAATCAGAGGAAGTTATCAATGATGTTTATGATGGACTAGTTGAGAATGAAGGTGCTAACTGTTCTGTTCATAATGTGATACCGACGCCATAATATACGGGCCATTTGAAAAAGCATAGCGATTGCTTTTATTGCCAATGAAAAGACATGTTACAAATGGCATTCGAGATCGCTACTTATAATGGCTTAAGACTACATACATTGTTTCTTATCTTGTGAAAAATCGTCAGACAGTTAGACGGTTTATACGAAGAAAGACAGATCCTGGTAAAAAAAATATTTGGTCAAGTTTGTTGGGCCGACTATTTTCCTGAAGTCTGGGAATTGCATGTGATGAATTTTTTTTTTTTCAATTAAATGTAAATGAAACGCATCATTCTGCATTGTCTTACTGTCTATATTTTTCTGAAGAAGCAGTCCGAACTGTTAAGGTACGGGATGAAGAGGTCCCTATAAAAGTGATTACACTGGAGGCCAATAGCCATACGGCTAAGGTAATTCTCTGGAGAGAAGCAGTCAGTGCCGATGTTAGACCGGGGGATTTTGTAACCATTACAGATGTTGTTACCAATGCTTACAAGGGAGAGGTATCCCTGTCTACAACTAATCGTAGTACACTACAGGTGAGTAATTTAATTCTAGCTATCTTACAATTGCTGTTCATGTGTAAATGCTCCTGAAATTTTCCAGTATATAGCATTTAGTCTGTTTCATCTATCTTTTGACCTTTCCGTGTGTGTCTCATATTTTTGTCAGGCTATTATCCTTTTAACATCTGAACAGTAGTAAATTAAGCTTGAAATGCTAAAAATACTCATAAGATGCCCAGTGTTTAGTATTGGTCTTTCTGTGTGTGAAATTTCTATTTGATATATTCTTATTAAATTGCAATACACTAAATATGTCATCGAAGTATTTATAACTTTTGTATTATAAGTGTATTATTTATATGACATACAATGTATATGTATTTTTGTAAAACACAAATGTGAATTGTTTGCCAAACGAAATGAAGCAATTTGGAATTAATCATTGTTTCGATATTTACAGAAAATTGAACCTCCGCTAACCACAGACGAAGTGATTGGTGTCAGTGTACTGGATGATGGGGTCGTGGAAATGCTGTTGACTGATGACAGTGTAGTCACCGTGGCCACTGATCTTCTTCTAGGCAATCCGAACATAACTGATGTTGAAGCATTGACTGCTGAGGGCAGTGTCAATTTCCAAGTAGAACACAAAGGCTCTGAAGTGACAAGCATTGTCAGACTTTGAGTCGTTGCCTGTGATACTGTCTGTTTTTACAACATGTTCTTTGACTAAGCAGTTGAATTCTATCATGTGTGCAATATACATACTTTTGAGATTAACGTCTTCACGTTCATATAGTATACACTAGTTATTCATGTTATTGTTTTCACTTACATATTTCATGTCTCCAATGTTTATTGTATAAAAAATGCCATTCTTTACATAATTATGAACTTTAAAAAAATTCACCTTCACTTTGATACCCTTATAGCAGATGAAACATTTCCATATGTGCACTACCTTCTTTTATAATTAATTATATTTCAGTTCAATAACAAAGTTTGGCTATTTGAATTTTTCAACAATGCAGTAAACGTTGGACTTTTGCCACATACATTTCTGTAAATACACTTGCTTTCATTGTTTGTAGTCATTGTGTTTGTATGCACATGTTTATGATCTGTTCATTCTTTTGATATAAGTTTTTGTATGTACATGTTTATGATATGTTCTTTCTTTTTATACACGTGTTTGTATGCACATGTTTATGATCTGTTCTTTCTTTTGATATAAGTTTTTGTATGTACATGTTTATGATCTGTTCTTTCTTTTTATACACGTGTTTGTATGCACATGTTTATGATCTGTTCTTTCTTTTGATATAAGTTTTTGTATGTACATGTTTATGATATGTTCTTTCTTTTTATACACGTGTTTGTATGTACATGTTTATGATCTGTTCTTTCTTTTTATACACGTGTTTGTATGTACATGTTTATGATCTGTTCTTTCTTTTGATATAAGTTTTTGTATGTACATGTTTATGATCTGTTCTTTCTTTTTATACAAGTGTTTGTATGCACATGTTTATGATCTGTTCTTTCTTTTGATATAAGTTTTTGTATGTACATGTTTATGATCTGTTCTGTCTTTTGATATAAGTTTTTGTATGTACATGTTTATGATCTGTTCTTTCTTTTTATACAAGTGTTTGTATGCACATGTTTATGATCTGTTCTTTCTTTTGATATAAGTTTTTGTATGCACATGTTTATGATCTGTTCTTTCTTTTGATATAAGTTTTTGTATGTACATGTTTATGATCTGTTCTTTCTTTTTATACACGTGTTTGTATGTACATGTTTATGATCTGTTCTTTCTTTTGATATAAGTTTTTGTATGTACATGTTTATGATCTGTTCTTTCTTTTTATACAAGTGTTTGTATGCACATGTTTATGATCTGTTCTTTCTTTTGATATAAGTTTTTGTATGTACATGTTTATGATCTGTTCTGTCTTTTGATATAAGTTTTTGTATGTACATGTTTATGATCTGTTCTTTCTTTTTATACAAGTGTTTGTATGCACATGTTTATGATCTGTTCTTTCTTTTGATATAAGTTTTTGTATGTACATGTTTATGATCTGTTCATTCTTTTGATATAAGTTTTTGTATGTACATGTTTATGATCTGTTCTGTCTTTTGATATAAGTTTTTGTATGTACATGTTTATGATCTGTTCTTTCTTTTTATACACGTGTTTGTATGTACATGTTTATGATCTGTTCTTTCTTTGTATACAAGTTTTTGTATGTACATGTTTATGATCTGTTCTTTCTTTTTATACAAGTTTTTGTATGTACATGTTTATGATCTGTTCTTTCTTTTTATACACGTGTTTGTATGTACATGTTTATGATCTGTTATTTCTTTTTATACAAGTGTTTGTATGTACATGTTTATGATCTGTTCTTTCTTTTTATACAAGTGTTTGTATGTACATGTTTATGATCTGTTCTTTCTTTTTATACAAGTGTTTGTATGTACATGTTTATGATCTGTTCTTTCTTTTGAAATAAGTTTTTGTATGTACATGTTTATGATCTGTTCTTTCTTTTGATATAAGTTTTTGTACGTACATGTTTATGATCTGTTTTTTCTATTGATACAAGTTCTTGTATGCAAATGTTTACTGTATGTCTCATAATTTATACATTATTTTTTTAAGTCTTGACATTACAAACAAATTTGCCCATGCATTACTTACATATACAGCTGATCTCATTTCATGTATCTTTTTTTATGTCATATTCACTAATGTTACTGAAAGTCTGACAACTTTGGGCTGCCAAGGAGGTGGGGGGTGGGGTTATGTTGCCCTTCACCTATGTTTATATAGTAGAAACTTCAAAAATCTACTTATCAACAAATACAAACTCACATTTTATATAACTTCATTCAAATATTCCTTACTTGACCTTTTAAGAACATTGTTCGAATTATATGAATGTTTTGACAAACATAGCTGCCAGCGAGGTGGAGCTATTTTTCCTATATGTATATGTTGCTAACTTCAAAAATCTTCTTTACAGATACTACAGGCTCAAATTTGCAAAAAATATGCTCCATAGCTAACTCAGTACCAATGTTATTCAAATGTTCTGGATTTGTCCAAAACACATGGCCACTTTAAAAACCTTCTTTCCAAACTTTCAATTTAAGTTCACACGCATTGTCCTTTGGTTGCCATGTACCAAGATTAAACAAAATAATGGATTCTTCAGAAACCATAGCCAACAGGGACCAAGTCGCTTTTCAGATACATGTATGTATTATAGTGGACACTTCAAAAAACTTATTGCCCAAAACTACATAAAATTTCACGTCAATGTTCATAAGGTGATCTTATACCAAGATTGTTCAAATTACTTTTGTTCTACTTGTCAAAAACGACAGGTCTAATTTGGAAATAATTTCAACGCAATGTTTCTTGAATAAATATCCACCAATATTGTCCTATTGTGTTATTCACTTAAAAAACATGGGTGTCAGGGTCGGTTAGTTTTCAGATTCGTATACATTATAATTGTTGCAATATTCTTAAATTGCTGGACATTTTTCTACCTTTGTCCAAACTACTATATACCAAATTTTGCTTTCTATAACACAGCTACATTACCAAACATATTTGCCACTCTGGTCAACTTCTTGCTATCTATAACACAGCTACATTACCAAACATATTTGCCACTCTGGTCAACTTCTTGCTATTGACAATATGTATTTTATCAATAAAGTTCTATTTTTCACATTTCTGTCTTGCGTTCTGTTTTATTCCATGCAAACCATCACACATTATTGTCAAATTGACATCGCATAACAGACGTGGTACCGTCCCACAGCACTTTCAGTGCTTTGATTATATAGTGTTGTTTTATTACAGGAATGTATGAACTCGTGTTGGAACCTCAATAGTCAATAACTTACCAGTACAGGAAGCCTCAGTGTTATGTATTATCAATGCTGATATCTCAGGAATGAAGGTAAACAATTTCATACATTGTAGGTTTAATTAGTCTCTACACATAATATCACTAAACTAATAGTCTAGTTCACAAAATCTGGATATTTGCCCTATCAATGGTATCAATTAGTTTAAACAGATTTACTTGTCTATGTTGTTTTGTAATATACAGTATATGACGAGATAACAATGTGCATGTAATAGACAAGTGGATATACCAGCTTACATTTAATGAGCTATTGCACATTATAAATTTAGTCACAATCCCACTCAAAACTTTAGTACTGTGAGAAACATTCTGATATCTTGCTATTTTACTTCTTTTGTCCATGGGAAATTTAACATATTATTGTTTGGAGTCTACCTATGGCCGTTACAAAATAATTTATATAGGAAAGCTGCTACATTGGGCTTTTACGGAATTACTCGAACTGGCCATAGCGCTTGGTAACCTTGTCTCAGTAAAAACTTTTGGCCAATAATAGTTTGGACTAGGACAATGTCATGGTGACTATTATTTAAATAGAAAAGTGTGGTTTAAATAAAAGACCAAGTTGTATTCAAAATGAAACCTAACTGTCCATGGTCAAACATGGAAAACCTAGTTTCGTGACATTGTAACATTTCTTATAATTTCTAACACTCGAAATTTGATCTTGCATGTCACCAGATGTAGGATATCATGGATTTGTTTTGTTGTAAGGGACATTATCTATATCCAACATTCTCAAATAGCTATGAAAGTACAGTTAGAGCACATGTGTCATGTGACCACATGCATGTGACCACATTTGTTGTTCAATTCAGTTGTGTTACAAAGAAATTTATCAGGAATTGAAAGAACCCTTCCCAGAATATTCATATAATAAACTATATCTGTTGTAGTAAAGCTACCAAATACTTTTCGCGATGTTTGTTTGAGAGTTTGCACCATTAAAATATCCCCCCATGCCAGAAACTGTTATTGTAAGTAGAAACTATTACTTGTTATTATGGTACATATAACATTTTTCACCAAGTCATTAATCATTCAATTTCAGTCCAAGGACAAGAATTTGAAGACCAAACAGACTCTTGATGCTTCATCAACTTCCAACAGAGTATGTTTGCTGCACCGATGATGGTCCTCTAGCAGGACGTCGCTGAATTTGTAGTGCCATGTTTTTCAAATATTAAAACGGAGTTTATGCAGAATAAATTTATGGTGAAGTTAATTGGAATTCAGTGTTTAGTTGTCTTTTGAAGAAAATGTATTATAAAGTTAATAGATAACACAGTCAGTTTGACCCCGAATACTTGTAAATTATTTATGTAAATATCAATACTTTATGTTGAGAGCTTCTACACAAGCATTATTCCACATCACATTGGAAGATTATCTGGTGCACCATTTACATTTTTTTGTCAAACATGTACTAGAATTAAAAAATAAATATTTGAATTGTGATATATCGAAGAACGATGAGCCTTTCAGATGTGGAGCCATTATTTCATTTGAGACTGGACACATCCATACACACCTAAAATCAATGATGTAGATGAACAACACTATCAATGTTCCAGCCATGGGATTTGTATACCAATTCACTCAAATGATGATCTATAAATTATATGGGTGTCAACAGAGCAAAATCCTGAAAACTGAGCTTGTGGCTATGCTACTCATGAGAATATTGCATCTGCTGCTCACTCGGTCATATAACAGAAAAATACAGATATTCTCTACATTATAATAATGCACCATAATAATTTTGTTATTCCTTTCCAATAACACTTGGTTAAAATTTCATTTAATGTAACCAATTACATGTTGTCCCTTGACGTGCGCACACATACATGCAAGATCACATAATTATATATTTGACGGGGGCATAAACATTGTACAAGTTTGTTTTATTGAAATACAATTTCTGTCTGATTTTCGCACTTATTTTGTGGTAAAATTAGGTCATGAATTTGATGAAATAATTATGCTAATTTACCTGATCCATGTAAATTTGAAACGGTCTTAATTCTGAACCTGAGAATGATCAATCTAAATATTAATCAAGATATTGATGAAATAACCCAGACGAATTTAAACTTCACACGGTATTGGCATCACACAATTTGATAAAACATTTGAAATGTTAAGTTTAACAATATATCAAGATCTAAATATACACATGGTGAATTTGCAAATAAGTACAAATTATGTTTGTTGCTAGAGAAATTGTTGTTACCCGACTTGTCCAGGATTTGAACCTGAGACCTCTCAATGTCTGAAACTGACAAAGAGCACTCTAATCACTGAGCTAACAAGTCAGTGGGTGTTATCTGCATGCAACATGCACAAACAATACCTATAAGACTACTAACATTAAAAAAGATTGCAAACTACCAAGTGAAATGTGATATAAAAGTGCTACATTCTACTGAATAATAATCTTCATGTGCCTACAGTATTTCCTAACCGAAAATAAATGTTCAAAAGCATCCTCTTGATACAAAGTGATGAAATATATGAGACATTATTTCTTACCTCAGTATAATTTGGTGTTTCATCTAAATGGAATACTGTTACCTTTAAGCAATGTTTTTCATGTACTCGCTCCATTCTTTTCCCACATGTTTTCTTCGATAGCTGCAACAAAGGGAGGCTACATCTATGACGACATATATGACAACATATATGGCAACATCTATGACAACATAATGACAGCATCTGTGACAACATGTATGGCAACATATATGACAACATCTATGACGACATCTATGACAACATATATGACAACATATATATGACAAAATCTATGACAACATATATGACAACATATATGACAGCATCTATGACAACATGTATGCCAGCATCTATGACAACATCTGTGACAGCATCTATGACAACATCAATGACAACATCTATGACTACATCTATGACTACATCTTTGACAACATCTATGACTACATCTTTGACAACATCTATGACAGCATCTATGACTACATCTATGACTACATCTTTGACAACATCTATGACTACATCTTTGACATCATCTATAACAGCATCTATGACAGCATCTATGATTACATCTATGACTACATCTTTGACAACATCTATGACAACATCTATGACTACATCTATGACTACATCTATAACAGCATCTATGACAGCATCTATGACTACATCTATGACTACATCTATGACAGCATCTATGACAGCATCTATGACAGCATCTATGACTACATCTATGACAACATCTATGACAGCATCTATGACAGCATCTATGACAACATCTATGACAGCATCTATGACTACATCTATGACTACATCTATAACAGCATCTATGACAGCATCTGTGACTACATCTATGACTACATCTTTGACAGCATCTATGACAACATCTATGACTACATCTATGACTACATCTATAACAGCATCTATGACAGCATCTATGACTACATCTATGACTACATCTATGACAGCATCTATGACAGCATCTATGACAGCATCTATGACTACATCTATGACAACATCTATGACAGCATCTATGACAGCATCTATGACAACATCTATGACAGCATCTATGACTACATCTATGACTACATCTATAACAGCATCTATGACAGCATCTATGACTACATCTATGACTACATCTATGACAGCGTCTATGACAGCATCTATGACAACATCTATGACAGCATCTATGACAGCATCTATGACAGCATCTATGACAGCATCTATGACAGCATCTATGACTACATCTATGACAACATCTATGACAGCATCTATGACAGCATCTATGACAACATCTATGACAGCATCTATGACTACATCTATGACTACATCTTTGACAACATATATGACAACATCTATGACTACATCTTTGACAACATCTATGACTACATCTTTGACAACATCTATGACAGCATCTATGACTACATCTTTGACAACATCTATGACAGCAGTTAAGATATAATTTGTCAAAATGCAGAGATAAATATCCTAGCACGTTACTGTATAAAACATAGAGTAAAGGAATTGTCTGTCAAGTTAATATATTTTCTAGAGGATGAGCATTTGTCTCATGTGCCTGAATTATTTCCTAGCCAGTGGATATTGAAAATGTATGCTTTGTCATATTGATGCTTGACAATATATGGAAGAATGATGTACTTTCCTAAATTCCCTAACATTATACATGTAAGAGTAAGATAATCAAAGATGCATTTCTGTATGTGCACCACCTATTGACTCAATCACACTTATTATGACAGAGAAATGAGGCTGAATGAAGAATGGTTCATTTAAAAAATGCTATACAAAAAAGTAGCATTGTCAACTCGCCTATATAAACATTTGGTACCGTAGGCGAATCAATATCTTGCAGCACAAATGCTCGATAGAACAGGTATTACTGCACTCTGCGTTGCCAGTAAATAGAGACGGGTAATACTTGTGGATACTGTAAAGAAATAATTTACAGATATCTACATTTAAATTAAGCTTTAAAGCCACAACTGCTTTTGAGGCTCACTGCAGACAATATTTAGATGGACCTACAATGTATGCATTACACCGACTGTCCCTTTATGGACCTACAATGTTTGCATTACACTGACTGTCCCTTGCATGTCATCACTTGCCTATAGTAATAAACATTTGTATGATTTGTCTTACCAAAAAGACCTAACTATGTCTGAAATATGGCTACGGACAGAAGAATACAAAAGTCAAGTTTTTCAAAATGGAAAAAGCAAGAAATTTTTATTTACCATGTGTAGGTGCAGCATTTACAAGGAATAGTGTTAACAGTTAAAATAGACCAAGGAAAAAACATACTTGTATTGAGTGCATACTTTTCAATCTTATAACAATACTTCAATAATGGTCTTGCAATGAACAGAGATACTATGGAAACTATTTGGTAGCAAACACTTGAATGAAATCAACTATTTGATTGCAGAATAGCGGTCACCAACAAGTTATTCTTAAACCATACATTTATAAGGAAGGACATACAACCTTATTTATTTTGTACCCATGTATACACAAAATGGAACATTGCAATCGCTTTTCTGTCTTTTACAACATTGGATCAGTGACCAAATACATAGTTCCCACATTTACAATATTTACCTCCCTTGTTTTTAACTGTCGGCCATTTTGATAGGCAAAACTGATAAGCCCTTTTAGTAGTAATTTCCAAATATGTGATAATTGAGAAAATACCATAAAAATGCATGTGACAACCACTTTCTTCAACTTACTAAGCCAAATGTCCACATGACCATAATGTATATGTTACTTTTTTATATATCGGAGTAGTTTATCATCGTTTACATTATATTCCCCATAAACATTAAGGAAATTTGCCCATCAAAATGGCCGACAATTCAGAACAATGGAGGTAAATATTGTAGATGTGGGAATTATCTATAGGAGTAGCATCCCAGCTTTATAAATGACGGAAATTTACAGCAAGAGTAGCCTCCTCCTTCTTTCAAAATGGCGGACATTTGCAAGAAGAGTGTCTTGAATTTAAAGAAGCAGAACTTTAGAAATCAGGGGACATTACTCTTGCATTACTTTGTATCTGTCATGAAATAAACGGACGTTACTCTTAATGATAATGGTGGCCACGTTATATTCTAAAAAGAAGTAACCACCCAGCCTTCAAAATGGCGATAAAATACAGTAATAGTTACCTCCCCTAATTTCAAAATGGTGGGTATCAGGGGACACTACTCTTGTCTTACATTACCTCCATTTTGAAATAAAGGGACATTATTCTTATTCATAATAGCTCTGCATGGCGACCATTCGAAACAGGAGTAACCTCCCTACTTACAAAATGGCAGAAATATACAGTAAGATTGACCTACCCTAAGTTCAAAATGGTGGATATTTCGCAAATTGGCAGCCATTTTGACATCAGAGGACGTACATTATACACGTCATTCATTGCCTCCATTTTACAATGAAGGGACATTACTCATAATAATAGCGGCAATTTTTTAGCAGGGGGCATAAATTTAACTTGCATGGCGACCATTCAAAACAGGAGTTACCTCCCTGGTTTTAAAAAGGCAGAAATATACAGTAAGAGTTACCTCCCCTGATTTCAAAATTGTTGATATTCCGCAAATATGGCAGCCGTTTTGAAATCAGGGGACATTACTCAGGTCTTAAATTGCACAATCGTAACTACTCGGCGGTACCCGGCAGAGCTCGGAATACATACCTCATAAGTAAGTGGATGGATACACTCAATGTGATGTGTCCCCGGCGAATAACGCCGAGTAGATAATCACGAGATTACCTTCTGAATGCATAAAAAAATTCTATTTTTCGCCAACAATTCCTACAAATTGATGTTATTTCATTATCAGGGAAATATTTATTTGTCGTTCCAAATATATTTGATGTTGATTTCCAAGAAATATCGTATGTCTCGATTCCATAATAGACAGGTACAACATATCTCGGAGGCGGCCATCTTGCAGACTACTTTCTTACTATATCTTCGAGGTTATTTATATCTCCGAGGTGTTCCGAGTGTAAATTGCATTCATTCTGAAATAAAGGGACATTACTCTCATTCATGATAGCGGCCATTTTAAGCAGGGAGCATAACTCTACCTTGAGTGGCGACCATTCGAAACAAGAATAGCCTCCCTTCTTTCAAAATGGCGGAAATTTGCAGCCTGGATTACCTCCCCTGATTTCAAAATGGTTGATATATTGCGAAAATTGTAGCCATTTTGACATCAGGGGACATTACTCATGTCTAAAATTGCATCCATTTTGTAATAAAGGGACATTACTCTCATTCACAATAGTGGCCATTTTTAAGCAGGGGGCATAACTCTACCTTTTAGGTGACCATTCTTAACAAAAGTAGTCTCCCTTTTTCAAAATGGCGGGAATTTACAGCATGGATTACCTCCCCTGATTTCAAAATGGTTGATATTCCGCGAAAATGGCAGCCATTTTGACATCAGGGGACATTAATCATGTCTAAAAATTGCATCCATTTTGTAATAAAGGGACATTACTCTCATTCACAATAGCGGCCATCTTAAGCAGGGGGCATAACTCTACCTTTTAGACGACCATTCTTAACAAAAGTAGTCTCCCTTTTTTCAAAATGGCGGGAATTCACAGCATGGATTACCTCCCCTGATTTCAAAATTGTTGATATTCCGCGAAAATGGCAGCCATTTTGACATCAGGGGACATTAATCATGTCTAAAATTGCATCCATTGTGTAATAAAGGGACATTACTCTCATTCGCAATAGCGGCCATTTTAAGCAGGGGGCATAACTCTACATTTAAAGCGACCATTTTAAACAAAATTAATCTCCCTTTTTTCAAAATGGCGGGAATTTACAGCATGGCTTACCTCCCCTGATTTCAAAATGGTTGATATTCCGCGAAAATGGCAGCCATTTTGACATCAGGGGACATTAATCATGTCTAAAAATTGCATCCATTTTGTAATAAAGGGACATTACTCTCATTCACAATAGCGGCCATCTTAAGCAGGGGGTATAACTCTACCTTTTAGGCGACCATTATTAACAAAAGTAGTCTCCCTTTTTCAAAATGGCGGGAATTTACAGCATGGATTATCTCCCCTGATTTCAAAATGGTTGATATTCCGCGAAAATGGCAGCCATTTTGACATCAGGGGACATTAATCATGTCTAAAAATTGCATCCATTTTGTAATAAAGGGACATTACTCTCATTCACAATAGCGGCCATCTTAAGCAGGGGGTATAACTCTACCTTTTAGGCGACCATTATTAACAAAAGTAGTCTCCCCTTTTTCAAAATGGCGGGAATTTACAGCATGGATTACCTCCCCTGATTTCAAAATGGTTGATATTCCGCGAAAATGGCAGCCATTTTGACATCAGGGGACATTAATCATGTCTAAAAATTGCATCCATTTTGTAATAAAGGGACATTACTCTCATTCACAATAGCGGCCATCTTAAACAGGGGGCATAACTCTACCTTTTAGACGACCATTCTTAACAAAAGTAGTCTCCCTTTTTTCAAAATGGCGGGAATTTACAGCATGGATTACCTCCACTGATTTAAAAATTGTTGATATTCCGCGAAAATGGCAGCCATTTTGACATCAGGGGACATTAATCATGTCTAAAATTGCATCCATTTTGTAATAAAGGGACATTACTCTCATTCGCAATAGCGGCCATTTTAAGCAGGGGGCATAACTCTACATTTAAGGCGACCATTTTAAACAAAAGTAATCTCCCTTTTTTCAAAATGGCGGGAATTTACAGCATGGCTTACCTCCCCTGATTTCAAAATGGTTGATATTCCGCGAAAATGGCAGCCATTTTGACATCAGGGGACATTAATCATGTCTAAAAATTGCATCCATTTTGTAATAAAGGGACATTACTCTCATTCACAATAGCGGCCATCTTAAGCAGGGGGCATAACTCTACCTTTTAGGCAACCATTCTTAACAAAAGTAGTCTCCCTTTTTCAAAATGGCGGGAATTTACAGCATGGATTACCTCCCCTGATTTCAAAATGGTTGATATTCCGCGAAAATGGCAGCCATTTTGACATCAGGGGACATTAGTCATGTCTAAAAATTGCATCCATTTTGTAATAAAGGGACATTACT
Organism: Mactromeris polynyma; assembly: GCA_032209605.1. Classification (NCBI taxonomy): domain Eukaryota; kingdom Metazoa; phylum Mollusca; class Bivalvia; order Venerida; family Mactridae; genus Mactromeris; species Mactromeris polynyma. The sequence continues at coordinate 4,453,934 of JASFXZ010000036.1, forward strand.
CTCATTCACAATAGCGGCCATCTTAAGCAGGGGGCATAACTCTACCTTTTAGACGACCATTCTTAACAAAAGTAGTCTCCCTTTTTTCAAAATGGCGGGAATTTACAGCATGGATTACCTCCCCTGATTTCAAAATTGTTGATATTCCGCGAAAATTGCAGCCATTTTGACATCAGGGGACATTAATCATGTCTAAAATTGCATCCATTTTGTAATAAAGGGACATTACTCTCATTCGCAATAGCGGCCATTTTAAGCAGGGGGCATAACTCTACATTTAAGGCGACCATTTTAAACAAAAGTAATCTCCCTTTTTTCAAAATGGCGGGAATTTACAGCATGGCTTACCTCCCCTGATTTCAAAATGGTTGATATTCCGCGAAAATGGCAGCCATTTTGACATCAGGGGACATTAATCATGTCTAAAAATTGCATCCATTTTGTAATAAAGGGACATTACTCTCATTCACAATAGCGGCCATCTTAAGCAGGGGGCATAACTCTACCTTTTAGGCAACCATTCTTAACAAAAGTAGTCTCCCTTTTTCAAAATGGCGGGAATTTACAGCATGGATTACCTCCCCTGATTTCAAAATGGTTGATATTCCGCGAAAATGGCAGCCATTTTGACATCAGGGGACATTAGTCATGTCTAAAAATTGCATCCATTTTGTAATAAAGGGACATTACTCTCATTCACAATAGCGGCCATCTTAAGCAGGGGGCATAACTCTACCTTTTAGACGACCATTCTTAACAAAAGTAGTCTCCCTTTTTTCAAAATGGCGGGAATTTACAGCATGGATTACCTCCCCTGATTTCAAAATTGTTGATATTCCGCGAAAATTGCAGCCATTTTGACATCAGGGGACATTAATCATGTCTAAAATTGCATCCATTTTGTAATAAAGGGACATTACTCTCATTCGCAATAGCGGCCATTTTAAGCAGGGGGCATAACTCTACATTTAAGGCGACCATTTTAAACAAAAGTAATCTCCCTTTTTTCAAAATGGCGGGAATTTACAGCATGGCTTACCTCCCCTGATTTCAAAATGGTTGATATTCCGCGAAAATGGCAGCCATTTTGACATCAGGGGACATTAATCATGTCTAAAAATTGCATCCATTTTGTAATAAAGGGACATTACTCTCATTCACAATAGCGGCCATCTTAAGCAGGGGGTATAACTCTACCTTTTAGGCGACCATTATTAACAAAAGTAGTCTCCCTTTTTCAAAATGGCGGGAATTTACAGCATGGATTACCTCCCCTGATTTCAAAATGGTTGATATTCCGCGAAAATGGCAGCCATTTTGACATCAGGGGACATTAATCATGTCTAAAAATTGCATCCATTTTGTAATAAAGGGACATTACTCTCATTCACAATAGCGGCCATCTTAAACAGGGGGCATAACTCTACCTTTTAGACGACCATTCTTAACAAAAGTAGTCTCCCTTTTTTCAAAATGGCGGGAATTTACAGCATGGATTACCTCCCCTGATTTCAAAATTGTTGATATTCCGCGAAAATTGCAGCCATTTTGACATCAGGGGACATTAATCATGTCTAAAATTGCATCCATTTTGTAATAAAGGGACATTACTCTCATTCGCAATAGCGGCCATTTTAAGCAGGGGGCATAACTCTACATTTAAGGCGACCATTTTAAACAAAAGTAATCTCCCTTTTTTCAAAATGGCGGGAATTTACAGCATGGCTTACCTCCCCTGATTTCAAAATGGTTGATATTCCGCGAAAATGGCAGCCATTTTGACATCAGGGGACATTAATCATGTCTAAAAATTGCATCCATTTTGTAATAAAGGGACATTACTCTCATTCACAATAGCGGCCATCTTAAGCAGGGGGTATAACTCTACCTTTTAGGCGACCATTATTAACAAAAGTAGTCTCCCTTTTTCAAAATGGCGGGAATTTACAGCATGGATTACCTCCCCTGATTTCAAAATGGTTGATATTCCGCGAAAATGGCAGCCATTTTGACATCAGGGGACATTAATCATGTCTAAAAATTGCATCCATTTTGTAATAAAGGGACATTACTCTCATTCACAATAGCGGCCATCTTAAGCAGGGGGTATAACTCTACCTTTTAGGCGACCATTATTAACAAAAGTAGTCTCCCTTTTTCAAAATGGCAGGAATTTACAGCATGGATTACCTCCCCTGATTTCAAAAGGGACATTACTCTCATTCATAATAGCGGCCATTTTAAAGGAGGGGGCATAACTCTTACTTTCTATGCCACCATTCGAAACAAGAGTAGCCTCTTACATTGCCTCCGTTTGAAATAAAGGGACGTTATAGATGGTAGCCGTTTTATAAACAGCGAGTATAACTCTACTTTGCATGTTGAAATGGTGGAAGTGTACAGTAACAGTAATATCCCCAAACTTCAAAATGGCAGATATCACTCCATTTTGAAAACAAGGTTCCACAAGTCTTACCATGTAAGAGTGATCTACCCTGCTTAAGATGTGGCAGAACTTCATAGGCGAGTTAGCCCCTTTGACAACTGGGACATACGGTAAGTCAAGCCCTGTGACTTGGCCACCAATACTTGACAATCCATATATTATCCAATGGCTGCTTTATTTAATCAATGGCAGGCCTTGGAAGTCTTTTGTAACTTGCAACTGGCTATCATACTTAACCGCTGTCATCAACTGTGGGTCAATACTTTCAATCTATCAAAAATGTGAACTAAAACCCATAGATGATGGAGCAGTTAAGAGAATAGATCAGTCATGGATGTCAGTGGGTGGTTATAGTAAGTAGATAGCAATAAGTAAGACCAACAAGATGCAACAAATTATATCTGGTCACTTCTACGGACCATGGTCCTTTATGGACAAACCAAACATAATATACTAGATTTCACAATGGAAAGTACATAAATTGTCTATTTTCTAACACAAAAGTCTTCTGGTCCATGTTGAAACATATCATTCATGTCTAATATGTCACTTTTTGTTATTTAATAACGTTAAAAAATAAAAAATAAACCATTAATTCTGGACAACCATTCATTCGGGACAAATGCACCAATTTGATGAAGTTGTTTGATGAGATTCATTCCATACCTGAAATATAAAAAAGTATGTTCATAAAACTTTTTATCAAAATTAGTCCACTTTCATGTCTCAATTTTGTCACACTTAACACAGCTATATCGAAAATATCCTCAAATAACATTCTGATAATAAACTTATTTCTGTATTTTTAGCTTTTGCTTTAATTTTAATGTGAATCTGTAATCCATCAATGCCCATGGACAGAGATTATAAACTTGAGATCAGTTGCTGTACTCAAAGCTTCTTTTCAGTCACAACTTATTTTGTCAAATAGATATTTTGTTAAATGTTTAAGTAACCTTTGAGGTTAATTATTTATGTTATATGGCAATTACTGCATGATCAATTATAAAACAACAGAATTAATCTAAGAAAACACACAAAACAAGATTTGAAATCAATCTCAAGTTTTATAACCTCAGACAAAGGTGTTCATTTGAAATATTTCACTATTATTTGTCACAAATTTGATACTCCTAGCTCTGGTTTCTCGAGAATACTCGGCCAAACTATAATACGAAGTTTAAAATATCAGGAAATTTAATAATTTACTAATAATTGTAATCATCAATATTTTTGTATGAACAGTTAATTTTATCAAAATGCCATGATATTATATTTTTGTTACAATGTGCATTTAATTTTATTAACTTATTCAATTGAAACTCTACTGGACTTAAAGTAGTAAATGTATGTTGATATTTTTTATTATTGTGAAATTATTAAAATGTGGATTCTGAATATATGTTTTTAAATATAAAATTAATTTATTCAACTTCGAAGTTTTGTTCGCTTTATGATATTATTTTATTAAATATATGCAATAACTTAGTTTGGATTTTGGTTTTCAAGAACATGCATATTGAATGCCAAAGGTTTTGTAAAATAATTTGATAGTCCAAAATCTTTTAATGATGCTAAACTTAATTATGATTCATTCGGTAACTGATTAAAAAATCCAATTCATGAAGGGACATACATCTGCAACAGAAATCCACATTTTGTTCTATAACATTTCTACTATTTTTTCCCCCATTATTTTTGTTTTCACTGGCCTATATGAACAGAAAATCAATTGTCAATGATCAGATTTCTTCAGATTAAAATGTGCTTAATTAGTGAGGTGTGATAGTGTTCACCTGAATGCATCAAATGAAAGAAAAATATGATATTTATTGTTTGATGGTATGTCTTCATTCGGCTACAAAAACCAAAACCAAGTTATAATTCCACATTTTTGTGAAATACTGGCAGACTTAAATACCAACCAAAGTATTTCAAACTTTAGATGTTCAGAATACAATTCTTTCATTTATTAATTCACTTCACAATTATTCAATGTTCTGAAGTTTTATTGACCGACTGACTCACTGACTGACTATGGGAAGTATACCAGCAAGTATTAATGATTCAAAAGGAATAGTTTGCTCTACATTACATAAGGCATTTACTTAGTATTTGGTATATTCTACTGCCCATGTTTTATTCTGACAACATCATGAAGTTAATTTAACATACTGTGATATTATTAGAGTGGCATTACATATTGTATGTAAATTAATGTATTTAACATAGCTTTTGTCAGGAATTTAGTATGGAATGATATTCTTGTCAATGAAATTATTTTTTATTTTGCTGAATTTGTCATAATTTGCAATTAACTAGCCATTTAACTTCCAACTCGTAATAAAATATTCGTTTTTGGTAAAAAAAGTATAAGTATTTGACCTTAGAAAGCCTGTTTTCTTTGAAGTGATGTCTAATGTTGGAAAATGTTCTTGAATGATCTTGAACAAAATGCAAGTTGTCTCCCTTACATCAATTATTTGACATTTTGTTCAATATTTTATATTACCTTATTCAGTAAATCAACATGCAGCAACAACACAACCAAGTACACATACATGGCTTTGTATAACACTACATGGATCACCATTGTCTTTTGATCCTGAAAAAGAAATCACAGATAAATAAGTTTGTGTCAACTAAAATAAAAGTTTGAAACTTTACTGTCATACATCAACCACTTCATAGTTTGTATATAACATATAAAACTCTTTATAGGGGTGTCATGTTATGTCTATAGTGTACCATGATATATTGCAATACTTTAGCAGTGCATTGCAATATGTACCACGATATATTGTTTCATTAATCTCATCTCTGACTGTAGATTTTTTTCTTACTTTAACAATTTTATTCAACTTCAAATAAAAATTGAATTGAAATAAAAAACTGAATGAAATGAAAAAATATGGTGTTTTACAAAACATTTCTTCTTGTTTCCAAAATATCTAAATTTGACTATTTGTTGATTTTACCGATTTAAAATTTTGAATTTACAACAAGAGATCCAAAAAGTCAGGGACTCTAAGGGCTACATTGTGCACATAGAACTTCAATAAGCTTAGTTGAAAGTTAGTTCTGGACAAGACCATTTATGAAGTTATTCCCTTCCAACTATACAGAAAACATGTGACCCAATAAAACAAGAAATGTGGCAATACCACCAACATTTTTCATAGAAAACCCATTGGTTAGGAAAGCCTCTATTTTGCAGGGATCATGCTAAAACACTGATCTAAGCATAAATGCATAGGCAACACTTGAAATTGACAGTTCATAAGTAGGTCAGGGTATGAAAATATGCAAAGCCGAAACCAATAATGGCACAGTATGGATCAGCAAAATTGGAGATATTGAGTGGAAACCTATTTGCTATTTTTAGTAACACTAATCTATGACAGAACGGCCCCAAAACCAATCATGTGTTCTTACTATGTACCAAGTTTGATGAGAATATGATAAATGAAACTCGAGATAATCACCAGAAATCCTCAGTTTTATGACCACCAGCCCAATTCCCTGCCTGCCAAACAACATTCTAATACTTAGAGAAAATATTCTGATGGAAACAGCAATTTCCCCTTTGCATGACTAAACTTTGTAAAATATTATTTCAAAGTAAGCAACAACAAAAAAGAATTTCCTGGGTTTTTACACTTAAATAATATACATGTATCTGCTTTTGAGGAGAGAAAAGTTATGCCTAATTTTACAATGTAGCAGCCATTCACTGTAAAGATTGCCATGGTTTTGAGGTATAAAAACATCACATTGGAATGTGACAGGTGAATAAATGATATAAGTCTTATACAGATGGACTCTAAGCATACTCAGCACTTAATTGGCAACACCATCTGTCCCTGAATTTTAAAAAGACAACTCTACAGGTAGACAGTTTGATAATGAGGAAAATAAGACTTAAACCTATATACAGTAAAATCTCATTAATAAGACCACCTTTAGAACCCTTGAAAACTGGTCTTCTTATTGATATGGTCTTAATATCAAGGTTGAATAAAGAGCAAAACAGTGAAAATGGACTTGCATATTGTGTTCTTAATTTTGAGGAGCTCTAAATATCGGTGGTCTTTAAGTGAGGTTATACTGTATTTGATAATACATGCATTAATGTTTATCAACTGAAGTTTTTATCCAACTACTAAGCATTACGACATACTAAACAATTTCATCTTAGTATTTTCACAGTCATATTTATTAAATATCATGGAATTTTTGTATCATATTTTGAATTTCATTATTAAACTTATTTATGGTACATATTAATACAGAATTAACTGCAATAAATGCTGTTTAATTATTAGATACATTTACTTATTACATGTACTTCTAAAAGAGAGAGAATAAGTTGCTACAGGGAACGCCACATACATAAGACAGTGCCTAGAAGAGGTCAACCAAATTTGAAAGTTTAACTGACATAGCTTATTGTTTTAATACTTTACATCATTAAGATTTAATCAATAAATCAGCATATTGTTCATTTTATATCTGACAAATAACAATTGTTAATGCCAGTCATTGACATTAATGGCGCACCACCATAGGACGTCGCCTTGCGTCTTTTTTTATTGTTGTTTGATGATAAAAAGACATTGACGTCACTTTATATATGAGCCCCGTTGTACGTTTTCCAACCTCTTCTGTAAGTGACGTCATTTCCAGAAAACGTCACAAATGATGTCACTATTTGTGAGCAGGAAACAATATTTACTCCATTCAGTCACTTCGTTTTCATAGTTCCATATGGGGCAAATATTGCTTACTGCCAGTATAAGGTGACATCACATGTGACGTTTTCTGAACATGACGTCGCTTACAGAAGAGGTTTGAAATCGTACAGCGTTGCTCATATGTTGATGTTTAAATGCTGAGCTTGAATTTATTAAATTGCTTAAAGTGATTTTGAATGATGCACCATAGTGGGTGCAACATTTTTAGTTTCTGTTAACAGTGTTATTTATATCATATATTACATTAAAGTTTCGTATAATCTTAATAATATACAATATAGTAACTACAAGAATGCAGTTTGTGTGTAAATCTAGATCCATCTATTATTAGTTACAGTTTCATAGAAGTACACATAGCAAAAGTTATAAGTACTCCGATTTCATATTTAGGATATTGTAATTAAATATGAATAAATCCAATAGAAATTTCACACACAGAAAGACCAATATTATTATCTGTAATGCTTCTACTAATTATAAGCACAAAATACAGCCGATTGATTGAAATCAAGCCAATTACATAACACCGCACAGAAATAAAAAATCTCAGATTGAATTGGTCATTACCGATTGTGACCGCCTTTTGCCTGGACATAATGAATTTACAAATAGATATTATTCTGAGAAATATTTTACACTTCTGTTAATATCGCCTGGGGCCTGTTCTGCGGTGAGGTAACTCATCATGGACACGATTTTTTAAGATTTTGACTGGCAAACATTACCCAGTCAAATGCGACGATCTCACACGATAATGACCGATTAAGTTAATATGTGACTTTTCATTTCTGTGTGCTGGTAATAATTGGCTTGATTTCAATTAAATTGCTATATTTTGCGCTTAAAATTAGTAGGAACAATTTACAGACAGATTGAACTTTCTGTGTCTTAATGCTTAATGGACTTTTTACCTGAAATCCCTAACAACAATTATTGTTCAATAGACAAGTATATATGAATATCCATTTTGCATATTATATAATGTCTATAATTGACAATTGCTGGAGTATAGGACAACAATTTATAGAAAATGTATTATTAGTGCAGCTGGGATTGTTAAGTACATGTAAAGTACATGTGAAATTTTTAATGAACTTAAATAGCTTCCAATCCCTAAATGTTATCAACATCTGATCAGTTTATCTATTTTTTATGGTGGCATATTTCTGCCACCAGTAAACTACTTAATTAACTAGATAATTATCTGGTTATCGCCTTGAAGTAACTAGATAACTACTTAATTAACTAAATAACTATGTGGTTAACTAGATAAGTACATTTTGTATCATGATCAATTTTCATACCAGATAAATATCTTAACATAAAAATTGTCTGATAGTGCCCACAACTGCCACCACTTACCCCGTTTAACCCAGTACAGGCAATATATTTTTGAAAAGTCTAGTTAATTAAGTTAGCTTCATAATTTTTTAGTAACTGTTAAGTAGTCAATGCGATAAGTATCTAGTTGACTACATAATTATCTAGTTAATTAAGTAGTTAACTGGTGGCAGAAATATGCCACCATAGTTTTTCAATACAAAAATAATTTTACTCCAAAACTTGATCTGATGTTTTACATATTTCAAATGATAATGTATACAGTAAGGCCATGCCAAATTGGAATTTTGTTAAGCGTCCGCGTGCGCCTAGGTTTTGCGCTCCTCGAGCCAAAAAAAACCCACATCTTTTCTTAGCTAAAATTCTCAAATATTTTCGATGTCCATGATTCGACAACGGCAATTTTAGTTGAGATCCGACAACAATGTGACTATCTGACCCATTCTTAAAGCCAAATATATGTTTATAAGCATATTTGAATATTCGTTGCCATCCCTAATTTAATAACTATTCTAGAATTGTTGGAACCTAATTGGTATTATGACATTTTTAAAACTTGAAACGCAGTTGGCATCAGACAATATCAGGGGCGTAGCTAGGAGGTTTGTGATGTGTACGCAAGATCCTTTTTGCGGGGAGTCTGGGGGTACACCCCCGGAAAAAAATTGTTTCTAGATTGTCTGTAGTGACTTCTGGGCGCATTCTTATCCCTGAATTGAACGAAGTTTTTTTAAAGCAGATTTGAACTTTTTATTTTTTCGATTTTTCAAACAATGTGTACGCAGCTGCGTACTCTGCGTACAGGACGCTAAGCGCCTGAATATGACAATCTACTTTATTGGTTAAGAGACTTTGTTAAATGAAGCTTTGTTGGATATTTTTAGTCAATAGGCGTCTGACTGGAATAGGCTTAGTAAGGTAAGGTAAGGTCTTAGTAGATAGGCCTTAATTAAGTATGTACATGTATAAGTTTTTGATTTGTCAGTTAAAGCGGAGTTAAAACACAATGCAGACATGAAGAATGGAATTAATTTTGGATGCATGTTTTTGATTTAATAATACTTGTGAGCATATCAGTTATAATATCATACATTCAAAATCCACTATACCATCAAATGGAGTTGGTTGTTTGTTAAATCTGGAAACCTAGTCCATTGATTAGGGGTATTATGTTATCATTAATCATAAGACCTTATTCGACTGAAGATGTTACAATGCCGACAATGCCAGTCTGGACCTTTCCTGCACCATTAGAAATTACAATACTGCTTAGAAATTCAGACGACAATATTCTTTCTTATTCAAGCCCTTGCTTGTCTGATTTAGAACAAGCAGTGGTCCCTCTCTTGAACAACATTTTACAGAGACAGACACAGTGTTTGTTGTAGAGAGGGAGTTGTTGTCAGGAAGGAACAGATCTTTCATGGACCGTTACATAATATGACATAGTATGCTTCAGATCTCAGACATGTACATTTATACTCAAAAAGTATCATTTGATATTAATGTCGTACAAATTTATTCACTGATTGATAATCCCATGCATATTTAACCCTTTGCAATCTATTTGCGGAATATATTCCGAATAGTTGCGAGCTGGGAAACTATATTCTAAGTGTTTGCAAACCCTTTGCATCCATCTGATGCAAAGGGTTTGCAAAGGGTACTACAGCGACGCAAAGGGTTTGCAAAGGGTATCACAGTGTCGCAAAGGGTTTGCAAATAAACACTTAGACAATTTCAGTGTCGCAAAGGGTTTGCAAACAAACACTTAGACAATTTCAGTGTCGCAAAGGGTTTGCAAATAAACACTTAGACAATTTTAGTGTCGCAAAGGGTTTGCAAACAAACACTTAGACAATTTCAGTGTCGCAAAGGGTTTGCAAATAAACACTTAGACAATTTCAGTGTCGCAAAGGGTTTGCAAACAAACACTTAGACAATTTCAGTGTCGCAAAGGGTTTGCAAATAAACACTTAGACAATTTTAGTGTTGCAAAGGGTTTGCAAATAAAAACTTATACACTTTCAGAGACGCAAAGGATTTGCAAATAAAAACTAAGACAATTTCAGAGACGCAAAGGGTTTGCAAACAAACACTTAGACAATTTTATTGATGCAAAGGATTTGCAAATAAATACTTAACAATTTCTGTGGTGCAAGTGTTTTGGATTTCAAAATACCCGGCACTGTGATAATTTCAGTGATGTTTGCAAACATTAAGATGAATGACAGACAGTTAAGTTTGCAAAAAAAAAGATTTTTTATTAAAATAATTGACAGCAAACTAAGTTCAATTAAAACACAAATATAAATCATCATTATAAATAAATTTCAAACACAGATATGATATTTTTGCAAAGCATGCATATTATAATCAATTATAATGCAAAATGCACAGGTCTACAGAATATAAGGACACAATCTGATCTAGCTTTTGTCCCTTTTTCAATAATTAAACCATGTTATCATTTATTAAAAGTATACTTGATAAAAAAATTAAGTAATGTTATTTTTAAACTTTGACAACTATAGATTTGTCATTCAAGGGCAATAACTCTGGACATACTCATTCCTTTTCAATATTATTTGGAGGTCTAAATGCATAACCTACATTATTTACCTCTGCAAATACAAGTTTTTCTCTTATATCATCTGGCTTGACAGCCTTACAGAAATGTACTGACTTTGCTGGTTTTACTGGGATGGCATAATCCATAGTTGCCATTGGCCCAACTAAACTGTGTGAAGTTGGTTGTAAAGTAGGCTGATGTTTGCAAATCCAGACCATAACTCCGTATTCTCTAAAATCCATGTTACATTTTTTTTGCACCCTACAATCTAAGTGACCACAAAAGACTAGATATGAAAAAGCATACTGAACAAATGCAACAGCGTTTCTTTCATACTGTGACAGAAGAACAGTATAACTGTTTCTTTTCAAGGCTCGTTTGTATTTAGCTGTATGGTACAGAACATCATTAACAATTAACCGCTGATAAACTTCAATATGGTCAACATTTTCACCACTGTATGCATAAACTGCATCTTTCTCTGACTGACTTGTAAGTCTCAGGGGACAAGGGCGTCCTACAAATTTTACAGTGTCTGAAACATTAAGAACTGGTCTTGGTCCTTTTCCTCTTACATTTTTCATCCGCAGAAATATTTCTAAAGCCTTTTCTGACTTTATTTTGGACTCAAAATTGGTAACCTGTTGAAGCCAATAAGTTGCATTAGAAATCTGCATTTCAAAAGCAGAGGAACCGTGAAATAATTTTCGTAAATCTCCATTTAGATCCTCATAGAAAAAGCATGAAAATGACCACAATGGTCCTAAATTTTCAACACAGCTTGGAAGATGTAACAGCTGATGAACATTGTATGTGCTTTTGTTTTGCAAGTAAATTGACGGCATTCTAAAACAGAAATGCTGCAGCAAGGATTTGGATTTTTGAACATCATTCAATGAAATATTTGACTTTAACAATATGTAAATACCATGAACAAGAAGCAGTGCATGATGAAGGTAAATGTCTGGAAGTATCCCTAACATCACTGGATAGAGATAGTACAATAACCAGGTCCGATATTCGGCTGCTTTGTATTTAGATCCATAAAGTTCAATACTACGAGGAATTCTTTTAACAAAATCAGGAGGTGCAATAAGTGACCTTCGCCTATCACACTCCTGAACTCTTTTGACACAACTCCATGGATACTTAGAAAAAGATTTATCAAACCAAAATTTAATTAGCTGTTTGACAACACCAAGTAATACAGCATGCATGTAATCTATTGGAACACCCAATATAATGTCAAAATGTGGCAAAATTAGTCCCCAGCTGATACCCTTAACACCCTGCACAGCATTTCTACTATTTTGAGCAAGAACGGCATTAGTCTTAGTTTGTTCACGAGTTCTTAAACTGTCGTGACCAAGTTTACTTTCATGTTCACTGTTGAAAGGATAAATTCTAGCATGGCCCTTGCCAGAGGTAACAACTTTTCCCTTTTCAGTACAATACCCACACCCATGTTCACCATTAAACTGTGTAAAAGACTGAAACATACATCTGGCTGGAGCATCCAGACAAGCTGTTAACAGTATTGAACGAACATTAATGATTTGATTATTAATTGTTATAGCTATGCCATTGTATGCTTCAAACAACTCATCAGCAAGCGGACGCAAAAATGTTGTCATATTAGGTTTCCCTGCGCCGAACCAAAGACCTGCAAATATCCTCATGTTTCGAGAAAATCGCATTTTGGGTGGAAGTTCATTTACTGTTAAATATATGGGCCAAACACTAACATTAGAAGATTTAAAAATAGCCACTCCATCTGTATTCATCTGCAAAGAAATATTGTATGGATCAGACAGAAACCCCCCATTTTCAAACAGTTCTTTATATTTCAATCCATCATATACATCACTAATATTGGTTGTTTGCTCTCTTTGAAATCTGTGAGACAAATTTTGAATGAAGTCTTCTTTGGCGAATAAGTTTTTTATTTGCTGAATTAGTGATATCTGAAGAAAATATGGCTCCTGGTTGGTAAGTTGTTTGCCACATCCTCCACATGCAGTACCCTCTTGCGGTTGAATTTGTGTACTCAAGTATTTGTAGCAGTTTTTGCAGTAGAAGTGAAGAACTATTTCAGAGCTGATATTTCCAAAGTATGCCCATACACGTCTTACTGATGTCTTGACATTATTTGGCTGGGGGCATAAAGCACTGACAAGTTTAAGCAAATCATTTAATGCAATATAACTAAGACAATGTCTCATAGCAAATGTCAAAACCAACATTAAAGTTTCAGAAACACTTATAGCTGCATTTGAATATAAGGGTTCATCATTATTAGCCGATTCAAAGTCTTCTTCATCATTCACAGTTTCTTCATCAGAATCTTCTGAGGAACTGTTTGAACTTACAGAATTATCTTCAATGTCAGTTTCTGGATCTTCATTGACATCAGAGGTATGATTAGATGCTATATTGTTCAAAGTGAAGGCAATATTTTGATCTTCATTGTCCAAAGTTTCAAAAAGGGGCATGGTACTGTTGTCACTGGCAGTGTCCACACTTTCCTGCTCTGAATAACACTCATCATTTACATTATGTGGCAAAGAATGATCATTGTCATTGCTAATATCTGATTCAGTACCAGCAGATGTTTGTGAAGAGTCAATTGTATCAGTGTCAAAACTTCTATCATTTCTTTTCGTTTTCATTCTCCATTCTGTAGTTCTAGGTAATTTTGGCTCTGACTGGTTATGAAGGTATGATCTGTAAGTTCTTTTTCCTGCACTCATGATGATGGAAGTCTTAGCCTTACCTAAAAAGAAACAAATAAAACATAAGCAATGTTTCACGAGATACCAAACAAACACATTATCTAGTCATACAAGAGCAGAAAAGAATGGCAACCACCTTCTGGCCCTTAATTGCGTGCATTGTATCTTTCGACTGAATTGGGTTTGAATGTTTGGAGACTGCAAGTTTGACTCAAGCAAGTGGGATGGTTTTGATTTCATGTGTTATATATTTTCTCTTGATATACATAACATTCGGGACCGTGATCATCTTTCCATTCAGGATAACTTATGTGTTGATGTGCCTTTAAATAAATAAAAAAATCCAATCACACAAGCTACCTACGTAGAAAGTTTCATTGTGATATCTCATTGCTAACTTAAGTTTTCCAGCAGAAACTGATGAATTTCTGATGCACGCGTCCAGACACCTGAAGTGATGAAGTCACTAATAAAAAAGACCTCAAATAAAAAGTTCAGATTTCTTACCTAAACATTCATTGTAGCCAACCAACAAAATGAGTCTGTTTCTTAGATCAATCGTTTACTGCTCCGTTTCTGTCTTGTCTAAATAATAAACAAAATACAGGTATATAGCTTTTATCACCAAAGAGTAAGAACTGATAGTAATAATAAGGTTTTTTAATTTAAAGTATGGTTCTCACAAATCATAAATATGACGTAAAAATGCATTTTGAACAGGCAAAACGTAGTATAAATGTATTTATAGTATATTGATTTTATCTTAAAAGCAGTAGTAACAAAACATATTAACGTATTGTGACTGCTACGAAACGACATGAAATGTACGGTTACGAAACAGCTTTGGTACGAGACAATTGTTTCGTAACCTGCTAAATATCAGCTAGTTTTACGGGTTTTCTTTCTTAGTATTAAAATCGTGGGTCATTAAGACGATAATTTGAATTAATTTAACACACACTTACCAATTGGGGAGCTCAAAACTGTAGTTTTCGTAAAGTATTTTCTTTATTTAGAAATCCTTTGTTTATGTCAGACCTGACTAAAACCCGTTGTACCGTATCGTTCCGTTTCGGGGAACGAATGAAGTTTTAAGAGAAAAACAATATTCTAATAAGTGATTATTAGTAATTTGGGCCGTAGAAAATTAACTTTCTCTTTTATAAGTTTTATAAGACTTCACACACGAACACTTTACGACGATTATTTGTAAAGTCGAATTCATGTTAGAATAGTCACTGGGTTTTAAACTTAATCGCAATCGGAACATCTCGGAATTGCTAGTCGTTTCATTGGCTAATATTTCCAAATGATTCTGCGCCTTTTTTAAAAGTTTTCCGATTGATTCAAAGAAGTCTCGAAACAATATTTTTCCGATATCTACTGTGATCATTATTGAATTTAACTATGTATGCTATGGTTGAATGGATTTTGGAAGGCTTGTTTAGTGTTATAAGTTTGACAGCCATAACATCCCCAAGGAAGGAATTCACGGAGTACAAACCCGGAGATGAGGTGGAAGCAAAATTTCAGGGCAAAATCTACCCTGCTAAATTGGTAACCATTGGTGGTAAGTTTTCGTTTTATTCTATAAAAAATAAGTTAATAATGCAAAACAGTCTTGTTACATTATGCAGTTTCAAAAGGTTAACCATAATTAGAAGCCACATAACAGACAATGACCAAACAAACACTCGCCGACTCGGTTTCTAAGGGCCCGGTTTCTACGGTCCTTGAGTTGATGTTCAAACGTCATTAAAGACTTATTATTAATAACACCTTACTCGAAACTTTTGTTATTATTTTTGCAGATAACAATATGTTATTAATCTATGTGGTTTTTTTTGCAGAAAACAAGAAAGACTTGGAAAAGGGTCTGAATGCTACTAGGTCCAGTACTAAAGCTAAGTCTCAAGGAACGCCTGCAGCAAGTAGTTCAACTTCAAGTAAGCCGGTTCAAACGTTATTCCAATTTAACCTTCTATTTAAAGATGACTGACAAAAAATAATTTAAGCAGTGAGTTAATGTCAACTTTCGGACTATATGTCAGATCAGCCGACTGCATTACTCCCATCATTATTTCACAAGTCGGCTGCAACACTTGGTGCCGCTGGTAGCTAAGGTAATATGCTCAGGTAGGCATTCATACACCTAGACTATTGTAGCACTAGGTGAAATGAAGCAATGTGGATTTTTCTGCAAGCTCAGATAAATGGACCAGTGGCACAGACAGGGATTGAACCATGCAGGGACCTTATGGTCTCAAAAGCGCACTTCCTACTTTTAGCCTAGGCCAGGCCTTCCTGCACTGATAACTGATCATTGCATGTAGATGAGGGGTACATATTGCTTCTAATTAACAACTCAACAGTTAGACCGAAGATCCGCAACCTTGACATGGAGGTTGTTCAACATCAGTAGTTTCAAAGGTCAAATGTCACCTTGCTTGTTAACATTAAATTGATTAATGACTATTAGACTGCAGTGGGGACATACATAATTTACAAACATCTCTTGTTAATAAACCATTATTTAAATTATGTTTTTCAGAAACAGTGCAGCAACGCAAGCATGTTGAAGTTGAACCTAGTTCATCACCAGTGTGTGCTAATATTCCTGATGCTGGTAATTTCATTATTTTCACTTTTTATTTGCTTACATAATGTGATATCTGTTGAAACTTTAAATTGCCTAAGTAACACAAGAGAACTTTATCTTAGATATTATAAAATAATTGATACATTCAATATGTCATTGATACTCATATGCGAAAGTTGAATCATCAAAATGCTGACTGGTGTGTGATATGAGCCCTTGATTGGTGTGTGATATGAGCCCTATAACGGCATAAGTAAGCCCAACTTTGCTGATACATCGTTGTTAAATGAAAAATTATTTTTTATAAAACATATATATTTCAGCCACTATTGATGCACACATCCACAGATTCTTTGCTAAGAATGTGCTAAGTACAAGCACCCAAGAAGAGACTCCTCAGCCAGCCACTGCAACGAAGACGCTTCAGCCAGCACCCATGAATTCTCCTCAGCCAGTTGCAACAAAGAAGACGCCTGAGCTCCACAAGAGGTTCCAGTCATCAGAATTTGTTGATAGCAGTAGCAGTGACATCAGTGATGATGACACTGGTGTCTCTGCTACTGTTCTTACACCTCTGGTAAACATACCGATGAAAGTGCCAAGACAGCAGCTTCCTAAAGACTCCTCCCCCTGCAGACGTGAGGAGTGCATTAGAGCGAAGGAAGAGCTGTCAATGCTTAGGGAGCAAGCTGGGGTTTTAGAAGCAGCCAATAGGAAGCTTACTAGAAACAACAAAGGTATTAGTTAAATTCAGTTGTTTACTTTTATCAAGGTTTGAATAACACGTCAACAGCGAGATGTCCGGAAGCATTTAACATCCAAAAGCACTTAGTATTTCAACAAATCAGAATTAACACAACTGTTCCATCAGTTTGTGTATTTATTTTTCAAGCTAAATCCATATTGTTTGTTTGATTGATTTTTACTTTATGCCTTCTTTTTTCTGCCATATTTAAGTTTCCTTCAACAGTTATTACTACCTTACCACAAGTCCCAATTTTTATCATCAAATTTCAGTTTTTAAATATACAACAGTCTGCTTCACAACCATGTCTACCTGGATGGTCTGTCACCACTGCTAACTACCATTCCACAAGAGGATATGGTCGACCAAGATTTGATAATGCCATATAATATACAGCCCATATATATATGACACTTCCTTGGAAATAACCTTTGACATATTTTTTTTTAAGATTTGGAATTAAAGTGCAGTTCAACAGTAATTGAAGCAGCTAATGGTACAGATGGTAAACTGAAACCTGGGATTGTGTCAGATCGAAGTGCTGCTCGGGAACATAAGGTAAACATTTTTGAATCTAGACTAATAAGCTTAAAACTGTAAAAAAAACAACCAAGAAAAGTTAAATTTATAAACCCCATGTGCACAAGTTTATCAAAATAAACAGAAAATACAAATTTCTCCTATGTATCTTGTAACATCAGACATTAACAAAAATACAATAAAGAAAACAATTAATGTTAATATGCAAAGGATTGTGTTTTAAATGTGTCTCAACTAAGTATGTAAGCTATATGCATTAGTCCAATAATGAAGCAACTTCATATGGATACCAACCTAAATGATAGTATTGCATTCTTGTGATCTGAATATGGTAATTCTCTTTTTATTACAGATGGTAGAGCTGGTGCGAGGCTCATATGTATATTTATACGAAAAGCAGTTGAAGCTTGCCACAGAATCATCTAAATCTATGACAAGCCTTGCGCGTCATCTTGTGGATGTATTCTACAGCATTCATGAACAAAAAACTGCTAATTTGACGGGAACAAATGGCCTTAAAGCGTTGGACAAAACCATAGTTGAAGCTATTATTAGTAAGCAAATTTTAAACAGTGACAGAACATGTCCAGAGTAATTCTGTTTCATCATAATTAAATAATCTTATTTTGACAAGGTACCATACCTTCTCTAACTAGAGTTATGTTGTTATGTTGAATTAAAACATTACATGCTCAGCTCAATATGAGCATGAAACATATTTCATTTGTTGTGCTGTACATTGTTATTATAACATTCAAGAAGAAAACAGATGTAATTTAAAAGGTTCTTAAAGCAGGATGTAGAGAACTTATTTAATGATAATTTTGATATTTTGATCCAAAGTCTGAGCACGCAATTGAGTAGAGCAAGAAAAAAGTTTTATAATCACTGGGTCTGGTGTCTGTCTCTCAGCACACTTTTTCAATTGTTATACACATTATTTGCTGTAAGAAATTGACAGTCATCACAACGCAGAGGGTGATGGCCTATTGTAGGTAGAGGTTGCTAGTGCAGAGTTTGTTTTACCAGTCTAATGTCTGGGAAAGTTTTGTACCATGCTTCTTTTGTTTTACAGCCTACAGTGTATCCTGCGATAGCTTTAAAAGACAATCACCGGCTGAAATAAAACAGTCCTTACGAAACAAACTTGGATGTTTGAGGGCTCCATCCAGAAAAAAAGCTGACTGAAAATATTCTGTGATATATAAGTGTCTGTTTATTTAGGTCTGTCACTTGTTTATATAACAATGTAATATCAAAACACAGTTTGTTATTATATTAAACATCATTTTTGGATAAAAAGCATAGAATATTGATCAAAACATATCCATTAGTCAACATACTCATTCAACAATTTATTGACTAAATACAAAAGTTTATATAAAAAATACAATGTTTGTATTCTCCGGTCTTTGTAAGCAAATGACAGACCTTATTAAATAAACTTTAGTAGCTTAAGAATTACACTGGTTTTTTACTTTTGTATTATTTAAGCTGTTTTTTGCATTGAGTGTCATCTATGCATGCAACTGTACATAAATATGTTCTAGTCATCTATTTTTATAATGTTTTTGATTTGTTTACTAAATCATCAAGTCCAAAATTGTTGATTTGTATTAATGGACGTGTTGTCTTCTGGGCATTTTTATGTACATAAAAGGTTTCTAGTCATCTGCTTTTTTATTTGCGTTTTATTTGTTTACTAAATGTCCAAAATTGTTTATTGTTTAACAGCATTAATTTACATTTCACTGTATTGTTTATTATTACTCATTATTAAATGTCTGATTTTGATAAAATGATCTCATTTCTATTAGTGCCAACATTATTATTTTGTCCCTAATGCATACTTTTTTTAAAAACAATGGAAGCATGTTATATTCATTTTACAGTATTTATCTTTTTGTGCATTATATGTCTGTATATAATATGTTCTTACCTATGTTTTTTATTTATTTTTATTTTTCTGATACCCTACCCATAAAAGATGTGAGGGTATATTGCTTTTCACATGTTGGTAGGTCAAAACCTGAAGACTAGTCTACTTGTTTCTTATCAATAACTGAACAATTAATTAATCAGCAAAACTTCCTATTTATTCAGGTCAAGGTTGCCATTACCCTTTGCTTTTAAATCGGGATATTATTTGGCAGCAAATGGGTCATAGTAAGTAGGGCTGTAGTGAATACACTATGGGGCGAATACGATACGTATCATGATACAGGGTCACAAATTCGAATATTTATTCATGAATATTATGCCAACAATATGTTACAGTCTGTCTAGATTAAAGTGCTTATAATTACTTTATTACTAGTCAATACTAGTGAAATAATAGTTTTACAACACTGTTCAAATGCTTTGGCTTCATATGAATAGGACAGGAGACACAGTCAACTGTATTGAAGTGTCAAACTGTTTATTAGGTTACGAAATCTGACAATATAACAATCCAAGATGTGTCATATTTTTCACTAGTTCTAGTATAAATAATGCATTGTTGTCTATATTCGGTTCAGGACATGGCGAATAATGAATACAAATCAGATGGAACTGGATTCGAATAAATCGAATATTTGAATGTATATAATCGCTACAGCCCTAACAGTAAGTCTTACAAACATTTGTGAAATCCTGAATTGATGATTTGTATTTTATAACTTTTAAAAATTTGCAGTGCCTTTGTTCTCTAGTTAAATTGATTTCGTTATCAATTTTCATTTAATTGTAACATCTAATCCAGACTATTGTCCAGCATTTTAATGTTCCAAATGGGCGGCATATTAAAACTAAACTGGTTTTTGTCTGGTAAAAGTGTTTTTATGAAGTGCAATCTTTTGTTTACTTTCTATGCTATTGTAATGAAACTAGACACACTTATCATATGTCATTAGTCCTAGACAAATTGGTATAACTCAATTATGTTGTGAGTTGTGGTCCTTTTCCACCAATAATTTAACATGTAACACAATATGTACTATCAATATCACATCTGAACGGATCTCATTCTTCTTAGTGCTAATACTAGAAATCCATATTTTTATTGTGCCAAATATTGTATACTTATTTTTTCAAAATTAAGTTATAATGTTGTTGATTCCTAAAACTTGTTTCTCTTCCATTTTATAAATACAGCATAAGTTATGATGCCAGTCAAAATGCAATATGTATTACCTCCATAATGAATTTTTTTTAGACTTGTCTACATGTATATTTTGGTTTCTTTTTTATGTCAATGTTTTGTACTTTTTTATCTGTTATGTTCAGGTTATGTTCAAAGATAAATAAATATTTTTGCAAATGCCAATAACTCTTTCTTTAAATATTTAACTTCTAGCTATGTGTAATTTATTTGCAAATAAATGCTTTGCGAAAGCTTTGCTAAGCCTTTGCAAAAGCTTTGCGAATGCTTTGCGAAAGCTTTGCGAAAGCTTTGCGAATGCTTTGCGAAAGCTTTGCGAAAGCTTTGCGAATGCTTTGCGAAAGCTTTGCGAATGCTTTGCGAAAGCTTTGCGAATGCTTTGCGAAAGCTTTGCATAAGCTTTGCTAACCATTTGCAAATGCTTTGCGAAAGCTTTGCTAACCATTTGCAAAAGCTTTGCATACTATTTGCTGCAACTATTCTGCAAAGGTTTTGCTAACATAAAAAGTAGTATTTTCAGAAGCCTGCTAATGCTTTGCGAAAGCTTTGCAAAAGCTTTGCAAGTTTCGTTCCAATTCTACACGCGTGCGGAATATATTCCGCAAATATTTGCTGCAACTGTTCTGCAAAGGGTTTCGCAAACACTTTGCAAAGGAAATAAATATATTCCGCAAAGGGTATACTTATGCATGGGATTCCTGCCTAGATATTATGAAATCCATGAAGTAAATAATTCAACCAAAACCGTCATGGTTTTTACCAACATTCAATTGTATCACAATGTATTACGTATGGCAAAGGAATACAAGATGGTACACATTCATTCTGACATTGGACCGAACAGACCCCTAAAGCAATCCCACGTGAGCTCTCCACATGATTTTGCTATACACCAAGTTTGGTGTAAATATGACAAATGAAACTAAATCATCTTATATTGAGGTTGTTAGTCAGGTATAGAGGGAATATAACCTGTCTGTGTGCCATATAACCCTAGGTGTTAGCCAAGGGTTATATGAATCACAGACAGGTTTTATTCCCCCAAATACCCTGTCAGCAACCTGTATAATGAATTTATAATACTGCAAATCCAATTTTTCAGTAGAACTATGTACAACAAGCAAGGTTTTAGGTTTTAGCTTTGAATTTCAAATCTGCATAGATCTAGTCCAGATATAATAATTACACATATGTATTATTTTGTTTTATAAAATATTTAGTCTGATTTAGTCATGAATAGAAGATCAATAATTAAAATATTTTCCTTTCCAAATATTACAGAAATACTTTCTTTAGATCAAATTTCTTTTATTTCACTCGCGCGTATATTGCCTGTATTATATAACCTATAATGTACCTCAATATACATTGCTATAAGCACTCGCTGAAGACAAGATTTATTTTCAAGCACCTAATCACATTGATGTTATCGAAATGAACTAAGCTCAAAATATAATAGGATTTTAACCTTTCATTTAGATTTTAAGTTAAGTTAATATTTGGTGTTGCCAATAGCCAAGTGCCTTATTTATTCAGTAATTGGATTCATTACAATATTTTGAGGGGTGAAAGTAAAAAAGTATGTCTACTGCTACATCTATATGCAATATAGAATGTTATAGACAGAGTATTGCTTTCATCCCTCAATTTATCTATCAGCAGAATCACCACAATAAATACTGACTAACAGAGCTAACCAATCAGTTTTTTTTACATTATCTCCATGTTATTGTATCGTACCATACTGAAACTTAAGCACATCTCTGAAGGACACTGGCAGCAAATGAAAAAAAATGTTACCACAGACATTATTGATCAATTCTGTAATGATTTCATAGAAAGTACTCAAAATATCATTTTAATCTTTACAAACTATATAAGACATCAGTATCAATGCTGGTGGGTTAGCTCTTTCATCAGTATTTGTTGTTTATATGTAGAATGCTGTGACCGTTTTATTCAACTCACCATGTAATGTATCCCAGGATCTCCGCATCTGACATGTTTCTCAACAATGACCAACAGATACACCAACAATTAATGAATGCAGACCTGAAATTAAAGAGTAAATTTGTTACACAATCTTCAGTAAATAATAAACTAAAAATATCCTTCCAGCTCAATTTTGGCATGCAGACCTCTCCAACAAAATTTGTTCAATTACAGTAGACATCAGTGATGGATAATCAGACAAATTTCATAATCGATTATCGGATCGGTTTGAAAACTCATGATCGAGAATCGAATTAGAAATAATCGATCCATATTTAGTTTTTTAGTGTAAGTATAAGGCTGACAGTTAATTACATTTGTACAACTTTATTTATCTCTTTTTACCATATTTAACATCAATGGGGTTTGACATTACTCTTATATCATTGTTTTTGTATGTTTACTTTGTATATATTTGTATTTGACTGAATACATCGACGACTTCCCAGCTTAAGTTTACTTTAAACTTATTTATCTTACATCAGTAGTGAAACAAGTCCTTACAATTATCAAACTATTCACTCTTGATGACCGTTTCCTGGGTAACAAACCAGTACTCATATCAAATCAGGGATTGTGTAGGTTGTGATCAAACCCTGCACTAATGTAGAGGTGATATTTAGCCCAGTTAAAACATATAGCAGCTTTTACAATGTTTAGTGGCATTTACAGACCTATAACAGAGTTTATGATGTTCAAGATGGTTAGATCTATAGCAGAGTTTATTATGTAAATCAGTGTTAAAACCTATTGCAGAGTGTATGATGTTTAGCAGCATTAAGAACTATAGCAGAGTGTATGATGTTTAGCAGTGTTAAGACCTATTGCAGAGTGTATGATGTTTAGCAGCATTAAGACCTAAAGCAAAGTGTATGATGTTTAGCAGCATTAAGACCTATTGCAGAGTTTATGATGTTTAGCAGCATTAAGACCTACAGCAGAGTGTATGATGTTTAGAAGCATTAAGACATAAAGCAAACTGTATGATGTTTAGCAGCGTTAAGAGCTATTGCAGAGTTTATGATGTTTAGCACAGTTAAGACCTATAGCAGAATTTATTATGTTAATCAGTGTAAAAACCTATAGAAGAGTGTATGATGTTTAGCATGGTTAAGACCTATAGCAGAGTTTATTATTTTTAGCATAGTTCAGACCCGTAGCAGAGTTTACGATGTTTAGCACAATTAAAACCTACCGGTATAGCAGAGTTTATAATGTTTAGCACAGTTAAGACCTATAGCACAGTTTATAATGTTTAGCACAGATAAGACCTATAGCAGAATTTATGATGATTAGCACAGTTAAGACCTTTTGCAGTGTTTATGATGTTTTGCACAATTAACACCTACAGCAGAGTTTATAATGTTAAGCAGCGTTAAGACCAATAGCAGAGTTTATGATGTTTAGCACAGTTAAGACCTATGGCAGAGTTTATGATGTTTAGCAGCATTTAAACCTAAAGCATAGTGTATGATGTTTAGCGCAGTTAAGACCTATAGCAGAATTTATGATGTTGAGCACGGATAAACCTATAGCATTGTTTATGATATTTTGCACGATTTACACCTACAGATGAGTTTATAATGTTAAGCAGCATTAAGACCCATAGCAGAGTTTATGACGTTTAGCACAGTTTAGACCCATAGCAGAGTGTATGATGTTTAGCACAGTTAAGACCTATAACTGCACAGTCAAGATAAGACCTATAGCAGTGTTAATGATGTTTTGCACAATTTACACCTATAGCAGAGTTTATAATGTTAAGCAGCATTAAGCCCCATTGCAGAGTTTATGATGTTTAGCACAGTTAAGACCTATCACAGAGTTTGTGATGTTTAGCACAGTCAAGACCTATAGCAGAGTTTATGAAGTTTAGAATGGTGAAGACCTATAGCAGAGTTTATGATGTTTAGAATGGTTAGGACCTATAGCAGAGTTTATGATGTTTCGAATGGTTAGGACCTATAGCAGAGTTTATGATGTTTAGAATGGTTGGGACCTAAATCATAGAATGGTTAGGACCTAAAGCAGAGTTTATGATGTTTAGAATGGTTAGGACCTAAAGCATAGAATGGTTAGGACCTAAAGCAGAGTTTATGAGGTTTAGAATGGTTAGGACCTAAAGCATGGAATATTTAGGACCTATAGCAGAGTTTATGATTTTTATAATGGTTAGGACCTAAAGAAGAGTTTATGATATTTAGAATGGTTAGGACCTTAAGCAAAGTTTACAGTTTTTAGAATGGTTAGGCCCTAAAGCAGAGTTTATGATGTTAGAATGGTTAGGACTTAAAGCATGGAATGTTTAGGACCTATAGCTGAGTTTATGATTTTTAGAATGGTTAGGACCTAAAGCAAAGTTTATGATATTTAGAATGGTAAGGACCTATAGCAGAGTGTATGATGTTTACAATGCTTAGGCCTAAAGCATAGAATTGTTAGGACCTAAAGCATAGAATGTCGAGGACCCATAGCAGAGTTTATGATATTTAGAATGGTTAGGACCTAAAGCAGAGTTTATGATGTTTAGAATGGTTAGGACCTAAAGCATAGAATGGTGAGGACCTAAAGCAGAGTTTATGAAGTTTAGAATGGTTAGGACCTAAAGCATGGATATTTAGGACTAAAGCAGAGTTTATGCTGTTTAGAATGGTAAGAACCTAAAGCAGAGTTTATGATGTTTAGGATGGTTAAGACCTATAGCAGAGTTTATGATGTTTAGCATGATTAAATTAAGTAACTGTTTTATTGAAAAAGAACTAGTTACTTGATGGCCAAAGTGCGTGCAATGGCAAATGAAGTCAAATCAATTATTGAGGCATGGGATAATAAAATGTCATTAACAAGTTAAATTCCACAAGATGCATGAAATAAATAGAATTATTGTTTGTTTCGGTGCAAGATGGAATGTTTTTCACCTACTCCACTTGTGAAAGTATTGCATCGGCTGCTTACTTGGTGAAATAACTTTCGATCTTACACCAAAACATACAAATATCCTCTATTTATTAGTGTGAAATGGTATACAAATGCTTAAAGGTATGTGCCCAACATCAATACAGCTTTGTCACAGATTTACAACTACAATGTATACATGTATAATTTGTTTTATATCTGAATGTTAATATACATTGTATTATGTCTCCAAATATTTCTATTTTAATAATTAACTAATACATCATTTATCATTAGCCATTGGCGAATTATTGGTTTGCATTCAAATAGAATGTTTTGAAACATATTTTTGTTCAGTGAATGCTTTACCAAATATTTATTGAATATGTTCCAAATTGCATTTAGTTTTCTTTGAAGAATGCTTCATCTATTATCAGTACATTTGGTTGAAACGGCTTTGAACTACACAATGTTAATCTAGTATCAAGTGATATGTTATTTTAATCTATTAATTGCAATTTTTATAATAAACTTAATGCCAAGATATCCAGGAATTTAGGTAATATCTTTTTAAATAAACAGACCTTAGGTTTAGTTAACGCTTGGTGTTGCCCACAACCAAGAGCCTTTGTATGGCAAAGAGATATTTCTATAAGCCACTATCAAAATTTTAAAGATCAATAGAATTCTTGACACAATTTTGAGGGATGAAAGTGAAGTCTATACCAGCACTGCTATTGGATTTACAACCTCTTCTGTAAGTGACGTCATTTCAAGAAAAAGCAATATGTGACGCACTATTTGAAAACAGGAATAATTGTTTTCGTTTTCATAGCCGTATGGGGCAAATATTGCTGTCAGTACAGGGTGACGTCACATGCGACGTTTTCTGTAAACGATCTCACTAAAAGAGGTTGGAAATCATACAGCAACACTCATATGCTGCTTCATCTACAGTAAAAGCTCACAAAAAGACCACCTCAAAAGTAAGACCGCCTCATTAATGAGACAATATTTTCAGGGCCCAGTTTTCTATTTTCATCCACATTTTAACTCAAAAATCAGACCATCTCATTGATAAGATCAAATTTCTTCAAATTTGGTCTTATAGAGGTTTCCCAGTATATGCATGTAGAGTCTTAAAGACTAGCTTTACTTTCACCACTCAATTTGATTATCAGCAGAATTTCTAAAACAAATATTAACTAACAGAGCTAACCCACCATTTTGTATTTACATTTTTTACATTATATATCATACCATCCTGAAAGTTTGCCTTATTACTAACACACAAGGACTGGTAGCAAATGTATAGTGAGTGTTACCTCCCTGGTCATGTCTCACTTCTGTCATAATTTTGTAGGAAATACTCAGAATATCATTTTAATCTTTACAAACCATGTAAGATAATAGCATCAATTCTGGTGGGTAAGCTCTTTGGATTAATATTTGCTGTTTATATGAAGGTTTCTGTGACAGTCCAACTTACCATGCAATGTGTGTCAGTATCTCAGCATCTAACAAGTATCTCAACAATGACTAGCATCTACACCATCATATCATTGAATGGAGACCTGAAAGTAAAGTAGAAAATCTGTCATATTATCTGCAGTCATTGGTTTAATAAACAAGAGGGCCATGATTGCCCTATATTGCCCACCTGAGTACATTGCCATTCTGACTGAATTAGACTAAGGTGCAAATAAATTGGTACATGTTGAAAAAATCCATTCAGCAGTTTAGCAGGAAATGTTGTTACATGTTTACATATAAGCAACAAGGCAATGTCCACTGGCCCCCATGTTTTTTGACAAAATTTAATTATTTATGTATTTTGGAAGAGGACCACACCAAATATCAAAAGTCTACACCTTATGGTTCTGGACAAAAATATTTTGTAATTTTTCTTTTAAATAGGCCCAGCCTCCAAGCAACCACCTTTATTGACAGAACTTAATAATTTATACAATTTTGTAATAGGGCCACCAGAAATTGCCACACACCAAATATTAAAGCTCTAGAACCGATGGTTTTGGACAAGAAGATTTTCAAAGTTTTCACTTCCTGTGACATACTTATGCAAAGACTGGAACCATTTATATAACTTCAAAAGAGGACCATTCTTGTGAAATTTGGTTGAAATGTCATTTATATACATATAGGGAATGATGGACATCCAATGATCCTTGATCCATGAGCACTTTGTGCTAAGGTGAGCTAACAAGCTTGCAAGGCAGACCCCTTCCCCATACATTTCAATTAATTACATACTTCACATTATTTCACTCTTATTGGTAATGCCTCAGTTAAACTGATTGGCAGGAAATTTCTCTGTGAGCAGATGACTGGGGATAGGTGCAACTGACTTATCAGAAATGCCTCTGTTGACAGGTGTCTGCATATAGGTGTGTGCTTGGACAGGTTAAACTGACCTATCAGAAATGCCTCTATTGACAAGTGAATGCATATAGGAGGTGGTTGCATGCTGGGACAGGTTAAACTGGCCTATCAGAAATGCCTATGTTGGCAGGTGAATGCATATAGGAGGTGGTTGCATGCTGGGACAGGTTAAACTGGCCTATCAGAAATGCCTATGTTGGCAGGTGAATGTATATAGGAGGTGGTTGCATGCTGAGACAGGTTAAACTGGCCTATCAGAAATGCCTATGTTGATAGGTGAATGCATATAGGAGGTGGTTGCATGCTGGGACAGGTTAAACTGGCCTATCAGAAATGCCTATGTTGGCAGGTGAATGCATATAGGAGGTAGTTGCATGCTGAGACAGGTTAAACTCGCCTATCAGAAATGCCTATGTTGATAGGTGAATGCATATAGGAGGTGGTGAAGAAAATGGTTTAGACATTCTATTATTATCATCAATTTATTGATTTTATTTGTGTTTGTTCAAGCCTTGGTGCTATAAAAATACTGATTATCAGAATTATGCATTATAAATAAAAGCTGAAACCAAGATTGTTCAGGTATAAAGGCCTCTAAATCAGTTTATACCCATCAATGAAAGGTTCACCATGCAGTTGTAGTACCACAGTCATAATGTGTATGCAGCTGACTGGCCATTTTTCACTATGACTATTATTCAATCAGTATTCACTTTTCAGCTCAGTGATATAGTGTCATAATTTTGCATCTAGAGCAAATTAAATGATCCGACTTTGGACAACTTCGTCTGTATATGGTTGACAGTAATGCATTTATAAATAATGTGGACAAGGGGGGAAATAATTTAGTCATTTACATGTAAGAGGTATAGACAGTTGTCTTTTTATTCAATCCCATTTCTACAACTAATATAAGGAAGTTCAACATTAATAACAAGAGGGCCATGATGACCTGTATCGCTCACCTGAGACCATGCCCTCTGGCAGTCATGGTCTTTAACAAATAACATGAATTGCAGGAATACAGAAGAATGTCACCCAAGGATTTCATAGAGACATTTTGATCAAATTTCTTGAAAACCAGGTTGCAAATGTGACCTATGTTTTACTATGATTTGATATGTTGACCTAGTTTTTCACCCAATGTGACCGTACTTGCCCATAGATCTTACAGGTATTCACATTCTGTTTAAATATGATTAGGACTTGTGGAGTATTGAAAGAGCTAGAGTGTAAACATGGGTGTATCATTATGGCATTTTTGTAATATAAGGGCCATATATTGATTTGATCCATAATTGAAACTGGCCAAGAACTGATGCCCATACAGTTGAAACCCGTTATGTCGACATTACAGGGACCTGATAAAATATGTCGACATATCCTAATGTCGACACATCCGATTCCAGTACTGGCAAACTTAATTGTCATGTATATAGGTATTTTTGCTATGGTGGTGTTGTAAAACTTACCACTCATGTGTTTTGCTGCAGGTGTTGTAAAACTAATTGAATTGTGATATTTGGTATACTTTAAATAAACAATATCACAGACATAATATATGTGTATGTTCGATTTTTATGTTGTTTTTCGGGTTTAATGCCCTTTTTTCAACAATATTTAATCATATACTGCGAGTGGCTGAATTTATCAGTTTTACTGAAACTGGTAAATATTCGCTGCAACACTTATCAATTACATTGCAAACTACGATGTTAATTTAAAGATCATTTTACAAACTGTGAATGAATTAATTGTGACACAAACAATAGGTCGAGATAAAATTGTTTATCTCTTCACGGTCAATTTACACCTTTTCAATTTCATTCACGTCGAGAGGATG
The DNA here is from genome assembly GCA_032209605.1 of Mactromeris polynyma. Lineage (NCBI taxonomy): Eukaryota > Metazoa > Mollusca > Bivalvia > Venerida > Mactridae > Mactromeris > Mactromeris polynyma. The sequence goes on from JASFXZ010000036.1 coordinate 4,483,935, forward strand.
TCGACACAAACAAGTACATTAAGGTGTGAAAACACTCTTTTGGCAAGAGAAATCACGTCGACATAGCAGAAATTGTCGACATAGAAATGTCGACATATAAATCATTTTCCATATACAATATATAGCGACAGAAATCGGGACTTTACAAAATATGTTGACTAAACCGGAATGTTGATATAACCGATGTTGACATAACGGGGTTCAACTGTATATACATTGTATCCATGTTTGATTAGGATTGCTCAAGGAATGTGGATGCTTAGTGTTAACAATTAAATAGCAGATGACAGATGGACTGACAGCCAAAGATCCAAATAGCTCACCATTGAGCACTTTGTGCTGTAAAACAGCAAGAAAACTGCTATGTTGCAATTTGCTCAAGGTTCTGATTTTTTTCTGGCCAACTTCAAGTATTATTGTACAACAGTAAAAGTAAGTGTAGAAAATATGATAAAAAATAATTTACCTGCTATCTTAGGTCTCTGATTCCCAACTAAACAATGTGTCCATCATTCCGCACCAAACACCCCACATTGTTGATATTCAGGTGGTTGCAGTACATGGACAAAATAAACCAAAACATGTTTTAAGCAATACATATAACCTAAGAGACTGTGTGAGTGTCTGGTTCATTCCGTAATCTAAATAAGGAATAACATTAATAAAAATAATATATAGGTGTAATATTTATGATATTCTTATCTAAATGATTAATAAATTAGTTATATACAATGTTTTTTATATCTACACTACTGATAACTTAACATATCGATATCTACACTACAAGCTTCACAACCAAACCCAAAACACTGACAGCCACATGGAACCATCTTGGTAAGAGAACTTATAGAGAAAGCATTTTCAGAAGGGATGTATTGGTCACTGTCCAAAGATACATGGAGTGGACCATTGGGTTACAACCATGTAACATTATCACAGGAGGAAACTGAATCAGCATAAACAAGTGAATCATATGCATCAGTTGAATGGACAACACATCAAAAAAGAAAGATGTTCATACAGCAAGGATATGTGAAATCTGTATTTTATATACAAAAACACAATGGAGAAGGGATAAAGGGAGAGCACACTGGAAGGGATTACGGGACAGAAGTTGTGTCAATAAACAAAAAAAATGTCGTTCACAAATAACACAGAGGCCAACAGAAAAACCTCCTGTCAAGAAAGATACACACGTACAGGGAAGGGGATATGTATTGAAAATAAATGCAAAAATGCAATATTAATACAAACTCCTAAATGAGGCTAGAGGACTTACGACTCCTCTGCCTAACCTTGTATCCTGGAAATGACCATATGACCCTTAATCACAACCTTCAAGTAAACCTAAATCCCTAAAACATTAAGACCCTGAACCTTGAATAATTTAAGAAAAGTAAATGAAAAGTTGAAGAGTCGTTGATTGTTGATACATTATCTGAGGTTAAAATCAAGGTGTAAAATTAGAATTGTCTAACTGCCTATTTATAAACAAGCAGATAGAACAGTTTCGCTTCCACCCCTCAATTTTCCTAAGGGAAACAGAGTTTGCATTGAACATGACCTTATTTAAATTGAATAGTTGAAAGGATAAATCATGGCCGTTATGAGCTTCAGACCATAATCGCTCCTTTATGCAAGAATAAGATATATGCAGATGAAGTATTTGGAATAATTTTAATGAAATTTTGATGCAAAAAAGTTCCGAAAAGTTCCTTAACCTAAACCTTAATATGAAATTTTATAATTAAATAGGTTCAAACGTATCCACTTATAAAACCTACCATGCACTTAAATTGAAATTTTGATGCAAAATAGGTTCCACATGTTTCCTTAAATGAACCCTAATATGCAATTTTGAGTAAAATTAGGTTCCGAAAAGTACCCTTAACCTATCTTAACCCTTATAACTGACATTTTTAATACAACAATAAGTTAATGAAATAGTTATAATATTATTGAAATCCTAAGTGAGGTTATTTGCTGCTTGAAATTTTGAAGCAATAAGTGCAGAATTCCAAAAGGTCCTTAAACCTCATTACCATGTTCAATATGTCTTCATTTAACCAACTTAGCATGAAATTTGGAATAGGGTCTGGCCGAAATGTTGCCATATGATGCAAATCCAGAATACCCTTAAATGACACCTAAACAAAACAATTACACAAGAGAAATAATTACCTAACTCAAAGTTTTGTATCTTAACCTACTTTATGGTAAATTAAAAAATTCTGAGATAAATTGAACTAAAAATGTTATGACTTCAAACTAAAAAGGACAGTTTTTTTGTCAATCAAGAAGTTGTCCTAAAAATGACAGTTTTTTGTCAATCGAGAAGTTGTCCTTAAAAGGACAGTTTTTGTCCTGAGAAGGACAGTTTTGTGACATTCTATAGAGAGGTGTAAATTTATTTTACACAAAGGCCAAAATTTGAAAGTCCCCAGTCAAGAACAAGATGCTGCCTATTCGAATAGAAAGAACAAATACTATAAAGGACTCACCTATCCAAACAGAGAAATTAGGTTCGAATAGATGTTCAGCCACATTACAGCATTGCCTCACATCCGGACAGGCAGCTCAAAATAAATTGATCTCATTGTCAATGTACATTGTGTATTCAATCTGATTTCAGTGTAAATTTATTTTACACAAAGGCTAAAATTTGAAAGTCCCCAGTCAAGAACAAGACGCTGCCTATTCGAATAGAAAGAACAAATACTATAAAGGACTCACCTATCCAAACAGAGAAATTAGGTTTGAATAGATGTTCAGCCACATTACAGCATTGCCTCACATCCTGACAGGCAGCTCAAAATAAATTGATCTCATTGTCAATGTACATTGTGTATTCAATCTGATTTCAGTGTAAATTTATTTTACACAAAGGCTAAAATTTGAAAGTCCCCAGTCAAGAACAAGACGCTGCCTATTCGAATAGAAAGAACAAATACTATAAAGGACTCACCTATCCAAACAGAGAAATTAGGTTTGAATAGATGTTCAGCCACATTACAGCATTGCCTCACATCCTGACAGGCAGCTCAAAATAAATTGATCTCATTGTCAATGTACATTGTGTATTCAATCTGATTTCAGTGTAAATTTATTTTACACAAAGGCTAAAATTTGAAAGTCCCCAGTCAAGAACAAGACGCTGCCTATTCGAATAGAAAGAACAAATACTATAAAGGACTCACCTATCCAAACAGAGAAATTAGGTTTGAATAGATGTTCAGCCACATTACAGCATTGCCTCACATCCTGACAGGCAGCTCAAAATAAATTGATCTCATTGTCAATGTACATTGTGTATTCAATCTGATTTCAGCACCCATTTAATAAACAACAGTCTAAGTTAACACCATTTGGACAGTTTTTTTGTCAATCGAGAAGTTGTCCTAAAAAGGACATTTTTTTGTCAATCGAGAAGTTGTCCTAAAAAGGACAGTTTTTTTGTCAATCGAGAAGTTGTCCTTAAAAGGACAGTTTTTTTGTCAATCGAGAAGTTGTCCTTAAAAGGACAGTTTTTTGTCAATCAAGAGGTTGTCCTAGAAAGGACAGTTTTTGTCCTGAGAAGGACAGTTTTGTGACATTCTATAGGGAGGTGTAAATTTATTTTACACAAAGGCCAAAATTTGAAAGTCCCCAGTCAATAGAGTATTCGAATAGAAAGAACAAATACTAAGAATACAAAGAAATCAAAACTATACCACAGAACTAAACCATAAACCAATCAACAGTTCTTAAAACTCAATACAATAGTACACAATCCTAACACTACAGTTATCTACAGGTATACTAACTCTAAATGTTGAGGGGTGAAAGCGAAACCAGTCATTCTGTATTGTAAGATACAAGATTGATTTCGCTTTCATTCACTCTCATTATTGCTCAGGAGGCAGGGGGCGCAACTCCCTTCAGATTCTTCTCAGTGTATTTTAGAAAGCATACTATAATATCATAAAATATTATTGTGTCAAAATTGAAGAACTGCCTTAACCTTGCATATTTGTTATACCAGATAAAATAAACTAACAGTTTCAATTGTAGTACTATTCATGGTAACTGTAATATTTTATTTTTCAATTGCATTTTTATATCATTATTTCTAAATAAAATGTAATGACTTCAAACTCACAAGTTCCAGGAAAATCACATTCCGGCAGCCAGTTCATTCTGATTGGATGATAACCATTGAACTTCAAAACTTCTCATTCACACAAAACCTGAAAATATATACACACCAAATTCTAAATAATTCCACCAAAAGAAGTAACAATGCAAGGGAGACTGGTTGCATTTAGGTAAGAACATGTAACAGTATTCAATAATACAGCAGTCAGTTGACCATACAAGTTCTGGGTTGCCTACCAGTACTAACCACTGTTGTTCTTCTGCAAGGAACCACTAACTTCCCAGCATGTATTAGAGGTGTAGTATTAATGACCTCAAGCAATAGGACCAAAATACTAAATCAAATGAGAACGGACAATGACATGAAGTATTAGTTAGACTCGGTTGAACCCATTCTAGAGGGAGGAGAGCTGTCTTCATCAGTCTGAAAATATAAACAGTCTAATTTTAAGGTATATAAACAAATAATAAATGATAGAGAGGTAAAGGAATGAACAAACATAAAAAGTTGAATGATGATGAAGAAATGAACATGGATGAAATGATTGGTAAATGTGGTTATAAGAGATTTATGCTGATGGCAACATGATAAATGGTCAGGGAAGGAGGATGCAATAATGTGTTGTTACTTAACAGATTCCTGTTTTCAAAGGACAAACTGACATAGAAATCAATGTGACCTACAGAATAGCAATAATTCCTAACAGTAATTCATTTATCCTGATGTGCATACCACTAGCAGATCCAGGGGGCACATCCGACATCCCCCTAAAATTCCCCAAGCTTACATAACATATTTATGAGTATAAATACGAAAATATACAGAGATCTTTAAATAAGCAATTTAAAAATAAGCGATTTTGATTTATTGAAGCATATATATTCTTCAATGTTGATGTTTATAAACAAAGAATAAAACAGTCATTGTCGTTTTATAAGGTTTGAACAATATCAAAATTGACCAAATATTTACGCTCCCCAAATCCGAATCCCAGAGCTGCCCTTGCATACACTCCGGACATGGAAGTACAAATATTGTTAGCTGATTGATATTGACACAGGGGTCATAGTTCTAGATCAATACTAACTAACAGGATTCATTTTAGGTGAAAATGGAAAATATACCCTTATCCTGAGACTTGAATGCTCAGTCCTGTGCTCTACCAACTTACCCTACCAAACAGGAATATAATGATTATAATGTATAATTTTTCATCATTATACCATTGCATATAAATGCATGTTATGCAAAAATAATAGGGTTGTTCATTTTTAAAACAGTTATGACCAATGTTAGCACTTGCTGTTTTATGTCCTTAATGTCATTTGCAGTACCGTGCATAGTGTGTGGACAAGGTCCCATTGTTGCAGTTAAAGTTGTGATAACCACTAAGCATGTTTCTGGACTCAAACATTTGACCTCATAAATAAATGCCAAGTACATGATACTACACAACACTATATTTTTACCCCTCAAACAGTCACTCAACAGCATTGATGCAAGATATTGCTATGAATAATGAATAATGAAAGTTCAGTAATTAAATTACTTGAGTATGACTCCCATAAACCCTTCTAACCACAATTTAGTAACATTTTCGACTTGAAACATTTATCCTATGGGTAAGTACTTTTCCTATATGCACATACATCTATGTGTATGCCTTGTCATGCTTTTAAGAGCCAAATGAAATTAGTGAAGAAAAAAATGGTATAAAACAAAGAAACAAGTTGTTGGCATGCAATTCCCAGCTTAATGTATTGTTTTCATCTGGTTTAACAATGTTTTTCAACAATTTTTTCAGTCATATAACCGTTTTTTCCTGGAACTAATTATAAACCAATAGTAGCTTGCTCTTCAGCAAGCAACTCACAATTTCTCTACATATTGAGGACATGACTGTAGCCAATGTCATTGAAGACCATAACCTACCCAACCCAGGGGATCAAACCAGGATCTGCCAGGTGACAGTCTGAGCTAGCCGGACAGGCTTCCCAGCTTAAAAAAGCCAATTTTAAACAATTTAAACTCTTATTCAAATCCATATCAGCAAAGTACAAAGTTTGTGTGTGATTCTCATCTTATAATGTCAGTATTTAAATATTTAACTTGCACTAGTTAAACTACCTGGTAGTAGTGAAAGCCATAATGAACAAAGTATGGAATTTTCTATTTTTCATTTGCACGAGTTGTCAGTATGCAGTTCTAACTATACATGGTCAATATTAAACTATTTAAATACATAAAATCAATAGCAATCTTCAATGTAAGTAATGTCCTTGGAACACTCACACTGATATATGTTGCATGCACATCAAATCTTCATGTATGATCTATTCCCATTATGTAATATTAAAGGCACAAAGGTCAAAATATTCAACATAAGAAATACCATATATAAATATATATAAAACCAAACTGTTAACACAATACACATTTTAACAGTGAAGGAAAAAACCTTTCACCACATAAATCTTTAGTGCTCTATATGATAGCGCTATCCAGAACCCTCTATTCTCAATTATTGGAGCCAAATATCGGCCCCTTGACCTTGCTAACATTATTGTATGCACTAGGTCCATGTCAATTTCTGTCATGTTATACTCAAGAATTGTACCCATGATAAAACTTGTTGTATGCACAATATCAATTAATATCTTACTGTACCTATTCAAATAGTAGGATAGTTTATCCAGTCTATCACACAATATTTACATGACCATTCTAAGGAATGGAGCAATTTTCAAAATTTTACACAGCCTGATATGCTGCATGTGCAATATCAAATATAGGAACTCCATTTCCTCCATACAAGTTGTAAGACCTATTCCATCAACCAAAATGACTGACATTATACACTGATGGGTTTCATTAAATTTAACTCACTTTGGGTTTTCTCTAAAGCAGTGAACAAGGAAGGAATAGTTCATGGATATTCAATTTGTGATTATACAAGACAGACTGGAAAGAATGTACTGTGTTTGAACTTTCAAGTTTTGTGAATGGATGTGACATTCCTTGTACTTCTCTTTCTCCAATTGTAATGTTTAAACAAGTTGTGACAGTGACATCAGTTTGATAATATGACATCAATCCGTTATAAGAATAAAGGAATAATCAAATCTGTTTTTGTTTTCCTTTAACTTCCTTTTCATTATGATAATGCTGTGACTATTGATCAACATGCATTCAATATGACAACACAACAATACAAATGCCATGCTTTCGGCATGCTTAGTGCACTTGCACTGGGGACAATCAGTTCATACATACACATGTATAGATGTCGTGAACAATACATGACTTGAACTAATTGCTAGATTTGACGGCAGTTGGAGGTTTCGAAGTTTTACTGTACCCAGATTCAGTACAAGCGCTTGATGACAGCCAAATCTTCACCTTTACAGTTATAAAATGTGTATCAATTTTCTATTTCTTCATAATAAATAACCTTATAGACAGGAAAACTTTTTTACAAAGGTAAAGTTCTAAGTTCATGTTCCTTACATATATTTTTTAACATAAATTTTTGAGTTGTAGTAAAGTTTCATGTTTTCATCTTTCAAGAAAAAAACTATTTTTTGTATGTTTTCACATAAATCTGTTTATAACTTTGCAATCTTTTTAAACCTTTTATTTCTAAACCTGCATGTTCTTATACTCTTTGCCTATCAGGCACTCTTTATTGAGTCTCATGTAAAGATTTGCCTCTCCCCCAGATGAAGTTATACATTCAGTTGATAACAAATCAGCTAATTTTGTGACTGTAAATTAACAATGCAAGGAGCTTGTGTTGTTGTTTCTTCTTTCATATTAAAGATTATTTTGAGGAACACACATTTACCATACATTGACTGAATGTGGAAGCATTTCAGAGTGATAGGTTTGTTATTAAAAATGACATCAACAAAAACTCAGCTCTCGTAACAAATGATTATTATTTAGACTAATTTTGAACCCAACGATAGCTACAAACCGAGATCAATGAGATCAAAAATGGTTGTAGTTTATATTAATTTTGTAACGTAGCCAATCTATAGAGGTTGTCCTGAAAAGGACAGTTGGTTGACAATGAAGTTATGTCCTTAAAAGGACGGTTTTGTGACAATTGAGTAGTGTCCTTAAAAGGACAGTTTTGTGACAATTGAGTAGTGTCCTTAAAAGGACATTTTTTTGTCAATCGAGAAGTTGTCCTAAAAAGGTCAGTTTAATGTCAACCGAGAAGTTGTCCTAAAAAGGACAGTTTTTTTGTCAATCGAGAAGTTGTCCTTAAAAGGACAGTTTTTTCCTGAGAAGGACAGTTTTGTGACATTCTATAGAGAGGTGTAAATTTATTTTACACAAAGGCCAAAATTTGAAAGTCCCCAGTCAAGAACAAGACGCTGCCTATTCGAATAGAAAGAACAAATACTATAAAGGACTCACCTATCCAAACAGAGAAATTAGGTTCGAATAGATGTTCAGCCACATTACAGCATTGCCTCACATCCGGACAGGCAGCTCAAAATAAATTGATCTCATTGTCAATGTACATTGTGTATTCAATCTGATTTCAGCTCCCATTTAATAAATAACAGTCTAAGTAAACACCATTTGGACAGTTTTTTTGTCAATTGAGAAGTTGTCCTAAAAAGGACAGTTTTTTTGTCAATCGAGAAGTTGTCCTAAAAAGGACATTTTTTTGTCAATCGAGAAGTTGTCCTAAAAAGGACAGTTTTTGTCCTGAGAAGGACAGTTTTGTGACATTCTATAGAGAGGTGTAAATTTATTTTACACAAAGGCCAAAATTTGAAAGTCCCCAGTCAAGATCAAGACACTGCCTATTCGAATAGAAAGAACAAATACTATAAAGGACTCACCTATCCAAACAGAGAAATTAGGTTCGAATAGATGTTCAGCCACATTACAGCATTGCCTCACATCCTGACAGGCAGCTCAAAATGAAATGATCTCATTGTCAATGTACATTGTGTATTCAATCTGATTTCAGCTCCCATTTAAGAAACAACAGTCTAAGTAAACACTATTTGGACAGTTTTTTTGTCAATTGAGAAGTTGTCCTAAAAAGGACAGTTTTTTTGTCAATCGAGAAGTTGTCCTAAAAAGGACATTTTTTTTGTCAATGGAGAAGTTGTCCTAAAAAGGACATTTTTTTTGTCAATCGAGAAGTTGTCCTAAAAAGGACAGTTTTTTTGTCAATCGAGAAGTTGTCCTAAAAAGGACAGTTTTTTTGTCAATCGAGAAGTTGTCCTTAAAAGGACAGTTTTTTTGTCAATTGAGAGGTTGTCCTAAAAAGGACAGTTTTTGTCCTGAGAAGGACAGTTGTGTGACATTCTATAGAGAGGTGTAAATTTATTTTACACAAAGGCCAAAATTTGAAAGTCCCCAGTCAAGAAGAAGACGCTGCCTATTCGAATAGAAAGAACAAATACTATAAAGGACTCACCTATCCAAACAGAGAAATTAGGTTCGAATAGATGTTCAGCCACATTACAGCATTGTCTCACATCCTGACAGGCAGCTCAAAATAAATTGATCTCATGGTCAATGTACATTGTGTATTCAACCTAATTTCAGCTTCCATTTAATAAACAAAAGTCTAAGTAAACACCATTTGTACAATTGCTGAGTTGTTTGTCATTATCATCTATAATGTGGCAATCACAATGAAACCTGACACAATCCACGTAATGCACTGTAAATAATCAGGAGTATGACAAATCTCTGATACACCTTAAATATCTTGGTGATCTTATCTTTTGTTTTAACATTTATACTCCTGAAAAAATTCCTCTCATTTACAAGATTTTAACTATTTATGCAACAACAAGACAACCAAGAATCACCCTTAAACAATCCAAAACCAGCTGACATATTAACACCAGAATGCCTTAAAATCACTTTTTATTAGTAAGGTACTTTAAAGTCTGATAGTACCATATGTATTACTTTTCTTTGTAAAAGATGAGATCTCAAATCAGCATTACTAATCTTTACAAAGCATTGTGTATATATAATTATTTTTTTAGAAGTCATATACTTCATGACAATTCATCCAATAATAAAATATGAGGAAAATTATAGGATCTTAAAATGCACTGGTATTTAAAGAAATAAAGTAAAATTAGCCATTAACATTTCCCAGACTATTGCAATACATCAAATAATTTGATCTTCAACAAGTGTTATAACTGAGAATGTCAAGTATTAAAACACCTATCAAATATCTTTGTAAAAAGATCTCAAAGTAAAAATGTTTCATAAATTATATAAGCAATTATATATTTTATTCATTGTACATGTAAAGTCAATGAATTTAACTGTGCATTTTTACCAAGATGTAACTATATGTACTGCTTTAGACATTAGAGATTTATTCCAAAACTAGTGGTTTATGTAAGAGTTGAGTTGTTCATCTAAGTATACCCTTATGTTCTTGTATTGATAAGTGACAAATGGCTCATAAGCCACTGATCTATGAAAACATTTATCAGAAATATGTTGACAACCTGCTCATAAATGTATTAAACCTGAGATTGTATTCAGTATGCCAGTATTCCATTTTCTCAGAATTGTATCATGATTGTATGAAGGGATTTTGCCATGTGATAACCAATGTCTGATTTTGCATTAATTAGTTCTGTTCTGGTCTGTTAAAGCTTAATATTACTTTCTCACAAATGGACAAGTGCTTGCTCTATTAGAACAATTAGTATGTAAAAGAATTATACTTTGTGATTTACCCTGTTGACTATCTAACCATCCATAGAAAGATTCATTATTCATTTGTAACATTTTTATAATGGATTGAATTCCTTCACTTAATGGAGTGCTAATTAATATTTACATTTTCTAAATGTATTCTTAAACAATAATGCCAAGCAAGAAAAGTAACCCTATGCCTTACAATATTTTAAAAATGTTGTTTGAACTTTGGACACTCAACAATATAAATAACATATTGTGTAATCATCAATATCTAAGCATATTGTAACATAATTATTGTCTATGCAATACTATTAATTTTCATCGTTTTTTTAATTTCTCTTAAGCATTTAGTGAATTGTACATTATATTCCAAAATGGTTTCAATTTGTAACACATATAGGTTTAAGTAAGAAAATTATGGCTGTCATCTCAAAAGAATCTGTCTAAAATCAAGAAATTATAATTTTTTGTGACATGAACCAACAACAACTTTCAGTTCACATGTACTTAAATGATACAATACATTTGAATGATTGAAGTGATAGGTGCTTTAGTGAAATTATGATTATGCTGTATATTGTATTTAGAAACAATTGTCTAAATTTAGCATAACAGGGACATAAGTAGTAATCAGTGGTCATAATGTTTTTTTCTCCAGTTCAAACACAGTAACATACTTTCCATATGGACTTTTATTATAGTTATTACAGTAAGAGATTGATTTTTTCCATCAGTATAATACAGTCAAACATGGCTCTACAACAACCTCTTTTCAGGGACCACTCATCAACAAAGCCTCTTTAATTATAACACAAAGGAAATCTGAACACTGAAGCAAATTATTGCACATAAAAGATACAAGCAACTTGGTGGCAGGAAAATGTCCATTATCGTGCAATAGTTCAAAATGTCAATATTTAGCTTAGAATGATATGGCCATCTTGTATGTCTTGAATCATTAACCTTTCTTTCCCAACTAAAATCTGCACTACAGGTCACTAGCTTAATATTTCCATCTTCATATCAAAAACATCACACTTAATTCTTAATAGCAGCCTTAAAAGTAATCCTAAATGTTCTTATTTAAATTGAATAGTTGAAAGGTTAAACTATGGTCCCTATGAGCCCTTAGAGCGCCACCTTGATTTGATACCTGAGTATTGACATTGGCCACACAAGAAGTTATTTCCAAGTTTTGTCAGGGATGTTTCGACAGAGATGCGGGAAAAGATGCCTGTTTGGAGAGGCCAGCAACTATCCAACAGGTGGTGGATTTTGTAAGGCACTACCAGTATGTTACCAAGGCAGTTGAAGGTCAGGGGCCAAAAGAAAATGACATATCAATAAATGCCGTACCAGTAGCAGAGACCACGAGAATAGACCGACTGGAACAGGCCATGGAAAACCAAACTAGTCAACTTGAAGCCAGTTTCGCTGTGAAGGACAAACCATTGAGAGAACTTCCAAACGCAGGCCAAGGCAGACCCTCATTTAACTTTTTTTTTTGCAAAGCACTTGGACATATTAAGAGAAATTGCCGAAAATTTAAACAATATATGATGTCCAAGAATTGGGGGGAATCGGAAAACAGCCAACAGAGAGGTCCTTTGAACTGTGAGGGGCCAGAATGTAGGCCATTTTCTGATAGTACCACCTATTAGGGGTATACAACAGCAGGACAAAATCGGACATTCCATCACAACCAAGAAGTCACAGTGTAGTGACCTGAACAGAGCAAACACTGAGGAGACTATTTCAATTCATATGGTGAGGGCAGGGTCTTCTTATGTTAATGTAAAGATAGGTGGACTCTAGGTAAGGGCACGCATAGATTCTGGTGCAGAAGTGACGATAGTCTCATCATCTGCGTATGATAGATTAGGGAACAAGCCTTGAAAAGTCAAGAACCTTAACATGCAGTTGACTGACAAGAAGTCGGCGATGAAGGAAATTGTGATGAAACCACTCGATCTAAAACTAGGCCACACAGAGTTCAGAGAACAAGTGTATGTAGCACCAATCCATGATGAAATAGTGTTGGGACATGACCTATTACATCACTTAAAAGATGTCCTAGACTTACACTTGAACTGCTTACGAATTGAGGGAGAAAGCATTCCATTGGTGACAAGTCAGAAAGATACCCAACCCTACGTGGCTATGGTAACTCTCCTAAAACGGACAGTGATACTGCCTAATTCAGTGGTATGCACTGTGTGCAAGTTGCAACATAGTTTGGGAAAATACTGTACAGAACCAGTAGAGGGGTTACAGCGCCTAATGCCCAAATCAATACATGCTTTAGGTGAAGACCCAATGGTGTGTTTAGTTAACCCCTCAAACAATTTGCAGACACTAAAGAAGGGACAGTTAGTAGGCAATGCTTTGGAGGTGATATCCATATTTGACAGTGAGGGGGAAAACGTTAAGAAAAGAAAAATGGCCCGGATGGGTCAGAGAAAAAAACAAACCGAGGAGCTGACCCACCAGTTTGCTTGGCCGGCTTAACTGAGGATAGGGAAGGCACAAATGCCACATTACCAACATCAGTGCCTGAACACTTGCGATCAATGGTGATGGCCTCAACCAATAATTTGAACAAGGAACAGTCAACAGCTCTTTGTCAACTCATCAGCAACTACGGTGATGTTTTTGCAAAAGACGAAGTTGATTTGGGCAATTTTAATGAGATGGAACATGCAATAGATACTGGGGAGGCTAAGCCTATCAAGCAATGGATCAGGAGGACACCTGCATGTTTTGCAGGTGAAGAAGCGGCACACTTCGAGAAGATATTGTAGGCAGGAGTCATACTGGAGAGTACTTCCGAATGGACTTCCGTGCCGGTTTTTTATTCTGAAGTGGGATAGTACAGTGCGCTGGTGCATTGACTATATGGCCCTCAATAACGTTACAGTCAACAACACATTCCCGCTCCCTCTGGTAGAGGACTGTTTAGATGCCCTTACGGGAAACGTATGGTTTTCTAAACAGGACGCCAATGCGCCATATTCGCAGATGGGCATTAAACCAGAGGAAAGGAAAAAGACAGCATTCATCACCAGGTACGGTCTATTTGAACATGTTCAGATGGGGTTTGGTCTAACAAATGCACCAGCCACTTACTCGCGTGTGGTCAACCTGGTTCTCCAAGGACTGACCTGGAAGACCATCTTGGCATTTCTGTATGATATCCTGGTGATGGGCAAGATCTTTGGAGAACACTTAAAAACTTAGAAGAGGCATTTAAGCGCTTCAGGGAACATGGATTGAAGCTGAAACCCCAGAAATGCTGATTTTTCCAGACAGAGGTGGAATTCTTGGAAAGAACGGTCAATGGGGAATAGGTGTCCATGACTGAGAAAAATATACAATCAGTTACCAACTGGGCAGTCCTGAACTGTTCCAAGGAGGTGGAAAGGTTCCTATGTTTTGTAAATTATGTGACTTGGTCTTTGATTTTTTCATGCCATTTGTCAATTGCCATAGTCATTCTGATGATTCTGAAAGTGTCTGTGTTGAGTCTTTCATCCTTGTTGTTGTTCAGCATATATTAGATTGTGTTCATCACGCTCTCCGTTCTTGTCTTCATTTAATATTGATCTTTGGCCAATGCTATATGTTTGGTTCTTGGCCTTTGACAGACATTGCAATTCACAGACAGATATGTCACTCAGATTGTCTCACCACATACAGATATGAAGTCTTGAAGAGGATGGACTGGCAATGTCAATGTAATTCACATAGTACAAATTTCGTACAAGGAAAATTTAGATGCAATAATACTAACCGTAGATATTTATTAAAGACAACCATATTGTTGAGGTTTACCAATAACATACAGAATCACTATTTTCTCCTGAACACCAATCCAAATGATTCTGTTTCACTTATTGGTTTTGGTCTTAAACACTATTAACAGGTTTGTTACAGGATGTACATTAGCAATTCAGAAGCTTATTTATCCAATTTGTAACCAGACAAACGTCAAATTTACTCTTTCATAAGCATGTTCATGATTCCAAATATGAAACTAGTACTAACTTCTAAATGAAGCTAGAGTACTTACAAGTTCTCTGCCTATAACCTTGTAATACTGGAAATGACCACATGACCCTTAATCGCAACCTTAAAAGTAAACCTTAATACCTTGAACCTTAATTGAGACCCTGAACCTAAAATAATTTATGAAAAGTTGAAGAGCTCTTGATTGTTGATAAATAATCTAAGACCTTGTAACTGCCAATTTATAACAAGCAGATTGAGCAGTTTTACTCCTCAATATTCCTAAGGGAAACAGAGTTTGCATTGAACATGACCTTATTTAAATTGAATAGTTTAAAGGATCGCTCCTTTATGCAAGAATAAGATATATGCAGTATTTGGTAAATTTTAATGAAATTTTGATGCCAAAATAAGTTCCGAAAAGATCCTTAACCTAAGCCCCTGATATGGAATTTCAGTATAAAATAGTTCTGAAATGATCCACTAAACCTACCACATACTTAATTGAAAAAAGTTCCAAAAATTTCCTGAAATGCACCTTAATATGCCATTTTGAGTAAAAATAGGTTCCGAAAAGTTCCTTAAACCTACCTTAAACCTTAATGTTTGACATTTTCTATGCTCAAATAATTTACACTAACTGTCCTTAAATAAATGAAATCCTAAGTGAGGTTATATGCAACTTGAAATTTTGTAGCATTATGTGCTGAGTTCCAAAAGGTCCTCAAACCTCAGTAATATATTCAATGCACCTTCATTTAACCAACTTAGAATGAAATTTGGAATAGGGTCTGGCCGAAACGTTGCCATATGATGCAAGTCCAGAATACCCTTAAATGACACCTTAGTAACATACTCCAAATTTGTCACCACGAACATACTTCTAACATCTCTGCCCAATTTATATAAAATGTCAGATTAGGTTTCAGATAAATAGTCTTCTAAATAGTTGTTACTACTGTGTTTAATATTTCCAGATTTTTTGATACCATTACACAAAATTATTATAAATCATACAATCCAAAAGGGGAACATATAAGTAAAGTATAAACATATGGATGTCTTTAATAAAAATCTATGGTTAGTATTATTGCATCGAAATTTTCCTTGTACGAAATTTCTCCTATGTGAATTACAGTCACATTGACAGTCCACCCTCTTCAATACTTCATATCTTTAGGTGGTGAGACAATCTGAGTGACAGATCTGTTTGTGAATTGCAATGTCTGACAAAGATCAAGAACCAAACATACAGAAATGGCAAAATATCAATGTCAAATGTAGACAAGAAAGAAGAGAGTGAGGAACACAATCAAATATATGCTCAACAACAACAAGGATAAAAGACTCAACACAGATACTTTCAGAATCATCAGAATGACTATGGCAATAAACAAATGACATGAACAAATCAAAGACCAAGTCAAAGCACAAAATTAAAGAATACTATACTGACACCGAAAAGAAACTGTGCACTGACTTAGAAATAAAGTTTGTAACCATTTAGATAAAACATATAGGCAAACATGATGCATTATTGTTAAATTAAATTTAGGTCATTCTCGGTATAATGTTAACGCTTGAATGACGTAGGGGTGAAAAGTAAAAGTTGCACCACTTCATCAAAAATATCAATGATCTGACTGCTGCCTTAATTCACGAGTGGAATGCCATCCCCCACGACGTGGTAAGACGTTACGTCAGGTCAATGCGGTCAAGAATACTTGCGTTGATTCATAGGAGGACATAACAGATACTGATATCAGAGGGCAAACACACATTTAGAATAAAAAGAAAAGGATAGCTGCCTTAGAATTTTACTTTTGTGAGCTCCTGCTTGAAGTGTACCAAGTCAGGGGCCTCGGCGATAATTGCCGGCAAAGAATTCCACGTGCGAATGGTGCGAGGGAAGAAACTGAATTTGTAGTTGTCGGTCCTGGATGCAAGTTGTCTAAGTTTGGTAGAGTGTTGTGACCTGGTATGTGTAGATGCAGGTATTAAGTATAAAGTTGACTTGATGTCTACCAAATCTTTCAAGATTCTGTACATCATGATGAGCTGGATCTTGGTGCGTTTTGACTCTAATGACTCCCAGCCAAGTTCATTGAGCATTTCTGTAACGCTGCTGGTGTTCCTGTACCAGTTGCTAGTGTACCGAGCAACTCTACGTTGCACCATCACCAGCTTTAATATGTACTGTTTGGTGTAGGGGTTCCAGACCGAAGCGCAGTACTAGACAATGCTTCACACCAAGCTCTAGACCTTGTGGTTTAGGACAAGAAGATTTTCAAAGTTAACACTTTTAAAATCTATTTTTAGCTCCTGTGACCTACTTATGCAACAGACCGGAACTATTCATATAACTTCGAATGAGCACAGCCTAAGGATCATTCCTGTGAAGTTTGGTCAAAAAGAGTGATTTAGGAGGAGATGTTGTTTATAGTTTCCACTATATACATATAGGGAACAAGTCCCGCCCCCTGGCAGCAATGTTTTTTGATGGAACTTAGTAATTGATGCAATCTTGTAAGAGGGCCACTAGACAATGCTACACACAAAATATCAAAGATATAGACCTTAGGGTTTTGAACAAGAACAATTTCAAATTTTACACTTTTAAAATCTATTTATGCTCCTGTGACCTAATTATGCAGAGGGACCGGAATGACTTATGCAACTTTGAAAGAGGCCCACCCAAGGATCATTCCTGTGAAATTTGGACAAAATCCATTCTGTGGTACATGTATGGGTAGAGATGTTGTTTCAAGAAAATGTTGATGCACGACGCACGATTCAAGATGCACGACAATGGGCATCCAAGGATCCAAAAGGCTCACCATGAATGGTACAATTTGATAAGTGCGTACAACAAGCAAGTATAACATAGACTAATTAGACACAAAAAATCTGATAAACACAAAATTTTAAGCAAATTGTCATACAATTTTGAATATAAGATGATATTCATTTGTCCCAGTTTCCCGAAATAATACATTATGTGTTAATTTGTGTGCAAACAAATCACTACATCTGTAACAAGCAAGCAAACCCACAATCCAACTTTCAGCAGCCCCAGGCCTTCAGTCATCACAGCACTTTGATCATATATCAGCATTTCAGGGCCACTGCCCATATCTTTAAAATGAGTTCATACACAGATATCATAAAATGGATCTTTCTTATCAAGTAAAATTCATTCATGTGTGCATGCAACATATAGACAGATCTGTAGTAAGACAAGACATTTAACTGTACCGAATATACTTGCTGTCGCACGGTTATGTATGTCATTACGATCATCACAATCTCATTTAGGTAACATTTTTCTCAATACTTTATACATCCACACCAGCTACGACAACAAAAGACAAGCAATACCCCCAGGGCCTTCAAAGAGGGATTAATGGCCCAACAGGATGGATAATAGGACTACGAACCAGAATGTTTTACGGACAACGAGTAAGACAACTACTGCATGATGGTCACTTGTCAGTGGGAAGACATGTAAGAGTATTAAGTATTGTGAGTATATACATAATAAACTGTAACTAAACTGTACCAGGTATAAATGAACTGGCAATATAACAGCATTATCTTCGGTTTATACATAATTTCAAATTATTAATCACCTATCAGGGGTGTGTGTAGCTGGGCCATTTTTCAGACTTTCTATGGAGGGGTCCACTTTTGGTCATATTTGTTTTTCAATTTTTAACTTATCGCTGGCAATGCCCATGCTTATCACAACTAATATTCTTTTGTAGCTAATATTACCATGTAGAGCACAGGACAGTATTTCAAACAAGCCATAAAAACTAGCTCAGGTGAGTCAAAATAATTTAAGTATCTAACTCTGCTAACTGAAAAATATGGAAAATTCTAACCATATTCACACAATTGAAATAATCTGAATACATGTTGACTTGTAACCTTTACTGTAACAGACTTTGGTCAATGCACTCTGTCAGACAGTCCGCCTACAGAAATGGTCTTTACTCAATATACGGAATCACATAACTACATGTATTATGCATTATATAGCATATCTTATATAATTCCATTGAAAAATAACTCTTCTATTCATGCATATTTCTATGTAGTTTGATGGAAGAAAGCCAGACAGAAAAAATAACCTATTCTCATCAAATACAATTCTCTCATACAATTTCTGACGTTTCTAAAATTCATCCAATCAGACTGAGGCTTTTTTGTCAAAGCATAGAGCAAATGTATATTACTTAAAACACTTTCAAATGCACTGGTATATACACAAAATTTGAAATGAATTACAGCACCTTGATTTTGCTTTCTGTAAGTTACACTGTCTTCCATGCATTAATAACCTACCACAGAAACCAGTCAATGCAACAACAAAACCACATCTATAAACTGACCAATTAATGGGACTAAATCACCTTCCTGGACCATTCAACATGTTACTCAACCAACATTTCTCTAACACCACAAACACCAACCAAGGATACTAATGAAAACTTCAAATGATGATAAAATAAAATGAATGAATAAAATTGTAGTAGAGAATACAACTTACTTTTTTTTATTGCTATTACTACTCCAGTCAATCAATCTCTCTACTTCTAAACGATGATGATGATTTTGATGTTTTTTGTTAACTAATGATATTAACAGGTACAAACAATAATGATCAACATGGAAGAAATAGGCAATGATTTGTACTGCATACATCATGACTTCTCCCAACTAATTTCACTGGACAGACTGAACATAATAGGCAAATGACAAAATTTAGGAAAAATGAAGTGAATAGAGTCACTTATCTGTGTGATTCTGTTCTATTCTATAGTGTCTTTTCCATGTTCTGATGACTTCTACCATGATTACTGCTCCAATGGTGCAAGGTTACTTCCATGATACTGGATTTCAATCACTGTCATCTACAAGGCAAGAAATTAATTTTTATTTGCAGTATTATAATGTATTGAATATGTCATTATATTGAATTTGACCAATGAAGCAATGTGCATATTTGATCCCACTGCCTGGATTTGTGTTGTTAAACAAATATTCTGTTGTAATGAGATTTAACTGTATATTATCAATAATTCAATGCCAGTGTAGTAGGGCTGCAATGATGCAGAGCCTGTTGTCTCTCAGTTTAGTTCAGTTTCTTTCGGTTCGGTTACATAAATATATGAAATACATAAAATTCTCAATAACTGGTACTTTACTGACTTGTAAAGAAGGAACGTGAAATACATACATTATATATCTTAAGTTCTTAAATGAATAATGCCAATCAAAAAAATTTGAATGTTCATTTTTCTTTCTGCTAGATTAAATTGTGCTGTTCAATCCCACTGAGGAGCATGCTAGTTTTCCCCCTGAGTTTTACCATAACAGTGAAGTAAATCAAGGGGTAAAGGTGCGCCCAATGTGGGGCTCGGATCCATGACCCCCTAACACTAGCATGGCGCTCTACTCACTGAGCTAAGGGGCAGCCATCTAAGCCCACACCCCTACACTTGACATCCCCCTTCTGGCATTTGAGGCTCAACCACCATGGGTCGTCAAACACCACTGCCACCATAGAAGTAAATCAAGGGGAAAAAGTGTGCCCAATGTGGGGCTCAAACCCATGACCCTGTAACATTAGTACGGCGCTCTACCGACTGAGCTAACTGGGTGGCCATCTCATCCCACACCACTACAACAGCACCAAATACAGATAAAATGATATTCATATTCTTTGTCTAAAGTGTTACAACATCAGGCAATATCTTTCCTGACGAATACGCACAAGAATATAATTATGTTTATACCTAATCAGCATATGCAGACCACCAAATTTCTTGACTTGGTCACAGAAAATGGACACTGTCCTATCTGGGACCATTAACATCCAGAATATTACACAGCGAATGAGAACATAAAACACATATATCCAAAATAAAACCATAATTCAATCCAAAGTATGTCCAATTTCGTCCATTTAATCCAGTCGTAAACATCGTAAAACACATGCAAAATTTCCATCCGCTATGAAATAAGGCACATCATGTTTACACAACACATTACAGTCAGCTACAAAAATCCGTGATTTTAAGGTCACATATTATGGTGACCCTAGAATCTAATAACGTTACGAAAAGTGTTCCGAGTTTTTTAGCCAGTATTCGACAAAGATAATTATTACACAAACTGTCTACACACCGAGCTTCTCGTGCATTTCCGTTTCACGGTATGAAAACACGCCCGAGGGATTAATTCTTTAAACTGAAAGCACGAAAAGGTCTCCGTTATACTGTGTGTACAATTACGCCAGATTGTCGTGTACTACACGGATTTATATATTATACGCCCATATTTTTAAATATCCAACACGGTTTTCACCCATCACTGTAATCTTTTTGTTATTTATAGTTTCCCTTTCAACTCGACCACCTCCGATAAACAAGACATAAGACAACATCAATTTCAAATTACTGTTTAATTTGTGATTTATGGGTAGCACTTGGGCAACCGACTACTTTGTGAGTGACCGAGTAACGTTGTCAAAATTTCATAATTAACGTAAAAGAAAAAACAGGTATTAATGTGTCGACTGTCGTAAGCTTTTCAAACATAAACGCTTACATGAAAATCTCGTGCCACAAGCACCTACTAGCGACACCTATTGGAGATATTCTAAGGAAAATCAATTATCTCCTAATTCATTACATTCAAACGGAGAAAAATACATGAAACATAGGACTTTGCATCTGCATCATTTATACATTTATAAAGGTAATAATTATGTAAATGCAGAGCGATAGGCTTAATACAAAATACACCAATTACCAATTCAGATTAACAAAGAAAGTGTTCATCACAGCTACTTATCGAGGTCCCTTTAAAGGCATGCTACTCAACGGATTGTAATGATATGAAACTAAGTACTTAATGTATTGATTATATCTATTACTTCATACTCAGAAATGCCGAAACCTTTAACCGTCCGTCTGTCCGTACGGCTTGAGAAATATGCCATACACGGCTTATTATGAGGTAAAAAACGATACATATGCCACTTTCAATGAACATTTCTCGCCTGCTTTTTAAAATGTAGAATTGAAATATCGTCACACTGGTACCAAGTTATGAACTGTTTGTCCTTCTGTCTGTCCGTGTCACACGAAAACTCCGTCTGGATCGGTTAAATTTCGCTTGCTATATATACATGTTTTGGTCAGAAAAATGTCAGGAAATTGCATCTAATTCAATTAACTATTACGAAGCTATTGCTGTCATTTAATCAGGCTGATAGCGTGGTCCGAGTGAAGTCGAACAACGCTACTGCTAATCAAACTGAAGATATCACAGTCGGATCATTTCGGCTATTATTAATATACATATACTTCGGAAGAAACGTGGCGGGAAAGTAGTTCCGATATGGCTGCCAAAATGAATGTATGTAGTCTCTGTGGAAAGTATGGCAGATATAATTTAAATATTAGAGTACAAGGCACACGCAACATCAAAGATAATGCCAAAACCTACTATGATGAGGAACGGTATCCCGATACGTCATTGTAAGACTCAATGAGGAAGTGTCGGCTAGTTGAACAAAGGTTCTTTTGGCGAAAATGAACTCGGATGTATCAGGACGTTTCACATGATTGTGAAAACATTTAAAACGCTGCAAGAAATCGTCCGCATTGTAATTTCAGATTGGATGACTTTGAGATTTGGCTCAACAATACATGAAATTAAAATTCCCTTCTAGTTGAAGAAGGAACAAAAGTGGTGTTTGCGCAACATGTTTAATCTGCATGATACAGTTGCTGTTTTACCGACATGCTTTGAAGAAAGTTTTATATCTAGCTGTTGCCTTGCTTAATGCAAGTAAAAACATCTATGCCGGAGCCAACAATTGTTTTAGTTGTTAGGCATTCTCCGTTAAATTCTGAAACATGTATGAAAGACCAAGTTGTCAATTATGATTCGTAGAATTGTACGAGGTGTCCCGATTTGAGATAAATAACGTGTACGACTGCCTCAGTAGCGTAGCTTAAAACAAACCACTCGATACATTACGTGGTATTATAAACATCTTAACCTATTGCATGATGCATGGTAATCTGAATATTTTAACATGGAAAGTTCCCGGTTTACTTTTAATCTGTAGTTATTTTTGTGACGTTTAAAAGGATAAAATATAGATTTCTGTGGAACTTCAGAACACTGTCTGTATCGTTACACTGTGTATATGTTTAATGCTATAGTGCCACACTGGCTGTATCGTTACATTGTGTATATGTTTATTGTTATAGTTTCAGACTGGTTGTATCGTTACACTGTGTATATGTTTAATGCTATAGTGTCAGACTGGTTGTCTAGTGACACTGTGTACATGTTTAATGCTATAGGCTCAGACTGGTTGTATAGTCACACTGTGTATATGTTTATTGCTATAGTCTCACACTGGCTGTATCGTCACACTGTGTACATGTTTAATGCTATAGTCTCAGACTGGCTGTATCGTCACACTGTGTATATGTTTAATGCTATAGTCTCAGACTGGCTGTATCGTCACACAGTGTATATGTTTAATGCTTAAACTGGCTGTATCGTCACACAGTGTATATGTTTAATGCTATAGTCTCAGACTGGTTGTATCGTCACACAGTGTATATGTTTAATGCTATAGTCTCAGACTGGCTGTATCGTTACACTGTGTATATGTTTAATGCTATAGTCTCAGACTGGTTGTATCGTTACACTGTGTATATGTTTAATCTTATAGTCTCAGACTGGTTGTATCGTTACACTGTGTATATGTTTAATGCTATAGTTTCAGACTGGTTGTATCGTTATACTGTGTATATGTTTAATGCTATAGTCTCACACTGGCTGTATCGTCACACATTGTACATGTTTAATGCTATAGTCTCAGACTGGCTGTATCGTGACACAGTGTACATGTTTAATGCTTTAGTCTCAGACTGGCTGTATCGTGACACAGTGTACATGTTTAATGCTTTAGTCTCAGACTGGCTGTATCGTGACACAGTGTACATGTTTAATGCTTTAGTCTCAGACTGGCTGTATCGTGACACAGTGTACATGTTTAATGCTTTAGTCTCAGACTGGCTGTATCGTGACACAGTGTACATGTTTAATGCAATAGTCTCAGACTGGCTGTATCGTGACACAGTGTACATGTTTAATGCTATAGTCTCACACTGGCTGTATCGTCACACTGCGTATATGTTTAATGCTATAGTCTCAGACTGGCTGTATCGTGACACAGTGTATATGTTTAATGCAATAGTCTCGGACTGGCTGTATCGTGACATAGTGTATATGTTTAATG
Source organism: Mactromeris polynyma (assembly GCA_032209605.1). Classification (NCBI taxonomy): domain Eukaryota; kingdom Metazoa; phylum Mollusca; class Bivalvia; order Venerida; family Mactridae; genus Mactromeris; species Mactromeris polynyma. The sequence goes on from JASFXZ010000036.1 coordinate 4,508,117, forward strand.
CTATAGTCTCACACTGGTTGTATAGTAACACGGTGTATATGTTTAATGCTATAGGCTCAGACTGGTTGTATCGTGACACGGTGTATATGTTTAATGCTATAGTCTCACACTGTTTGTATCGTCACACTGTGTATATGTTTAATGCTATAGTCTCACATTGGTTGTATAGTGACACAGTGTATATGTTTAATGCTATATGCTCACACTGGCTGAATCGTGACACAGTGTATATGTTTAATGCTATAGTCTCAAACTGTGTATATGTTTAATGCTATAGTCATATACATATACACATTGTCACTATATAACCAGTCTTAGGCTATAGGCGGTAATGATGCTTAAGTATCGGGGACACCAAATATTTTGGTGAAAATAGACCGTTCCGAACACATTTAGCCATCCTTTCGGAAAATACCGGTCGCTTTGTGCTAGTCTCAAAGAGAGATCAAATATTAAAGCACAACTATTGGAAAGGAACTTTACTACGACGTTAGTATAGGTGATACTTTGGTATAACACTTTAATTGTTTATAAGACATATCTCTTGACCAGATATTAGTTTGTCTGTGGAAATATAACGAAGTTAAAATACTAATATCACATCCAAATTAAACTGAAACATTCCTTACTTATAATATTTCTTAATATTCGTCTAAGAGGAGAAACAAGAACTCGTCAGTCAACCAATACAATATACTTTTTCATAATGTTAGTTAATTGAAAATGATCATATCATTTATATCCTCCTTCATACAATTTCGTACATATACCCGCTTCTTAACAACTGCATTTGTCACTCAATTCTATTCCATACACTTTTCAGATAGCTTGTGCTTTTCTTGAAACATTCTTGATTTTACAGACGTGAATGGTCGTCGATGTAATTCATGGCAATAAGACGAGCTTATCATACAGCTATAAACACAAATATAATTGATTAAGAAGCCACTAACTAATCATTTAAAGCACATTAAAAACAATTAAGTATATAATAACACATGTAGAGTTAGGTGGGGCAAAATGCCCATATGAGGTAAAAGGCCTACTCGTAAAAATTCTGACATCGTTAGATTTGCTGTGCCGCGCGATATTCTTTTTGTGACGTCTTACGCAGATGTGAATACCGCGAACAATTTTAATATCTTCAAAGATAAGTTTTTAATTCTCATTTTAATCATTTTACACTATTTTGTGTTAACGCTGATTTGTTGATATTTTAGTATTGCCTCGATTTTTGCCATTCGTGCGTTTGTTTGACGGTTATAATTTATGATTAGTTGTGTCTTATCCAATGTAATATACACTACTTTGAACAATAATCACTTGTAAGAGATAGATAATTAAACTTCGTATGTATACATATCTCAGGGATCATTATAATTTGCTACCTTGTATAAAGATAATCAATAGTTGACTTAGCAATATCAACGTTGACACGTTAGGACAAATATGACGCCAGAATTGCAGATGAATGGCAAACCAATCTGCCAATGTAACATAATGAACACGAATGGCAAGGCCGGCATAAAATCTCGAGGCTCTCAAAAGTTGTATGCTTAATGTGAAGGTAAGATCTAAAGAGACGATCATCTTTAAAATATGGACTATTATTGTGATCTTTGGATATGTGATACAACCGTCAAAACTTGGAAATAATGGTCATCCATTTGTGTGTGTTATCCTTTGTGTTGATGTACTCTGGCATGTTTCAAAAACACATCTAACACCATCAACACCATCCCTGTCATAGGCCAGCTTTATCATTTGCAAGTTAAGTCCACTGCCTGCAGCCTTCTTAGCAATGTTGAGACTAAAAACTTTGTTGCTAACCAAAATGTTAAGGGATGGTAAATTTTTCTCAACAGTGAAGGAATATTCATGTGAATTAATTATAAAACGAGTACTAAATGTGGCGCATGCAAATTTGTTATATGTTTAAATAAATATGATTGTGAATAAGACTCTAAACCTGGAAAAGCTACTTTAAAAAGTGTCATGGTATCAATAAAACCTGCCACATCATCAGGTAGTGATTTATTATTACATTTTAAAGCATTCAAAAGAACCGGACAGTCAAATATACGAATGTTATGACCAGCCAAAACTAATGGTTTTATCTGATTATTGCAGAAGAAAATAAACTGATCCAAAGCCTGTGAAATTGGCAAAGACTGTACAGGTCTACCATTTAAATAAAGCTGGCCATTTGAGCAGGAAATGTTGGTGATTTTGTTAGCATTGGATGAAATAGGTATCCTAGGTGTCACATATGTGCACCATCTGTTTTTTCCACACACAGCAGCTATTTGGGTGATGTGCGACCTTCGACCTAAAAATATATAGATGTACAAAATAATTATGCCGATCATGTTTTAGGAATGTGTGTCATATACTGCTATTGACTAGTGTACCTGCTATATTGAAGATCATAGATCAAAATCTTTTTCCAGTAAATGAACATGAATGGTTTTGATACTAACAGTCTCTGTTACCTTGAAATTTAACACAGTGACATTTAAAGTAAATAATGATCATCAACTACACATCACCAGTGTGACTATATACAGGCTGGATATGATGTTCTTTCTTACATGGTTTCTGTCTGACTGTTTCTTGATATTTGCATTTACAGATTGTCTAAGTCTGGAAATGGTAGTAGTATCATCATCAGCAACAATGTTGGCAATATGTCTACCTGCTTTGGAATGTGATGAAACCATGTCAATCACCATGTCTGGCTCCATGGCTTTACTACTGCCTTCCCAATTCTTGCAACAGTCATGAGGCTTTGATGTTCTGTTTTCTCTAATGGCAGTATCACATGCCTTACAATATTTACTGCGTACAGCACAACCAACCACTTTTCCTGTCTCCTTTCCTATCATAGAGCAGTGTCCTTGAAAATATAATTAACATAGTTTACATTTCAATGATGTCATTGTTCTCAAACTAAACATATTTTATAGTATATATCACATTTGCCTGTCATTATAACTCAGTGATATTAACTAAGAGAAACTTATGTTTAAAAAATACATAATGCTTAAATATATTGCTTTTTGATCCAAATTATTACCAGTGTTTGTATCTATTAGCAGACATGATATTACACCATCAGCTGTTCTGCTAAGTTAGCTCAGTAGGGATGGCTCTTGATTGCCAATCTGTTCAAGTCTCATCTTCAGATTGATAATAAATGATAACCCAGGAACACTGTTTAAGTCAACTGACTGCAATACATAAATGAAATTCTATTGTAAATGGGTTCTTAACTCAATAAAAACAAACCTGATAAACTGTCATATCCCCTTCCACTTCCCCTTTTCTGCCATGCTCCATCTACACTGACAGTAAGGCCTACTGTGCTGGACTTCCTACAATTCACAATAGCATTAGCAATATTTAAGGATAAGGTCTGAGTATTTACAACTGCAAAGTGCTTTTCATAGCATAACACTATATAAACACCAAAAGTAGTGTTTTTTTATGAAGGCCTATCTGAAATGAATTCAAACAATAATGTGCTCTATGTTGATTAGTTTTCCTGATTTTGTTAAATTTTAAGTGTTAAAATTACCCAATTATTTTTATGTAAACACGCATAATGACAACTGCATTCAAACCAATTTACTTAGTGAATTTCCAGCTATCACAAAACTGGCTACTCACACACTAAATTGCTTTAATGTATTTGACTAATGAGTCAGAATGAGTGTGTAATTGATATAACTATATTTATGCTTTTTCAGATTCCTCAACTTAATCATACTAAAAATGCAGAGACTCCAAACATCTATAACTCAAATTCGCTATTTCATTCATTATCGTGTTTACCTAAATCTCGATTATAGGGGTGTTGTATACAACATATTCATCCGTTCATAATTGAAAATATGATTTAAACAACCTTCCCATCCTATACCCAATATAATGGATAAATCGATAATGAAAGCCTTATCGAATTGGATTTATACTTGTATTTACTCCAATTAATTTTTTAACAAAACACAGATTGTTTACACTACAGTCTAAATCTCGAAGAAAGTCATACCAATTAATTACATCATTCAATAAGGTACTATATGTTTAACATGTTCAGGGTCCACTGTTAATGGCAATATTTGCTCCCAGCAATAAAATTAATATTAACTTACTCTGCAGTCAATCTCATCTCCTCTTTTGCTGCATCTTCCATGGACTCCTCAGCAACATTCTCAAACCCACTTCCTGTTTAAAATAGAACAGCAGTTGAGAGTACAAAATATACATGTACAAAAAAATGTTGTTTTTGAAATTATGAGACAATAAGGTGTTGCATTCCTTTTAGAAAATAAATATTTCATACAAATGGTTATTATTATTATTCAATAAATTTAGTCATTTATTTTCCGAGTGCTGAAATATCCGATTTGTATGCAAGAAATACACATATCCAATCAAATAGTTAACTGTACATGAACATTAGTAAGACAGGTTTCCATAAATTTGTTTTGATCCAAATTATTACCAGTGTTTGTATCTATTAGCCGACATGAAATTGTAACAGTTATTTACATTTGTACACATGCATTAAAATACAAAATAGATTACATACCAGCTTGATTTTGCCGTGCTCTCAGAGAACTTTCACTGACAGTAGGGATGTTTAGCTCAGACAGTAGGCTGTTGAGTTGTCTAACTCCAATCCCAGCATGAACAATGGCTGTATACAAAGGCAATAAGATAATTATTGACAAGTATTTTTTCTCAAAAAAGGTAGATGTTCACATGTATACTGTTTACAATATGATGTACAATGTATATCACTTCAGTTAATGCTATAGTAGTTTGGTGTCAAGCAATTTTTACTTAGCATACAGTAAACATCACATAGATACAAATGTACTTACACAAACAATTTAAACACAAGTAGAATACATGTCTATATACCGGTAAATCTCTTTAACTTAAAAGTTTTTCACAAAAAGCATACATAGATGCTTGCTAGTGGTGCATGTATCACTATGTAGCATAAAATTGTTCACAATTCCTCTTTTAACAAACTTGTATGTTCTGAACTTATCATGCATATATAAGTGCATTGCAGTTCAAACTTTCAGTATATCAGTAAATTCTACTCTATCATTACCTAATGACAACTTTGTGTTGGAATCCCATGCCCTGTTAGTGCGTCTTCCAGTCGGCACATTGTTGATATAATGACAAACTGTGTTGGAACATGGAACCTGTTAAAATAATGATACTGTTGATAATCCAATAATGAATAAAGGCTTGCACATCAAAAGTTGAAATGTTGAAGATTACATGTATTACTAATTTAATTCTAATTGAAAACAAATGTTATCAAGCAGTTTTGATGCATTGGAAATAAACAGACTGAAATACTAAGAGTTTGCCAAATGTGACTGACTGTCTGAAATGAGAGACATATCTGGTAAAAGTTAAGTCTGGTTGAGAATTTGACAAAAAATATACTATTGCATTATAAAATATTATACTTAAAAATAAATTGTCAACGTTATTTTGGACAGCATGTTAGTAAATAAGTGGACAATGAAAAAGAAAAACAGTATATAATCTACAGTGTAAAACATTTAAACTATTTGTTTAGTCATGATTTTTACCACCAGTGCCTGCAGTAAAGAAATAATCAGTTTGTTGATTATGTTGTCAATATATATTCAAATGATAGACACATATAGCAAAGACACAGGTTTAGATTTGTGACTCGTTGTGTATCACTAAATTATGCCATTTGCTTTAATTGAATTTTTTCACCTTAACTGCTTGCCATACTTCCATTTCCTAGGAATCTAAATTTAGAAACAACATGGCTTTCGATTTAGTGACGTCATACGAAATGTCAGACGATCATTTCAACAGCAAATACGAAATTTTAAACATTGTTTACATGACATTGAGAGGGTTTTTTGACCCATGGGTGGGAGAACTCGTGTCAACTGGTTTTGTATAAAAACGCTAGTTAGTCGTCAGAAATCTCGGCATTTTTGCAAAAAATTGTTTGATACGAAGAGCATCTTCAGGTTTATTCACGAGAATATGTCAACATGCGGTAGGCGGTCCATACAGCTATTAGTATGAACGCATTCAACGTTTAGTAGTAAATTTTGTATCAGTAAGCATTCACATTACCTTGATGATAGCAGATAATCCATAGTTTATCAAGGATGTTGCCTGTCGTAACTGTAGAGGGACACCACATTTCTTACATGCTGATAATGCGTCGGCAAAAACTGCAAGATCAACAACGTGGCGCCCCTCCCTCCAATCATCTTCCCTGGCACTCCTCACAGGCGTGAACAATGATGGTGAATCGTCAAAATACATGGCACTAACATGATCACCCTTGTCTGCTTTACTACAGTAGACATGATCGCTGCCTCCGGTCTCTGCCTCGACCTCTAAACAACTACTGCCTGGTTCATCAATCTTCAGTCGATGAAAATAGTTTTTCAAGGCTTCTTTCGCTTTTTCATTCCGGCGTTTCTGTTTGGCGCTCTTAAACTTAGCCATTTTGTTTACAATCGTCTGACGGATTCCGCGTTTACGACATGTCGCAATACCGCAGTTACGCTACGTATTTCGTAAAATTATAGTAAAATTATTCTCAAAAGTTTACTACTGGGTTATAGAAAAACAAATGCTTATCGAAGAAACGCGTATTATATTAATTTTCACAAGTGCTATTTAACGACATACTGAGTAACCTCCCTTTCCACATACTCGATTTCGGTAAAAACCTCACCGATTAACTCCCTTAATTAATGTGTGTTGTCCATTCTACGACAGACATGTTTCTGAAAGGTCAGCAGCCTTCTCATAATCTTTGGTTTGAATCAAGTTCTTTCCCCTAATTAATGCATTATCTATGATGCCTTTTGTAATTATGGATCGCAAAACCTACATAAACTGAGCTCTTCAAATATTTGAGTTGATGTAGATTTGGCATATGTAATAAGAACTATTAATGCAGTCAGTATTCAGACAGACTGTAATCTGTTAGGTATGTTACTGAAATATATGTCTAGACACTTCATTTCCATGGTTCATTGACTACCGTTTCCAATATGAGATGCCATATGTACAGAAACGCGAAACAACCGAAACATCATATCTAATTCATATAATTCTATTATTGCCTTTGTTGGAATTTATATTTTTCATAATCATATGATATTCCGACATTTGATTAAGCACACACACAAGTAAAATGTCGATTTCGTTACAAACAATATGTAATACCAAATTCGGCAGATAACAACGTTGTAAAGAAAACGTATAAAAAAGAGACAATCCTGTCGTTTCAAAACAGCTACGCGTATTGTATTAAGCGTATTAAAGAACCAGTTCATAGCCTTAATTATTTTATTGATGGATGAAGCCAAGAAATGAAAAGTAGATAAGATGAGAACTGACATATGAAATACTTGAAACACGACGATAGTCACACAACACGAAGAGTAATTAATGACCTTAGTTACTTCATACGTTTTCTGTATGAGATAACAGGCAATCATTGGTCAATCATACGTTATTGTACTTGATCTCACCATGACAAGCTACACTTGATCTCACCATGACAAGCTAAACTTGATCTAACCATGACAAGCTACACTTGATCTCACCATGACAAGCTACACTTGATCTCACCATGACAAGCTACACTTGATCTCACCATGACAAGCTACACTTGATCTCACCATGACAAGCTACACTTGATCTCACCATGACAAGCTACACTTGATCTCACCATGACAAGCTACACTTGATCGTAACTGTACATTCAGTTTAAAAGCTAAGGTAAGACTTGGATTGAGTTGTTTTCATGTACTCAACATTAATTGGCCATATAAAGAGTATGGTATCTGGAAATTTACAGTGGCTTAAATACAAAGTGCATGCATATCACTGTCAAGAGTCATAACACAATTCTGTAGTTTCTCTTAAACTCACACACAATCGCATAAAAGCTACTCACATATCAATTTAATACGTTCAATACATATTATATGTCTACAAACCGAAAAGAATATTATTTTGAAATAATCAAAAGTTTCATCCATGTTTTAATTCTATCTGTAATTTCCAATGCAAATACATGTAGGCCTACTATGTAATGACATCTTGTTGCTATATATTCTACGACCTCCAACTATATTCGTTACAACGAAATGCATTTGGTTTTTGTAACATATTGATGGCGATCCCTTTTACTTAATGTATTAGTGTCGTTATGTTATAATTAAAAGTAATTTGAGCGCTGATATATCTTTATTATTTATGTATATAAATTGTGTATGATGACACGTTTAGTTACAAAGCTGTATTATTTCATTTAACACAAAGATTGTTCTTGTAGCAATTCTATGTTGAGTAACACTTGCATTTTGTCTTAATGAAAGTTATATCGTCTTTTACACTTTATACACTAGCGTCTGTCAAACCTTTACTATCTCAAAAACGTTCCCGCATGTGGAAACGCCGATCAGAACGCACACATTGAAGGCATTTTATGAGGCGCAATGTGAAATAAGTAAGGGAACAGGGGTGCAAGGAATGGCCTGGCCGATCATAAGGGATAACTAAGAAGAATTAAAAAGGTCAAACGAGGGGGGTGTTAATGGATGGAATACATCACAGGACAAGTCAAATTGCACAGGGCGAAAGGAAAATACATAAAAAACAAATAGAAATAATAACCATTAAGTGATTTACAGCCTTGGAACTGTCAGTGTATGAGGATCATAACCTTTAAGAACTTTTTGATTTGTCGAGCAAACACAAACTGGAAGAGCATAATTATGTCTAAAGAACTGATACAGTTTGTTAATCACATTAGGCCTATGTAGGCCTACAGTCAAATTCTTGATATGATTTTTTTCCAATTAAACGGTGCTGACATCTGACAAGAAAGTGGACTGCTGATTTAAACTTATAATAAAGGATATTCAATATGAGATCATTGAATACTGACTTTATGAAACAAGAAACGACTACTCGGTTCAATTTAAAATGTCACAAAACACACACATCACAGTCCACTGTTATATAACAGGACCGTATTTGAAGTCGTTAGTTAATGGGCTTTAACAGCAGGCTGTCAGAGCGACCTGATTTGTAATCGTACTTGGTGCATGCATTAACATAATAGATATTAGTACAATGTATTTGTATATAATGGAGGTCAACGTCGACTAGATACCAACCACCGTTTTGATGTCTGAACCCACGTCTTAACACGTCTGTAGGCCTATCTAACTATATTATAGGCCTATGTCAGGAATACATCCGCACTATAAACAGTTGAAGACGGAAGTCAAATAATCTTTTTGGTAGCAAATTAGAAGGCATAGGCCTATAGTACTTAGCTTATGGAAAAAACATTAGTTTTCGTTGGTCAATTTGAGCCATTAAGGGACGCCATCCAAACATTGCTAAATCACTGTCTGTTCTGGTTCGACTTGGTAGGTGCTGGGTCGAGTTAGCCGCGAGTTTCATGAATCTTTCGATGTTTTATATGTCTGTGACTCTTAGGTCATTCCACAACTCAGCACCGTATGTTGCTGCCGGAATGGATACCCGCTCTATAACCGACGCTAGCGTTAGAGGATTCAAATCACCTGGCTTGCTGTCTATTGTCAACAATTAATGTAGGCCTAATGATGAGTCTGGCTTCAAATGCAGTTGAACATTTCATTGAGCGGTGTATTGCGTGAACACATCAGAGTTAATGTCATTTTTAACTTATAAAGAATCTACAAAATTCTAATTTCGGGAAAGTAGTCAAATAAATTATTTTTGTAAAATTTGTCAAGATTTTTGTGTGATGGTCCTCCATGGCTGCCATACAATGAAAAGCGTCTGCGTCATTGACGAGTTCCGGTAAAATGATGGTAAACAATGCGGAAACTTTCAGAGAAATGACTACCTGCAGTATTAAATAAGGTGAGTTTGTTGGAAAATAAACAATTGAGTAGTCTATTCCATTTAAGGCCGAACAAGTGATCATTTACTGCCTACTTGAATGTCAGAATTACTTTGCAATATGTTTTCGCGATCCCGCAACTCTCATATCAAAAATTAATAACAGGGAGTTTTCTCGACATGTGTTTATTACATTTTATATTGTACACATATTTTAGGCTCTGTTTTGCTAAAAAATGACATTGTACATGGGTTGCGCCAGAAATAAACTAAGGAATGCCATCGAGGCCAAAAATCCCGGTTGGGCATTTTTATTCATGTTACTTTTTTCGCCAAATATTGCATCCTAGAATGCTGCAGGACCTGTAACACTGCTGATGACAAAGAAACGGCTATCCTTACGCAGATGGAAGTGATGGAATACATTTGGCCAGTGAAATATTGCCATTCTTCTGCTGCTGGCCATATTATGTACAGTACTTGAAATCAGTACACCTATATCTACAGTGTATGCACAATCTCCATGTGAGTATTTCAGATTCCATGTAGTGCATCGCAGTGACAGGTATTGGGCGAGATTGTCTACTGATCTGGTGATTGAGCAGGCCTTGATGCGGAGCATCAAAACTACAGGCGGAATGACTCAAGGAAAAGGACTATCTGAATGTCAACATGCGCAGTGGTTATTGTGAATGCCTTCCTTTGTCGAAGTGAACAATGCCAAGCAATTGTTTTGTGGTGAAGAATTCTACACAAGTCCACAGCACAAAGAATTTGGCAAGTCATGCATTGAACAAGATTTTAAAGATTTTCTGTCTACAGCCAACCACTCAGGACCAATAATGACTAAGAAGGTACTAGCTCAAATATTATGGAGACATTCAATAATATTGAACTTTCGCCCAGTCCTTAAATTGTACTTGAAATTGATTGAAATACAATGTTACTAAGCTAAAATAGGCACATTAATAGTATGAAATAAATTTGAATACAGTGTAACCACCCTAAACCGGACTCCTTTGGGACCGGTTGAAAATTCCGGTTTACAGAGGTTTCCGGTTTATAGAGGGTTTTGTCATTTTGATGCCATTTCATACTCTTACCTAGGTTCAGGTCATTATTTCATTGAAAAATTGCACATCTTTCAATTTTACATTGTAACCACATAATATTTCTTTAGTTAAGAAGAAAACATAACACAGTTATAACAAACATGACTGCCTTTATTTTAAAAATGAACAAGCAAACTTGAAAAAACTCATATCGTTTACTTTGTTATGCATGAAATAAAATACATATATATGTCAAACAAGTACATGTACATGTATAATATTCTGAAAGATATTGCATCAATATTACTATATTGTCACCAATAACTGTTGCTAATACAGCACAAATGCTCAGTGCATGTTTTCCGCTAACATTTCTTGGGAGTAAGAAATGAGTCAAGTGTTGTCTGCTTCTTTGAATTACATTTCTCATTGTATGTTTGAAACAAGCTACATTTGTTTTTCAAACTCGATATTTCTCTCTTTGATCTTTAATAATTACCCATTTAGGACTACATATTCGATAATAATCCAATCATAAAGGTAATCAACGGATTAATGGTCAATAAGTAGTGTAATTAATCGGTAATTTCCGTAACAATAAGTGATTTTCACACTTGCGTAGTTAAAACGTGCCACCGCCTATCAATGTAAATCAACCTGTCAAACTATTAATAATAACATCAGAACGGAATACACAAGGTGTCAACAACAGATTGTAAGTCAATTTATGATGACACGTGCTACCGATAGTCGTTCCGGTTTTCGGAGGTGAAATTATATAGAAATGGAACCAAATTATGTTGAATTTTCGTACGGTTTCCGGAGCTCAGAGGTTCCGGTTTTCAGAGTGTTTTAATACAATAGAAATAGAACCAAAAAAATCGGGACCGCAAAATAATTCCGGTTTCGGGAGTATTCCGGTTTTTAGAGGGTCAAGTTTTGGGAGGTTACACTGTATAGTGAACATAGTAATAATTTACTATTGTTAGATATCTTTAGTAGATATATGCTTAAGAGAAGTCCTTGTCCATAAATTATAATTTGGCATTGTTAACATTCAGTGATTGTTTTTGAAAATAATTTCAGTTTGGTAAATATGCGCGATAAGGGAATTTAGGGAAATAAGAACATTGTTATTTTACTTAAAAATGTTCAAACTGCTTGCCCTTAAAAATTGTTTGTTGCATTTTCATTTTTACTTTTGAAATCTTGGGCAAAATCAGGAAAAAATTGCCATATTAAAAATTTACGTTTGATTTAAAGCTTCAGATTTTGAAATCTGGGCATATATTTAAATCTTTTCTCCCTGGATGTGATTTGTCACCTAGTGACGTAATTTTTGTGTTGTCATATTATACTTTGGCACATGATTTCACTACTTACATGTCAATAACAAACTGCCTGGTCAGAAATACCCGACCATGTTCTACCTTTCTAGGAAAAAATTACTGTTCAGTGTGTTTTTAATAATCCAGCATTATTAGGAGGTAACAACAACAACCCTTTACAAGTATCAAATCTGCAGACATCATACAACAGCATGAATGTGTCCTAAATGTTTTTCTTTCACTTCATATAAATGTTCCAGGAAAGTTATCATGTTATTATTATTACAGTTTTAAAAATTGATGTTTTGCAGAAAATCTACTACAGTGGTTGTGATTCATCTTTCAAATGACTACCCTATCAACTTTCTTGATGGTAATGAGTAAAGAGGAATCATGGTTTGGTTCAAAACCTCTTCCTAGAGCAGCATCAAATGTGATGTACCTACTGTCAACATGAGATAGTCACAGAAAATAATCATATGGACCATTTTTGAGGCCTTGTTATTGGAGTAAGTACATGTAAGCTTTAATTTTCTGACAACAATCAATTGTCAAGCAAGGCTGATGCCAGATGTCACTGTAGTTATGCCTGGTCCTGTGATGTTTATTGAAATTTTTTCAATTGATTGGATCTTAGGTAGAGGTATCTGATTCACCTATATACATGGTCACACTGCTGCTGTCCACCACTACTGCTGCCGGCGTCCTGGTGCTCTTGATCAAATATCTCTGACCACCCTATCATTTACTTTGTAGAAAAATGCTCAAGGTGGCTGCTGTCGTGTGAATTACTATTTCTATACATAATACTGGCAGTCTTACAAACATTTAATGCTAACATTGTACACTATCGCTAGACTGTGTTTGGTACATGAGAGAAATATTCTTTTATTTCTTTGCTATTTAGACAAATACTTGTGGATTCCTTTACTTTTAGTTGCTATTTAGTGACTAGTTTTATTTGCCTATCAGACAAGTCATCTAACTGGAGTTATTAATCCAATAACAATACATTTCAAACATTGTTTATTAATTATGTTCTGTATTTTCTGCAGGCCCTATGTTACTTGATCTGTATTGATGTCACTTGAACTGTGCAACCTACATGAAGTTGTGTGTGCCTCTCAAGATTTTCTCTCAGAGGTACTTAAACAAAAGTTTGTTAACTTGTAATTAACTTCACTGCTTAATTTTCAGATCAAATAGAAGATCTTTTATATGTCCCATTAAACAGAAGACTTTGGTGAACAATAAATTATATTTTGTCTTTAGGTATAAGTGTTATGGTTAAATTGTGAATTTCTACACTGTTTACATTTCAGATAATCATATTAAAGTGTAACCAATCACCTGTGCCAGAATGGAAACCTGACATTGTCCATGTCTACCTGTATTATTCAACAAACAGTCCATACCACTACAGTGTGCATGAAATATAAGGTATAAATTTGTAAAAAACAAATATTAATAGGAAAACATTTCACACCATTTGCAGATTGTCATTTAAGGGAAGTAACTTCACCTTATTTCATCAACCGTAATTTTGAAGAAACGAAATTAACTATTTTATTTAGCAGAAAATAGATTTTAGAATGATTAAGGGGAGGCAAATCCTATAAAAGTCATTTACCTAATTTTTTTTTTGTAAAGTTGTAATTCACTTATAATAAGTTAAGTTATTGAAACTAGATACTCCAGATAGCTGGAAATGTGTTGTGGAGTTCACACTTTCTGTGCAAAACTAGTAGTTTTACTGTAGAATAAAGAGGGCAAAAAAATACTTGGCTGACACCTAAATGGCAAATTTTTAAAGTTTAATATTTTAGTAACCAGTAGGTCTACATCAAGGAAACTTCACATGCTTGTATCTTATGACAATAGAAATCAGTGGCTAAAAGGATTTTACTGAGGCTTGTGAAATTTAGATTTTATTAAATTTTTAAAAAAGTGATAGTCAAATTTCAGTCAAAATGTGTCTGGAGTGTTCCTGCCACTCCTCTGATCTAATGGGGCAGCCAGTCTGATCCGAATATGACGTATATTTCTTTTGATTAATCTTTTTTTAAAGGTTTGCAAGAAACATTAATGGGGAAAATTTTTGAAGGTTGGAGAACAGTTGAACGAAAGAAGAAACAAGAGGAACATATGGAGTGCTACACAAACTCTCACCCCACCTCTCTACAGATGTTAGTTGATTTCGTTTGTCCATGATCAATTATTGTCTTGTTAAACTGTTAGCAATTGAAGTGTTTTGTATTGCAGCATTAACATGGTAGCAAACTTGTGTGAATACAAAAGAGTTAAGTCATGCTGATTCTTTTGAAACAGGTTCCTATTTATTGTTTTATAAAATTCATTTACCTTATAAATATATCTGATGAGTGGATTTTGTAAAAAGGATATGTTGAAATAACCACAACATCAATGTGTAAAATCCTAAAAATCTCTGATCTCTGTGGATTTATTTTGAGAATGATTGTTTTTATTTGTAAAATGTAGTTATGAAGAAGTTGGAACAAGACCCACCCCAGCCTGGAACTCCCCAGCTTACAACTTGGAGTATGTTGACATTATTATATGGGGTTCAGACTGGTGTCACTCAGTTTGCATCTATTATTTTTGTTTCTGCTGACGCATATCTTGTAAGATATTTTGTGACACTTACATTCAACTACTGTGGATTCATTAATTTTCGTTGGTACCAAATTTCGTGGTTTTGTCAAAATGGGCATTTCGTGGGGTACTTGAATTCGTGGTTTTTTGATTTTTGAAGCATAAATTAAAAAAGTAGTCTATAAGTCCAAAACAAATAAAATATATATGTCAATTAGAAAACAGTGACACGGACCCGAAAGATATACAGGTATTTTCTCACCTTTCATTGTTATCGATGTTACATCGTGTGGCCCCGTTCCCTTAGTTAGCCACACTATGCAAGTGTCAATTAACACATTATATTGAGAATTATCTACCTATTGTTTACATCACATGTCATTTAAATATGTCAATTAAGCACCAGTTAATCTGGCGCTAAACGAATTAACAATCAGTCAATAAAAGTTAATGCAAATCATCTTCGAAATCACTCGCTTTTGAGAAACCAAACTATCGTCTACACACAAGCTAAATATAGAATTATGTTGATGTCGTGGCTAAAGTCCGGTAACGTCGTTACACGGTTACCGTCAACTCCGGGGTTACCGAATCCAGAAGATGCTGCATCACCAAGAGAGGCTCGTACATTTCAAGCAGCCAACGACTACGTAGATATACAATCAGAAAGTCAGAAGCAGTCCAGAAAAAGAAAGCGGGGAGATTACGGCCACTACGATGACGAGTCAAGGGCTAAAATTGCAAGATATGCAATTGATAATGGGGTTGCTAAGGCCTCGAGGAAATTCTCCTCTTTGTATTGTCGAAAAGTAAGCGAGACCACCGTGAGAAGTATGAGGGACCAGTATGTGAAAGCAAAGAAGAAGAATGGGGAAGATACCACAACGTTACCCCGTTCACCGAGGGGTCCACCATTAATGCTAGGTATCGTGGATGAAGACGTACAGGCCTGGGTTCGAAGAGTAAGAATTCACGGAGGGGTAATTAACGCACGGGTTGTCCAAGCAGGTGCGGAGGGAATAATGACTAAAATCGCCCGCCAGAAATTAACGAAGTTCGGGGGCTCAGTAGAAATTACGAAGTACTACGCCAGATCCGTACTTCGGAGGATGGGGTTTGTTAAGAGGAAGGGGACCAAGAACGTCAAAAACCTACCCTTAGACTTCGATGAGATTAAGTCTGCGTTTGTGGAGAAAGTGAGCAACGTTGTAAGTGGACACAACATTCCTGACTCGCTTGTTATCAACTGGGATCAGACGGGATGTCAGCTTGTACCAGGTGGACAGTGGACCATGGACCAGTGTGGTTCCCAGCAAGTGACCATTGCTGGGTTAGATGACAAACGCCAGATCACTTTATTGTTAGCTGTTACCAAATCTGGACAACTTCTCCCCCCACAAGTGATATACGCAGGAAAGACGAACAAATCCCTCCCGAAGAATGTTGAATTTCCAGAATCGTGGGATGTCACGTGCACTGAAAACCACTGGAGTAATGAAGACAGTATGCTAAGATACATCGATAACATCATTGTGCCTTACGTTAATGGGATCAGAGACACTTTACCCCTGTCGCAGTGTGACCAGCAAGCCGTGGCGATTTTCGATGTCTTCCGTGCTCATCAGTGTGCTACAGTTATCGCCAAGTTGAAGGAAAACGGGATTACGCCATTGTTCGTTCCAGCTTGCTGTACGGATCGTCTACAGCCCTTAGATTTGTCACTCAACAAGGAATACAAGGATTGTCTGAAGGACTGCTTTCATGATTGGTATACTTCCAAGATTATCTCAGCATTTGACGAAGATGACGATACCATGGCTAATGTGGATCTGAAGATGTCAACGCTCAAACCCATTCATGCCAATTGGATCATTACTACACATGGGAAATTTGAAGATCGGCGAGATTTAGTTGTGAAGGGGTTTCAGTTAGCCGGACTTTGTTAAAAGTGATTGTTATTGTGTGATGATTACAAGTGACTGTACAGTGTGACTGGAATTGTGTTAATTCAGCGTAAAAATGATACCATCATTCATCATGATTGATCGTTAATGATATTATTATTTTGCTATTATTATTTAATAACATGTGAAAAACAAATTAAATTTCTTATAACTCTCTGTGATTGTTTGTTATTTTTTATCACTTATTTTATAACTGTCACAAACTGTATAATTACGCTATAACGACGATACATTTCACACGTTGAGATTATACTTCCAACACACTGATCACAACGATATGAAAATATTCGTGTACTGTACTTGGAAGTAGAGCTGCTAAATATAGCACACCAGATCAACAACATCATCACAGAACTGACTACTCAACTTAATAATGACGAAGAATATATAACAAACATAAATAGTAAAAGCATTAATAGTTTATTGTTATCAAATATTTACATTATATATACACCAACATGCTTATAAACTGACACAATTCACGGGAGGTAACCGCGTGTTAGCGGCGATGTTTATCTGGAGTGTACTAGTTTTCGGACATAGACTTTTCGGATACGATCGTAAGACAAAATTTTCGTTGGGTACTTGAATTCGTGGATAAGCTCAACCACGAAATCCACGAAATTTAATGTTCAACGAAAATTAATGAATCCACAGTATTTGAGAGATAAGATTGGGCTAAAATCACTATGAGATCATCACCATGATTCAATTTATGTTTCACGAATTACAAAATGGAGCTTTGAAATAGAGTTCCGATAGTTCTCATTAGAACGAAGAGATTTATTTCTAGTCCTTGTTCCAATCTCTTAATTCTATCATGTACATGTATGTTCTCGAGATCAGTATGGTAGTGGTACTGTGGTATATTTGTACGAAATAAATTATGTTTAAATATGCTGTGTACATATAATGATTACTCAATACATAAACTTATAAATTCTATTTGAAATGAAATGTAGAGTCAACAGCATGTGTTTGAAACAGTTCAATTTAATCAATATACATTAAATAGTCAGGTGGAAGGCAGAAGTTGATGGGATAGCAGTATCAAGGTTGGAGAGTGATAGAAGAAACAAGAAAACAACAGTTATGTCAGAAAGAAAATCTTCAAACTCCTATACAGGGTTGAATTAAGGTGATTTGATGGGAAAACTGTAGTCCAGCCTCGGACTTCACATCTCTATACTATCGCTGTACAACGTCCTGCTAAACCATTCACAAAAGTATAAAGAGGTTGGACACCATCGGTCTTTTCACTGCATTTACTCATGAACATATTTTTGCTTTGCATTCAATGAAAAACTGAACAACAGAAAATTGTAGCTTTTCGTTGATTTATTTGTCTTTTCAACGCAAGAGTTTCATAGATACAACTTGTTTTGTCAAAAAGTAGAGAATCGAGCACCTGTTAAAAAAGAAGATGGCAGAGTTGCTATGGAGGCAGTGCACACTTAGTTATTACCCTACCCAGATCACTGTCGCTCTTTTTTGCTCCTTGAGCCAATACTGAAAGTGATATCTATCACGAACCCAATCAAAAGTCGTTTCAACATTAATATCCATCTTGTATTGCTAATTTGATGGGGGAAATTGGCTGGAGTGCGAATGTCAGCATCCAGTTTGTAAGCAGATAGATTAATTACTGGCGCACTGTGGGTGGAGTTTTTTTGTTCGCTTCTACTCGTGAAAGATTGCTACAGTTTTTACCAAATAGTTATTCTGCAGATGCTGTGGTTTGGGTATCTTTCATTAAGAAATTCAGGTGCTGGGGTACTACAATTCTAAACAGGCCTGGGGAAGTCTATGCATCCTTACTATTTAGGTAAGGTGTTGACCTGGTGAGCAAGTATTTTCAGGCCGTTGTAGCATAGGAAGTAGTTCTTAGAAATGTTGAAGTCCCAGATTTAAGGCTGTCTCTGGCTGTACTGATTCAATGTTGGCTGTATTTATTGTTACTGTGTAACTTTTGCATCATTTCTGATCACTGAAACAGTTATTTTTCTTTGTTTTGCAGGACTTCATTTTGCATGGAAGGATTTAAAAAGTGCACTGGTTCATCAATGCTGACAGTTGTGTTTTGAAAATTTGGACAGTGACTGTATACATTGAATGATAGCAGAAAAGTTCCTAGTCGATGGTGGTGATTTCTTGCAGTAGATTTACTGGGATAGTGTTGTATTTGAAATCTAGAGATTGCCTATAGCTAGGCCTATGTTGTGGAGTTCACAATTCCCTTCTCGAGAAAGCACTGGGCTGACACATAGATGGCACATTTTTGAAGTTGGATATTTCAACCACCAGTGGGTCTACATCCATGAAACTTGGCATGCTAGTATTTTAGGACAGTAGAAACCAGTGGCCAATATGTTTCGTTTGAGGTTTGTGAAATTTTGATTTTATTAAAGTTTAAAAAAAATCATAGTCAAATTTAAGTCAAAATGGATTTGGAGTGATCTCCCCTTGACTGTTGTCTACTTCTGTGTGAACCCTCATAAAAGGACCGGCTATATTATTTGGGTTGTTTTATGTATTATTATACACACTTTAATGCCATTTTTGTAAAAAAATAATTAATTTAACTGTTATTTTATGCTGAACATAATGTTATAATAATCAAAGTTATTGACTGGGCCGTAAATGTATATTACAAGGGGTACAGTGGGGGACAAAATTTGTTTCTTTGGTTGTTGTAGTTGTTGTTGTTGTAGTTGTTGTTTTATTAGGTGATGCACAGCTTTACCCCAAGACTATATTTCATTTGATTAAGCTTTCCCGTTTCAGCCGGCATCAGGCCATCATCAGACATTCTGCCATGAATGTGACGGAGCTGCTCCTCATTCGCACATAGTTTGTCATTCTGTAAAAATTGACAAAGGTATGAGTTAAATTGACAAAGGTACGAGTTAACTACGGTACGAGCTGACCACGGTACGAGTTGACCAAAAACGGTACGAGTTGACCGACGTACGAGTTGACTACGGTACGAGTTGACCGGTTACCAATTAAAGCATGTTATAGACTACAGTAGACATTGCTCGAGCGACCACCTGTAATAAGCGACTTTTGTATTAAACGACCACTTAAATTCCCGCCCGAGCGTTTTTACTATATAAATTGTATCCATTAAACGACTTTTCTCTTACGCGGCCAGCGACCGCATTAAACCAGTCCCGACAGGTAAAAAAGATAGTTAAATAATCTATTAAACGACCGCATGCACTTAATCCCATTGTGCATTTCACACCTTATCCACAACTGCATTCGCGCATTGTCCTTTAAACAATTGAATAAACAATTAGGCGTGATAAATGCAATCAGGTAATTACTTAGCGACACAGTTATAAAACGTCATTTAAAAATCATTGCATATATGTGTCCGTTTGAGCGAGAGTCTCAAATGTAAATGGATTACACAGCATAACGATAATAATTTCTAAAAGAACCAAGTTCATGTAACGTCGTCGCTAAGCGACTTACATTGCTTGATGTCACCGAGGTTTTACATTACGATGTCCCGAGAAGAAATATGCGAGATGTAGATTTGTGTGCCGACTCGCCCGCTTTTATCTTTACTTGAAAGATCGTCGTGCCGACAAACTTCTTTATACTCACTGAGAGAATGAAAATGTCAGACAAACAAACACATCGCATAATTTAACTATGGGTTAATTTCGCGCGTGTGATAAGAAAAGTCTTGAATTTTAAGCACGAGGCAACAACACTATTCAAAGTACATGAACTTTGTCACATTGGATAACTTACGTGGAATTTAAGAATTAGGCACTTGTACAGTGTTCTATAATTGCCTAGTGAGCTGATAGAGTGGTTTAAATTTACGAGCTTTGATTCACACTATAGATACATATGAATGGAAAGAGGATGGTATTTATATGTTTTGATTGTTCAGTACGACATTCATTTGTACTTAACTTTCATTAAATTTGTTGATATCTATTAAGAGACCACTTTATTAAGCGACCACTTTTTGGCCGTCCCTTGGGTGGTCTCTTAATACAATGTCTACTGTACTTGGAATATAACATTTTGCCCCGATCACAGAAATTGTCACGGAAAGTTTTGTTACAGCATGCTGATTATGCAATGGACAAAATGTTATTTCACAGGCGTAACGCCAAATCTAAGCATGCTCAACAAATTATAAACTATCAATTAGTGCTGCCAAAACCATTGATACAGACAGTGTTGAACATTTATCATGAATGTCACAGTGGTTTCAATGATACTGTAGATCCCGTTTCTGAACATTTCTATTTTGACAGACTCATAAGTACTGTATCTGTATATGTTCATTCTTACCATGAATGTCAAAGTAGGAAGGTAACAAACGTTCACATCAAAAATGCGATAACATCCTATCCAATGCCATCGGAGCCATTTTCTGTATTGGAAGTTGACTTGTATGGACCTTTGCCGGCGACAGCTAGAGGAAACACTTACCTTATCACAGTACTGGACATGTTTTCTAAATATCTGTTTACAATACCTTTACCAAACAAGGATGCTGCTAGTGTTTGTGAAGCTTTATTAGAATTATTCACACAGTTTGGTGTATGTGACACATTAATCAGTGACCAGGGAACAGAATTTACATCTAATGTGACCAGAGAACTGTGCAAAATGTTACATATACCACATGAATTCACACCAAGTTTCGTCCATCACTGTTTGGGAGCATGTGCACGCACTCAACCGCACCCTAGCTACCAAGTTGACACCTTATATGAACACAAGATGTAATAATTGGGACTTCATTGCACCAGCTGTTGTATTTAGTATGAACAATGCTGTAAACATTACCACAGGATATTCGCCATTTGAAATTGTGTATGCCAAGAGACCAAAATTTCCATTGTGTCCCAGCGTCCTAGATTTACAATCTGTCCCAGCAGACTATCATTCCTACATGGAACAGAAGCAACAGTTTCTAGATACCATCAGAGATCATGTTCAGGAAAATGTAGAAGCATCGCAGTCTAAAATGTTAGCGAGAGAAAACAAGAAAGCGGAAAATTTAAAGTTGTCGTTGACGATTTTGTATACTTGAAAACTGAAGTGACTGCACCGGCGAGAAAGCTCCGCAATCAATACAGTGGACCTTTTGTAGTGAAACATATTTCTAGTGACCATATGATCCTTCTCGAAGGATTCTCGAAGCCTATTCATACGGATAGATTGAAATTGGCATATGTTTGCCAGCCTGCACCTTTTAAACTTTTTTAAGTGTACAAGTCGTGCACCAGCGACATCATATGTCAGTACTTCAACACAAACTGATACTTTCACCACTTCCGAGAACTTAGTGCAACATGATTCAGGACACGTCGTACCAAGTGTTCCTCCAGAACAGCATATGGCACGTCCTAAACGAAATGTTCGTCGACCCATGAGATACAGTGATTCTGATCACGTGACCCCCACAGATTTGGGTGAAGTATCATCCGACATCTCTGGGTATCATACAATTAAGCGTATACTAGCACAGCGCTATACCTCTGAAGGTGTACAGTATTTAGACTTTGAGATAGCAAAGAAGTTTAGTTGTCAACGTACTAAAACAACTCATATCATCAATCAAGCATTAGCCCCTACTCAGTCTCGCCATGTTGCAGACCTCTGTAAGAAGAACATTAGTTCTCAATTATGGTAGATGAATCCAATGACAATAGAAATGATAAATGTGTTGCGATCCTGGTCAGAGTGCTGGACAGTAGTGTTCATAGAATTGCTACCCGATTCCTTGCTATGCCCATTTGTAACATTGGTACCGGTGCCAATCTATTTAGCTGTATTGAACAGGTGTTATTGTAAGTGTTTTAAAATTGCAATTTTAAATATGAATTAGCAATATGAAATGATGATACATTTGCAGTTGTAACCTCTTACTTAAAGATATAAATAGTTGATATGTGGAGAAATTGTTAGTTACAGTAGAACCCCGTTGGCTCGAACTCGACGGGACTGACAAAATGTGTTCGAGTAAACAGTTGTTCTAGTCAACCGTGGTTGTGTAATAATTAACATGTGTGCGTAATATGGTGGGCATGTCTTGTCAACGTGTGTTTAAGTCACATAGTAATGTATACCTCTCGTATGAATACTCATTATGAATGATAATAAGGCATACAAAACAAATCATGTTTGTGTCTTATATTTTATTGAATTACACAACAGAAAACATACGAATGAATTATGACATATATGTTTAACATACATCAATTTTAGTTATGTATACGGTATCCGGTAGTAATTATAATTATCAAATTAACAAATGCAGCTTGTTGTTTGCACGCAATTTTCACAAACGTGTGAATAACACGCGCCGTGTCACAATTGAGCTCATTCGCTAGCGTATCCGATCATGAGGTGAGAAAATGTATTGTTCGACCCAAACGTGCGAATAATAGTGCATTTATGTTCACGGGACCGAATAATTGGTTCGAGAGTTCGAGGCTGGGCTGTTCGAACCAACAGTGGTCGAACAATATAGATTATATAGGAAAATCAATTGGGACTTCATAATCAGTTCGAGTCAACAGGGGTGTTCGAGGCAACCGAGTTCTAGCCAACGGGGTTCTACTGTATTCATAATGATATTAATTATAAACCAATAAATTTGTTTTTTCTTTCAGAGACCTTGACATCAAATGGAGTGAGTGTATTGGGTATGGCTCAGACAATGCCAGTGTTATGGTGGGACGTCACAACTCGGTGCTATCAAGAATTCGTGATCGTCAACCCAACGTTTATGATATGGGCTGCCTATGTCATATTGCCAACACATGCATACAATATGGCATGAAGAAACTACCTATACCTGTAGAAGATCTCCTCATAGATGTGTACTACCACTTTCAACACAGGTTATTTATAATTTGTTTGTTTCCCTTCACATATAATTGCAATAATTTGCGACACAACAAAATACGATGTTCCTAGAACGCTCGGCAATAATGCTGTTTTTAACATGTTCGTGCCTAAATCACTCGATAATAATGCTGTTTTTAACATGTTCGTGCCTAGATCACTCGATAATAATGCTGTTTTTAACATGTTCGTGCCTAGATCACTCGATAATAATGCTGTTTTTAACATGTTCGTGCCTAGATCACTCGATAATAATGCTGTTTTTAACATGTTCGTGCCTAGATCATTTTTCTTCAGGCTGACGAATCAATGATTGGATGTGTTCGGTCAGAGATGGTCCAACTACTCAGGAAGTTTCTTGGGAAATTTGTCCAGACGAAAATCATACTTTCCTCCAGCGATATGACTACAGTGGAATACAACAAACCAGAGAACCAGCATTCATATGATCTTCTTGCTGTTGGAATGGGAACTCGGAAATATATCTACAAGAATCCAGATATTCCAACTGAGAAACTCAAACGTTTCTTTGAGAAATGCTTTTTGTTAATGTTTCAGTTTTCCCGAGATTAATCCAAGTCTGCAATGATTGTTAATTATAAACTTAGCAAAAAAATAACAAAAAAAAGTTATAAAAATATTTGGTATCTAATATTTTAATTGTATGTTGTTTTGCTGTAGCAAGCGTTTTGTCATGTAGTTGTTGATTTATATGATTCTTTCATTTTTTTCAGTGGTGTCAGAAATTTTTATACAGAAGTGACGGAAACAATGATAAAGAAATTTCCGTTCAATGACGAGACGTTACAGCAGCTGGCATTTGTAAATCCAGCTTTTCGTGTCGAAGCAGATCCTGAGTCCAGTAAGTATAATTTCAAATGTCCAAAAATACTTCAATCATATTCATGGTACTGTTTTCATCTCACATTTAAATGCAGATACACTTTTGAAATTGTTGCAGTGTTTTTTTGTAATTATAATTATGTTTTAATTTTTATCTGATAGCTAAGTATCTGTTCATTGTTCATACCTAATCATTATGGTTATATTGTTTCTGATTTCAGTTGTCATCCTGGGCAGGAGATTTCAGGTAGCTTTCAATGAAGAAAATTTAAGGGAGGAAATTACTGATTATCAACTTAGTCCAGATATTGAATTGCCCCAATACAGTAATAACATAGATGAGGAGAAAATAAGACTTGATTCATTTTGGCTCAGTATGGAAAAAGTTAAAACTACTTCTAACAAACTGAGATTTGGTGATTTGTCAACTGTCGCCCTTACAGTTCTGTCTCTGCCACACAGCAATGCTGATGTGGAGAGATGCTTTTCGATGTTGAGGAAATGTAGAACTGACTACAGACACAACTTAACAAACAATACACTGAACTCTTTGTTGAATGTGAAATTGAACATTGATGATGAATGCTATTCGATGTCAGTGTCTGAGGAAATGGCCAAGGATGCCAAGAGGGCATGCATGTCCTATCAAGAGAAAAAGGATTGAATTGTGACTATGACTTTGTGAATGTGTTCTTTGTGACTGTGTAAACATGTGTTGTGTTGTTTATTTATTTTAGTATGTGCTTTGTGACTGTGTAAATATGTCTTGCATTGTTTATCTGTTTTAAAATGTGCTTTGTGACTGTGTAAATATGTCTTGCATTGTTTATCTGTTTTAAAATGTGCTTTTGAACTGTGAAATTATGTGCTGTTGTGACTTTGTAAATATGTCTTGTCTTTTTCAACTATATGCATTTGTGGTGTTAGACATTTACATGATATTAACTTATTTATTGATTTCTGTTATTTTCAAGTATTTTTATGTAGGTGATCAGGGGCACAGTGTGAACTGATTAAGAGTTAATCATGAGGGTGGATTTGGGCCTTTACCCTACTAAAGCTCACAATTTTATTGCATATTTTCAAATCTTTAAGACTCCCTTTTTACTGTTTGCACCTCACATTCATGAGTAAATGAGTATAGCATGATACATGCCTGGAAATGTACATATATAATATGTTAAAAATTTGTTGTTTTCAATGTTTATGCTCAATAGTTGAATAAATTGTATGAATTTGTTAACTGTTGTCTGTTATCATCCTTCAACTGAATGAATAATACCAGAAACAACTTTTATTTTGAAATAGCTATTTATGTATTGACTACAATTCAGCCGCGAAAAGATCTGCCTCTTTGAGTCTCAATCTCCCTCTTTTCAGGGACCAATCTCACTCTTTGCTGTCTGAAAAGGTTCACATGTATGCCTTAAATGCAAAGGCTCGTCAAAATGTTGAGTCTAGACCTCCTCCAACTGTTTAAGTTGTAGTGCATTTCAGTATTAAGCACTCAGTATTAACATTTCAGTATTGAAGTGTTCATTTTTTTTACCACTGTATATACATGTAGTTAATTAGTGATTAGAATTAGTAAGTTTGTTTTACAATCAAATGATATAGGTGTAGTTGTATTTCACTTGCTTTCGATGAGATTGTCTTTATACCATGTTAGTCATTTTTGGACTAGTTTTGAGTTAGTACTGTATTTTGCAGTATGATCTGCCATGTTTTGTGCCGTGTTTCGTGCCATGTTTCGTGCCATGTTTTGTGCCGTGTTTTGTGCCATGTTTTGTGCCATGTTTTGTGCCATGTTTTGTGCCATGCTTTGTGCCATGTTTTGTGCCATGTTTTGTGCCATGTTTTGTGCCATGCTTTGTGCCATGTTTTGTGCCATGCTTTGTGCCATGTTTTGTGCCATGCTTTGTGCCATGTTTTGTGCCATGCTTTGTGCCATGCTTTGTGCCATGTTTTGTGCCATGCTTTGTGCCATGTTTTGTGCCATGCTTTGTGCCATGATTTGTGCCATGCTTTGTGCCATGCTTTGTGCCATGTTTTGTGCCATGTTTTGTGCCATGCTTTGTGCCATGTTTTGTGCCATGCTTTGTGCCATGTTTTGTGCCATGCTTTGTGCCATGTTTTGTGCCATGCTTTGTGCCATGCTTTGTGCCATGTTTATCTTCATTTCATTCAAAAAATTGGACGATTTTGCCAATTTTTTTGTTCTTGCCAAATAACGATTTTGATTTATCATTTGCCAAAGATGACTTCTTTACATTTTTTCAAAGAAAGTAGGCAACTCTTACAAGGACTGATTTTCATTGTCCATTGATGTACTAGCAGTTGTGTTTCCCATCGGTGTAACTGGGATGTCCGATGTAATGTTTAAGGGTTTTGTTGTTTTATACAATGGAGACAGTTGCATACATTTTAGACGTTGCCTGATACTTAAGGATTAAATGTACATGTTTCTTGTTTAAAATAACTAAAACCTAGCATATATTAGCCATTATTACTTGCTCGGGTAAACTTAATCTGTGTATATGCTTCAGCTGTCCAGAAGTTATATCTGCCATTTTTGAAAAAGAGGAGCTAACTTTTACTGCAAATATCTGCCATTTTTGAAAAAGAGGAGGTAACTCTTACTGCAAATATCTGCCATTTTTGAAAAAGAGGAGGTAACTTTTACTGCAAATGTCTTCCATTATGTAAGTAGAAAGCTACACTTATATGGAATGGCGGCCAAATTATGTAGTGTAATGCCCCCTGTTTTCAAAATGGCAGTCATTATCAACAGGAGTATCGTCCCTTTACTTCCTAATGGAGACATAATAGGTTAAAAGTGACGTCCCCTGTTTCAAAATGGCGGCAATTTTTAAAATTGGGAAGGTTACTCATACTGCAAATGTCTGCAATATCGAAGCAAGGGATGTCACTCTTACTGCAAATATCTGCCATTTTGGAAAAAAGGGGAGGTTACCTTTACTGCAAATGTCTGCCATTTTATAAGCAGAAGGCTACTCTTTTGTGGAAGAGCAGCCTAACGATGTAGTGTTATGCCCCCTGTTTTCAAAATGGCCGCCATTATCAACAATAGTATCGTCCCTTTACTTCCAAATGGAGACATAATAAGGTAAATGTGACGTCCCCTGTTTCAAAATGGCGGCAATTTTTTTAATTGGGGGGGGGGGGTCTCATACTGCCAATGTCCGCCATATTGACGCAAGGAAGGTCACTCTTACTGCAAATGTATGCTATATTGGAAAAAAGGGAGGTAACTTATACTGCAAATGTCTGCCATTTTGTAAGCAGAAGGCCGCAATTATTAACAAGAGTATCGTCCCTTCACTTCCAAATGGAGATATAATAAGGTAAAAAATACGTCTTCTGTTTCAAAATGGCGACAATTTTTTAACAAGAGATGTTTGTAAAACAGTATGCACCCCTGTGACTTTAACCCCGTGACCCCAAAATCAATAGGGTTCCTCTGCTACCCAAAGTGAATGTATGGACCAAGTTTGAGGATGATAGGTCAAGGGGTTCTCGAGTTATTGATCAGAAAAGAAAAGGTAATCGACCGACCAACCAATGGACATACCGATATGTGCAAACCAATATGCCCTCTCATCATTGAAGGTGGGCATAACAATTGGGAGGAAACTCATACTGTAAATGTACGCAATATTGAAGCAAGGGAGGTCACTCTTACTGCAAATATCTGCCATTTTTTGAAAAAAGGGGAGGTAACTTATAATGCACATATCCCCCATTTTGTCAGGAGGAGGCTACTCTTACATGGAATAGCAGCCAAACAATGCAGAGTTAGGCCCCCTGTTTTCAAAATGGCCGCCGTTATCAACAAGAGTATCGTCCCTTTATTTCCAATTGGAGACATAATAAGGTAAAATTGAAGTCCCCAGTTTCAAAATGGCGGCAATTTTTTAAAATGGGGAGCATACTTATACTGCAAATGTCCGCCATTTTGAAAGAAGGGAGGCTACTCTTAATTGATATGACGTCCAAGCAAGATATCATTATGTCCCAAATTTAGTAAGAAGGGAGGATACTCTTATTTTTGTAGGGTGGCCAAGCAAGATAAAATTATCAAAAAG
Source organism: Mactromeris polynyma (assembly GCA_032209605.1). Lineage (NCBI taxonomy): Eukaryota > Metazoa > Mollusca > Bivalvia > Venerida > Mactridae > Mactromeris > Mactromeris polynyma. The sequence continues at coordinate 4,536,856 of JASFXZ010000036.1, forward strand.
GTGTCCTCAATTAACTTCCAGATGGAGACTCGGTAATGTAAGAATTACGTCCCCCTGTTTCATAATGGCGGTAATTTTTGAAATTTGGGGAGGTTACTCTGTAAATGTTGAAACAAGGGAAGTCACTCTTTTATGTAAAGGTGGCCAACGGATGTAGCGTTATGTCCTCTGTTGTAAAATGGGAGTCATTTTCAACAAGAGTATAGTCCCTTTGATTCCAAATGGAGATTTTCAAAGCAAGGGAGGTCGCTCTTACTCCGAATAACAGCCATTTTGAAAACAGGGGAGGTTACTATTACTGAAAATTACCACCATTTTAAAAGCAGGAAGGCTAGTAGAGTGATGCCTGATATTTTTTTAATTGCCGCTATTTCGAAACAGGGGATGTTACTCTTACCGTATGGCGGTCATTCTGAAACAGGACTTAACTTCAGCTTGCACGGTCATCATCCCAAGTAGGAATACCTCCCTGCTTAGACGATGTAACTCTTATGTCTTACGTTTTTAAGCAGGTTGCTCTTATCTGGATTGGAATCCAAGCAAGGTAATGTTATGACCCTTGTTTTGAAAATGGCCGCCATTATTGGCAAGTGTAAGTCTTGACGTTTCACTGATGATCCCTGTTTCAAAAGTGCCTCCATTTCAGATAAGGGGAGGTTACACTTAATGCAAATATCTGGCATCATTTACACAGCTTACCTAACAATCCAAATACGAGTAACTGTCCCTAGTTTTCATTATGGCCGCGTTATTGATACAAGTAACGTCCCTTTGTTTCAAATTGGAGGCTAAGGTAGGAATCACTCTCATATTAAAAAAGGACGTTACACTTGTTGGATATTGCAGCCAATTTGAATCAGGGGATATTGCTCTGCCAAACAGCTGCCATTCAAAAGATGAGTATCCTCTCCTGCTTTTACAGACTCCCAAGTAAGAGTAACGTCCCTTGATTTTTAACGACAGACTTCTTAACAAATAAGGACATCATTATAATCTTACCTAGCGTCTATTTTGAAATGATGGGATGTTACTCTTGTTTGAGATGGCAGCCGTTTTGAATCTGTAAATTCGTAGCTGCCATTCAACAGTCGGATAACCTCAGCTTTTAAAAAAAATAGACCTCAGAAGTAACATTGGGAAAAATAGGAATACAAGGCAGACAAAACAAGCTTTTTAATGAGATTGGAATTATTGTTTACATACAGGACCTAGTTACCTAGTGTAAGAGAACCACATCATGTACAGAGAATTTATTAATATGCATACATGTACTTTCGAGGTATATTTCCGAACTGTACAGAACTTGCCAAGATGTTATGATAGGTCATTCAAAATAAGAGCAAAATCCCCTGCTTTCAAAGATTCCGGGAGGTTTCACCTCCAAGTTGTTGTGTCCCCCTCCCCAGCTAAGCCAGCCGGATGTTTCACATCTAGTTGTTTGCGCCTGTATGTATAGATAGTTCCCGCATCTACAATATTAACCTCCCTTGGTCTCAATTGTACGCCATTTTGATAGTCAAAACTGATAAGCACTTCTAGTAGTAATTGCCAAATATGTGATAATTGAGAAATACCAAGAGAATGTGCATGTGACAACCAGTTTTTCTTTAACTTTCTGAGCCCAAATGATCATAATGAATAAGTTATTTTTATATATCTGATCTTATTTCATCATCGTTTACATTATATTCCCTATAAACTTTACGGAAATCTGCCTATCAATAAGGCAGACTATTCAGTACAAGTGAGGTAAATATTGTAAATGTGGGAACTATCTATTTACCTAAACGATGCTCAAATAATATGGTACAGAAAACCACAACAACAAGTTCAATTATGAATAAAGTTTATTTGATGTCATGAAACTACAACTTACAGAAGGTAATGACCAAGTGCAAAACATAACAACTTAAATAAACATAGATAAGAAAATAACAAATGGTTATAAACACAATGTATATACAAAGTGTACAAAGTTCACAATAAGATAATGCAAATGAACAAGAGCTATCACTGAAGATGATGAATACCCCCAGATACTGCATTGACAGAGAAACTGTAACCATGTCAATGATAGTCTTAACACAGTTGAAACACAGAAAATAGCAAAGGGCCATAACTCAGTGAAAATACATCCAAGTGTGATGTGCCGATGATATGCACAAGTAGGCTTGGTACTAATAAGTCTTGTGAAGTTTCATTGAAATACAACCAAGGGTAGACGAGAAATAGAACAGGCAAAATTGAACCAACGGACGGACAGACGTGACTCCAATATAGCACCCATACACTTCGTATCTGGGAGTATATTTATACCGTATAAATATACATGCTGCAATATAACTGGTAAAAATTAAATATTAAGCAACAACTGAAAAAAACCATTTTGATTATAATACAAGTATGTTAAAGGGACTCGACTCCAGATCGACCTAAAAAACATGTTGGAGAAATAATTGCGTTAAACTCTCTTTTACACACTATTTCACGGAGAAATGTAGTTAACTGAGCAAAATCAGTCGCAGCAAGGTTTGATTGTCATGTTCAAAACGTCTGACCTGCGATTCCTAATCGTTAGAGGTCGCAGACAGGTCGTACCACCAGTCACGCATGGACGCACACCAGTCGTCCATGATCGTGGGTCAAGTAGTCGCATGATTGATCGAGCTACCGGTCCTGCCACCTGACGATTGGTGGTGCCATCTATCGATTGCTCTTAAGATTGGCGGTAGATCATCGTACGATCGGCGGTGCGCGTGTTCGTGCGATTACCAACGATTGGAGAAGATCGATCGCATGATCAATCGTAGGTAATCGTGCGAACTCTGGTTGCGATCGATCGTGCAAGCGGTCGCAGGTCGCCACGATTGATCATACAATAGGTCGCTGATCGCCACGATTGATTGTTCGGTCGGTCGCAGAGAGCCACCACTAGTCGGACGATAACCCATGATTGATCTCCCGATCGATCATCTCCAATCGTTGGTGAACGCACGACCACGCACACCACCGATCGTACGATGACCTACCACCAGTCTTATGAGCAATCGCAGCACTTACCCTAACTAACCCCAACCCTAACTCTTAACATAACCTTAACCAAAGAAAATTCTCCTGCATACTACATGTAGTTGAAATATATTATTTATTTATTATGCCGTCTTATTCAGAACACCTCGGCATTTTTGGCTCTGCAGTGATCTCCCCTTACAGGTCTCGGAGTATTTGTAGTATATCGTAATTGAATGACATTTAGGCATCTTTTATGTTGTACACAAACCTAGAAAATAACCTAGAGAGTGCAACCAATTTGCAAACTTCAAGTTGCGCCGACCATCTTTTTTAAAGATATTTCTTGTTTAAATTTAAATCTCTATTTACTGTCATGATAACCAATATAAAAGCGAACACATTTTAAACCATCGAACTAGAAGAGTATTATTAGCATTTTAAAATGAAAATAAGAAAGTCTGGTGGTGAAATTCGCAAATTCAACTTCATAAATGCCGATTTCAAATGCACAAATTCGCAAATTCACCTAATCGAAATCACGATTATAAATTCATGAATTCACGATTTTAACCTCTTGAATTCATTACATGTATTTCAATTTCATGAATTCTTGAAGTTAAAATCGTGAATACATGAAGTTTAACTGCTTAATATTCATGACAGAAAATGGAAAGCATGGCAACACCGGTAAGAAACCAGTACATGCTATCGAATTTATGACGTTATAATATAGTGCGAGTGGTTAATGTTTTGCGCACTTTTCTGTGGAGAATGGTTTGCTACAGTCCTGTGTCCCACACATAGTAATAACATTCCCTAGTCACGATGTTTGTGCGACACGTTTGAAAGCTCGATGCTACAACACAGATACAGACACATCTGTATAAAGCACAAGCTGAGCGAGAATGGTATTTGTTCCTACTCAAGGCAGACTAAGGAAGCAATACAGTCAACGCTGCCCAACATAGCACCAACAATCATGCACTACGCATTTGATTTTGCACAAAATGTTACACTACCACACCACCTACTTCAGATGGGCTCTCTCTATACTTACTGTCACTCAAAAGGTTAAGCGTGAGAACCTTTCTTACATAACACAGTTTTAGGGATTGAATCTTCTCTTTATACATTTTACTCGGGAGAGACAGACATACCTGTATAATCAGTGCGACCATACGTGCGTTGATATGCGCAAGATGAGACCTGCACAGCCACCATACGTGCGTTGATATGCGCAAGATGACACATGCACAGCCACCATACGTGCGATGATATGCGCAAGACGACACCTGCACAGCCACCATACGTGCGTTGATATGCACCAGATGACACCTGCACAGCCACCATACGTGCGTTGATATGCGCAAGATGAGACCTGCTCAGCCACCATACGTGCGTTGCAATGCGCAAGATGAGACCTGCACAGCCACCATACGTGCGTTGCTATGCGCAAGATGAGACCTGCACAGCCATCATACGTGCGTTGATATGCGCAAGATGAGACCAGCACATCCACCATACGGCGTGCGTTGCTATGCGCAAGATGAGACCTGCACAGCCACCATACGGCGTGCGTTGCTATGCGCAAGATGAGACCTGCACAGCCACTATACGGCGTGCTTTGCTATGTGCAAGATGAGACATGCACAGCCATCATACGTGCGTTGATATGCGCAAGATGAGACCTGCACAGCCATCATACGTGCGTTGATATGCGCAAGATGAGACCTGCACAGCCATCATACGTGCGTTGATATGCGCAAGATGAGACCTGCACAGCCATCATACGTGCGTTGATATGCGCAAGATGAGACCTGCACAGCCATCATACGTGCGTTGATATGCGCAAGATGAGACCTGCACAGCCATCATACGTGCGTTGATATGCGCAAGATGAGACCTGTACATGCCCCCAGATGAAGAATAAGTTTGAAATTATAAGTGGATAGTTTGAAAACGTCGTAACGTGAAAGTCACGACGTCGCGTAAATAAACTGTTACTAGCGTATTGGTTGTGTTCTTATTTATATTTAACCAATTTATACTCGTCAGAAATTCATGAAATTGGTTTCAATAAATTTCTAAGATATTGAATTTTATTAAAATTTAATAACCTAAAAATGTTAAATTTGACCACTAGGTCGGAAATCACATGACACGGCTCATAATTATGATGTAGTTCATGTTGATCAGGAAGTGTAATTTGTTACATGCGAAAACTATATTAAAAACAGGTTTTTAAATGAATAAGTGTTGTTATAGCTCGCACCCCTATGTTACAAAAACACTTTTTACGAAGAAAGGATGAAGATAGAACTTCCAAATTTTGTTGGTATACATTTAAGATATTCTTCTTTTAAAATATGCAAAAAACAAAAAAAAAACAATTGTGCTCATTTTGCCCCATTTTCTCAGTCACAGTCACATATATTCAAACATGACAAGTTGTGTTCTCTATCAAGGTATACACTTTGAATGGTTTATACCTCGGTCACAAATCCAATCCGGCCGCCGTCCGATGATCGGCCGACGTATTTTTTCGCTCATCGGGCCGGCGGCCGGCAAATGATCGCACGGCATCGGGGCATTTTGGAGCGTCGGGCGGCGGCCGGACTAATTTTAAGTCTCACTTAAAATTTTACCCGACGTCGGGCCCGGGAAGGAATCGTGCTGAGATCGGATCAAGATCGGACGATCATCGCACGGAGATCGCCCGGTGATCGCCCGACATCGGGGCCATTGTACATGCGCCGAGAAAAATCAAGGTGTGGCTAAGCGACATATAAATCGGCCGGCGACCGTCCGATCGCCGGACGGCCTCCGTCCGATGACTGACGGACGCCGGACGCTGCCCGTCAGGTGTCCGCCCGGAGACCGAAGGACTCCGACCAGTTCTTTGCAGATCACGTGGGTAGGTAGGTCCCGCCCTGCATCTTCAGCTTCTCATTTCCAGTCAAGATGCCGCGAAGGAAAGTCGTTTCACGGCCAGAGACTCTCCCTCCAGCCTCGCTATTCTCTGCTGCCGGTACATGAATCGATCACTGGTAAAATCCTGTCTGCGAATGAAAGACTGTGGGATTTATATATTATTTATATACCATTTTCCAGTCGGCGCGCAACAGTCACCTCGCGGAGTGCGGCCGGCGCCCGGCCGATGCCCACCAGATTGCCGTCCGGTCATCGTACGATTCATTTAAATTTTCCGTCATCCTTGCGGCGCTCGGACGATACCCGGGCGATAGCCGGCCGATGATTGGGCGGCCGCCGTCCGATTAATAACCCGATGCTCCACCAAAAAGTTTTCCCGAACTGTCCGATTGCCGGCCGATCATCGGCCGGCGCCCTTTTGTCCAAGCTTCAGTGCCACTCATCGGACGGCGACCGGCTCCGACGTGTACAGTCCGTCCGATGCCTAGAGATCGGACGCATCGGCCGGCGGCCGGGTGATTTGTGACCGAGGCATAATCAGCACATTAGAGAGATTTGTTTGTAGACACAGGACTCAGTTCCCCGACAGTCGCCGATGATTTGATGCTGACCTCCTTCTCTATATACAACACTTGATTGATATGCTTGAAGTATGTGATAATTGATCTTAACAGTGGCGCTACCAATACCAATGCAAATAAATGTGCTGTTCATGTGTTTAATGACGACACGTATGCTGTACGGAACCGAGCATTCAAGCTTGTTGAAACTTCAAATTATGTTTAACTTCACAATTTGTGGTCGACAATTCACGTAATAAACTGAAAGGTTAACATCGTTAACAGCAGAATCAGCCCACGTGGTTTAAATTCATCTACTTCCATGATAAATTGTTATGCCCTTTATGTGTGCGAATTATGGATGCCGTTCACTGCATGAGATATATTAAAGCTAGAGCGCTCCAATCAGTTTTCTGTCAAGAATATAATTATGAGATTTCAGGAATATCCCTGCCACGACGTCATATTTGCGCATGCGCGTTGACTGGCCATTTTTGCATTGTTTTTGCTTTGTGTGTATCAGACGCTGTGTCCATGGAAACGATGATTGAATACCGAAATTAACTTTCCTGTGACAATTGTGCTGAATCTCTGATTCATATATTGCTAAGCATATATTCAATAGACTGACACATTACCTACATCATTTGAACTAAAAAAAAAGTTTATGCATGAAGAACATGAGTGAAATTTGTGACCCCTCAAAGCAAGTCGGTTAAATCTTAAAATTTGAAAATCTTTAAAACGGCACGGTAAAACTTTTTAATATTTTGTATTTAGGTGTCTCAGAAATTCATGGAAACAGTTTATAATTAAGATTTTTGATGATGATTATTAGAGTGGTCTTACCTTAACACCTCAATATATGAACTTTTCTTCGTTTGAAGTTATTAATTAGACGAATATTTATTTCTCTCGGTAGTATTTCTCCGGCAGGTGTCTCTCACGTATTTGCACGAGATTATGTGCAAGTATAAGTAAGTGTTGGCGTTAAATGTCCATTCAGCTCTGAGAACGACTCACAGTATCACGTCTTTTCTTTTTTAAAAACGAATTCTACCCAGTTGTAATTGTGAAATAATTTGTACAATTATTAAGACTAATATGTAATACTTCCATCTGCATTTATCTTGTATGTAGGTCATCCGTGTATCAATAATATGATTATTGTTTGTATAATGTTTGTACTATCTGCTGGATACATTTCTACTTATGTTGTCATGTTTATCATAAACTGAGAAATGTAAATAAACTGAAACTGTTATACTGTTTGGAATATAATGAATGTACAATTGTATTGTTGTTTTTTTACATGACGATAATATATTTACAGTCGGTCGTTTGTCTGTTGCCATTTATATCATAACGGAGGTTTAGTAATAAAGGAAGTGCATTCCTTTGAAGGTTTCAACAAACGGAATGACAATCCCGAGGATAACCGCACCATCATCAACCTTGACATCTGTTGGGCTTAAATTTTTTTGAAACAATTGTTCTGAATATGTGTCTAGATGAAATACTTAATAAACAAGGTGAATTCCAAGATGGACTGGTTTGTATTATGACGTCATTCGTTCTGCGCGAGAGTATTTTCTTTGCTAGAGTATAGTGTCAGTGTGTAAGCTTGTGTTTCATGGATGCTCGAAAAGACTTTAGTACTGTTTGGCATACATGAATGTTATAAAGAGTGCAATAAAGACGCTACATCATATACCTTTGTGAACTTTATGTATAAGTTGTGTAATGGATATCAATGCATGGGGTCGGAATGGTTCAATGTTCTTGAATGGACGAGCTATGGTGGACTTTCGTCACCAAATAGTGTATCTGATGTACATGACCAAGGAATTACGTGAACGTGGATTAGGTATGTTCATGTATGATATGAACATTGCATCACCAACAGTAGCACATATCAGTCAGTGATCGATATATGTAATTCATATATGAGCGCCGTTGTACGATTTCCAACCTCTTCTATAAGTGACGTCATTTCCAGAAAATGTCACATGTGACGTCACCATAATTATAGTAAGCAATATTTGCACCATATGGAAACTAAAACGAAGTGACCATACGGAGTAAATATTGTTTCCTGCTTGCAAATATGGAAATCACATGTTGCGTTTTCTTGACATGACGTCACTTACAGTCTTACTGAAGAGGTTGGAAATCATACAGCGGCTCTTATATACAAATCGGTGGCGTTTCGAATACAATGCAGATGATTGTTCTATAATAGTGTTTAACAAGGATAGTCAGAATTCTTGCGGTCGTCAATTTACACTAGGTGATAATATTGTAAAGGAAGCGAATAATTACGTTCACATAGGTATGTTCTGTGACATGTTTCTCTCGACAACGATTTGTATCGAGGACGCATGTAACAAACTACGACCAACTGTCTTAAGTACATTTGTACATGTAACAGCGGTGTTCGTCCTGTTGAAATAAATAATATTTCCTCAAAAACATTGTATGAATCAATTGTTATTCCGAAATGCGTGTACACATAGCACTTTTCATATCTAAAATTAGTAACGAGAGTCACGTGGTCAAATTTTCGGACAAACATCCGAATGATTGAAAATAAAAGCGAGTACGCCTTGCGAACATTAAACGCAAATGTAGTTTAAAACCATTGTAAACCATTAATATGCTCGTTATTTAGACACGGTGAATTTGAGTGAATTTGTTGATTGCAAACAAGAACAAAAAATACAAAAAATACAGAACCTGCCATACAAACGGTCGCCAGCATATACGCAAAATATATCATCAAATTCTATTAATTATAGAGAAAAAAGTTAACTATATGACTCAGGTTTTGAGAGCGACAATAAGTTGTTTAATTTTCAGTGATCTTAATTTGCATTTAAAGAAATATATCTAACGTTCAATTGCTTTTCGGAACAAATAATGCTAAATTGAGTATCAGTAGGCCTACTGCTAAATATTACAGTTGTATCCTGCAAGAAGTAAGTTTTATTTCATGTATCAAACAGAAACGCAGTTTCGCCCATTCCTAGCGTCTTTATTTGGGTACTAACTTGGTCAAGCTGTGTGTCAGTCATCTAAAGATATGCACACTCGGATCACCTCGGCTATATTTAAATGGACCTCGGATGTAACGTGGGAGAGTATCTATGTATCTATCTGTATAAGATAAAGATGAAAAGCCGTGATAGAAATCTGTACAATGAAATGGTAGAGAGGAAAAACATATGATAATGTTAAACAAGAATAAAGTTTAGAAGAAAAAACAGATAAAACATTTCAAAATTGGTGCACAGGTTGGGGGAGACACACCGATTGCTGAACCCCCTCTAAATTTGGTTAAGTTACTGTTGTGAAAGGAAGGTTGTTCCACAACACCACTGACTAGGGGAATATAATATTTTAAGTAATTTGACGACGTATGTACGGGTATGTAAATGCAAGTATACATGTGACAGGTCATCTTAGTGGGTTCCTCAAATAATGATAGTAATGGAATTGTCAACAATTGGTGATTTTTTTTGTAAAATATAATAAGTTTACAATTGTTTCTTCTTGCATGTCAAGTTCCCGCTGTATGCGCTCCAACGTAGTTCCAAAAAAGCTGCAGAAAGTGAATGAATGTAGTCTCTGTGGTAAGCATGAGCTATTAGGAAAACGAGGCACATAAAACATTTAGATACAGTTGAATTGTGTTATCCTGGTCGGATGTCTTATAGTTAACAGCGTAGGAAAACCGCATCACGCACGTAATAAGATATTAGGTATATATTCATACACGTTCCTTCGAGGTCTCTTTCCGAACTGTTACGGACATTGCCGAGATGATGCGATTGAAGATTTGGCTCAAATTGAAATTGCATGGCCTTGGCTTAAACGACGGTTGTATAGAAAATAGTAAATAACCCTTAAAACATTTATGAGCGTAATATATAGAACTACACTTGAAAAGAACAAAAGAAAGTCACATGATCAACCAAGGTCGAAACTCTGTTTGACAATGAACATCGGCCAAAATTTATTTGGATTAAATTTTACCAACTTCTTCGACCTTCGAGTTATCTTTCCGGAAATTACCGAGATGCTGCGATTGAAGATAAACCTAGAATATTGTGTAATGTTAGCGATGTGTGACTCATTCTCCTATTAAGCGCCTATTGTATTTGATCTGCTAGACTTGTGCATTCCGAAGTGGGTGACATGCGTGCATATTTGTTGCGATTTAGTCAAAGCGAGTCATACTTACAATAGTAGTTTTGATCATTTAGAAGGGTCGCCTAGCTACTACTAATTTTTACAAGGTTTTGATCCTGCCATTGTATATACTTGGTCGAAAAAATCAGTAAAGTGACATACATACATGTACGCGGACCGGTCATCATTTATCCAAGTTGCAATTTCTTCACTAAATCAACAAGTTCAACATTATTAACGGTTATAGAGTTTAAACGATTTTACCGGGAATAATAATTCACTGTCAACATTTAATACGCTTTGTAGATGTATTATTTTAAATATCAGGCGCACACTCATCTACACTATATCTTAGACCAACATACATTTAGGGACAAACTACGAAATCTTCTTTCGAAAATCTGTGGACGATTTGTTCGCGCATGCGCACTCTTGTTCGCGCATGCGCACTCTTGTTCGCGCATGCGCACTCTCGTTCGCGCATGCGCACTCTCGTTCGCGCATGCGCACTCTCGTTCGCTCATGCGCACGCTCGTTCGCTCATGCGCACTCTCGTTCGCGCATGCGCACTCTCGTTCACGCATGCGCACTCTCGTTCACGCATGCGCAACGTGATCGTTTGGAGACGCTTATGCCAAAAACTGTTATTGGGAAGTAATGTTATCAGTCGTAATGTGACTTGCCATTCGCTGGAACCGTCGGACAAAATGATGGCGACTTTGGGCGACTTTCGTGAGTATCGACTTAAATTTATATTCTATAGAAGGCACATTTTCGTTAATATGTTGATGTCCTTTTAAAGATAACACATTGGCTCGTGTCAAGTCATACTTTTTGAGTGGTATCTATATGAAACAGTTGCCTAAATAATGCAATGAAAATTGTTTATTTTTAAAATTGACTATATGATCAGTATATGATGCGCCGTGATAGGAGTGGGTTTAAACTTAGTCCATGAAAATATATTTCCACGTATGATTTTGATTGAAACAATATGATATTTTACTTATGAACTATGGTCAAGACTCGGATTGTTGTTGGCCAAGTCATAGCTTCATTCAGTGGAATTACTCGCCGATGAATTGCTTTAAACGACTTTAATAATGATTATGGGTCACTACTGTTAAGGAAATGGAATAATTCCATCGAAAGATACCAATCTTTACACGTACCAAATGGTGTCTGTGTGTGTTAAATAAATGTTAAATTCAAGCTTTATGTGTGAAACTAGTGTTTGATTTCATCCAGAGTTTTCTGTTGTCTTTCATTGGTGGATAATAATTAATTGGAATTTAATTGGCTACTCGTGATTACGTCAAGTTTGTGAGTACAATATTTTTCCCAGAAGAGTTTTTGGTCTGAAGGACACAGTTTGTTCAAACTGGAGGCGTGACGTGAAGCATGGTGGTAGAGCGTCTGACCCCTGATCCAAAGTTCGCGAGTTCGCTGCCCGTGCAGTTCAGAGTTTGATCTTCACAATTTCTTAATCTGGCGCGAGTACTGGTTAGTAACCCATAAAGTGGTCTTTGAGAATGATAAGTATAAGTTGTAAGAACTTATTTTACAATCTTATTTCGGATATCGAACTTTTAAAGAGCAAAATGTGTTTCTCAAACCATGAGCTTGTAACTAACACTTGATTCACTGTTCTGGAATGATATTCTCACTGTTTATTTTAACATGATCGACGAGACATTTTTACATGATAACATGCATTCAATTCTACGTACATTGCTCATTAAAAGTTGTTGTATTTGATTATTGTAATTTGTTAGATCATATCTATGAATAAAACAACAAAATATTGCTCTGTATATTTATATGTTACATTTATAAACAAGAAATATCTTGAAAAAGATGGTCGGCGCAATTTGAAGGTTAAGATTTGTTGTGCAACGTAAAAAAATGCCGAGATGTTACGACTGCTGGTCACTCTAGATCCAAAATGGATTTTGGTAAATTCACCGAAATGCAGTGGATTTCGGTAGGGTACTGTACCTTTTATCGAAAGGTTAACCAATCCGCGTTTAGGTTACAAACGTTGTTCGGATGAAGAGAAATTGCATGTACAGCTACATGACATGTTTGTCTGTAGTATGTCAAGTTACATGGCATGTTCGTCTGTAGTATGTCAAGTTACATGACATGTTTGTCTATAGTATGTAAAGTTACATGACATGTTTGTCTGTAGTATGTAAAGTTACATGACATGTTTGTTTGTAGTATGTAAAGTTACATGACATGTTTGTCTGTAGTATGTAAAGTTACATGACATGTTTGTTTGTAGTATGTCAAGTTACATGACATGTTTGTCTATAGTATGTAAAGTTACATGACATGTTTGTCTGTAGTATGTAAAGCTACATGACATGTTTGTTTGTAGTATGTAAAGTTACATGACATGTTTGTCTGTAGTATGTAAAGTTACATGACATGTTTGTCTGTAGTATGTAAAGTTACATGACTAGTTTGTCTGTAGTATGTCAAGTTACATGACATGTTTGTCTGTAGTATGTCAAGTTACATGACATGTTTGTCTGTATTATGTAAAGTTACATGACATGTTTGTCTGTAGTATGTCAAGTTACATGACATGTCTGTCTGTAGTATGTCAAGTTACATGACATGTTTGTCTGTAGTATGTAAAGTTACATGACATGTTTGTCTGTAGTATGTCAAGTTACATGACATGTTTGTCTGTAGTATGTAAAGTTACATGACATGTTTGTCTGTAGTATGTAAAGTTACATGACATGTTTGTCTGTAGTATGTAAAGTTACATGACTAGTTTGTCTGTAGTATGTCAAGTTACATGACATGTTTGTCTGTAGTATGTAAAGTTACATGACATGTCTGTCTGTAGTATGTAAAGTTACATGACATGTTTGTCTGTAGTATGTCAAGTTACATGACATGTCTGTCTGTAGTATGTAAAGTTACATGACATGTTTGTCTGTAGTATGTCAAGTTACATGACATGTTTGTCTGTAGTATGTAAAGTTACATGACATGTTTGTCTGTAGTATGTCAAGTTACATGACATGTCTGTCTGTAGTATGTAAAGTTACATGACATGTTTGTCTGTAGTATGTAAAGTTACATGACATGTTTGTCTGTAGTATGTCAAGTTACATGACATGTTTGTCTGTAGTATGTAAAGTTACATGACATGTTTGTCTGTAGTATGTCAAGTTACATGACATGTTTGTCTGTAGTATGTAAAGTTACATGACATGTTTGTCTGTAGTATGTAAAGTTACATGACATGTTTGTCTGTAGTATGTCAAGTTACATGACATGTCTGTCTGTAGTATGTAAAGTTACATGACATGTTTGTCTGTAGTATGTTATGTTACATGACATGTTTGTCTGTAGTATGTAAAGTTACATGACATGTTTGTCTGTAGTATGTTATGTTATATGACATGTTTGTCTATACATAATGTGTTTGTCGGTCTGTATGTTTTTTTGCATACTATGTTTCTATACATGTGCAATCATTGTTCCTTATATGTTTTGCTGCCCATCACGCAGTTATCCGATTCTGTGTGTACGGAATGACCCCTGCAGACACTGTGAATAAGATGAAGTATGTTGAGCATCGCAGTGATGTGTCGCAAGCATTCGTATTTAAGTGGCACAAGCGATTTTGACATTCACGGATTTCAGAGAGTGGATCATCCCCCATACTCCCCCGATCTCCAACTCCTGGATTTTGCTTACGTTCCGGTTCTGAAGTCTTATCTGCAAGGGTGAAAGTTTGAAAATCGCGATGAGATCAAGTATGCAATTCAAGTGTTAACAGAAGTCTAAATGACTGGTTAAAACCTGCGTTTACGAGTTGGTTGGGTGCAGTGGCATAAAAATGTGTACAGTATTGTGGCGAATATCTCCAGAAAGAGTAAATGTCAGAGACATCAAAATCACAAAACGACATAATGACAGTGATATGCGCGCCGCAGGTCCGTATGCCCTGTTATTTATTTTAATGTTATTTCAACAACTTTTGAGGCAGTTCGATATACTTTTGTTTATGTGTTGTTGTTTTACAGCCATTGTCTACTATTCAATGGGATAACCGTCGTATGTCATGTTGGAATACTTGCTTTCCGACATTGGAAAAAATAAAAATAACCATAATGATAGGTAGCAACCGGAGTTCATCGGAAAATTTACGACCACTTACGGAAAGTACCGACAGACAAATTACCTGCTGTCCAGTTAAATATCACTCCGCAGTGTAATTTGTTATCTACCCTGTAGTCTGTTTGAATATAGTTAATCAGTACTCATTGTATCAGTCGTGAAATGACACATTTATGTTAATTAACTTATAACATATCAATTTACCTGATTTAAACAATATAAATGCGCGCGACTAGTACATAAACCTAATCCGGACGTCTTCTTAATGTCAACGTCGGGCAATTTCCCATGGGACTGATTAACAATACTACTCACTATAGAGTCCTACTCTTTATTTCCAATTTTCAGTGATTATGCATGACATGACATTCAGCAACAACAACACTAAACAAAGAGACAATGACATACATGTAAACATATATATCGTACAATGTAATAAAGTGAAGAAAATGTTTAGAAAAAGGAACATAGGAGGGGGGGGGGGTATGGGTTTGTTTACACATATACATTACTAAACTGTATTTGTCCTAACATATACACTAGTTATATTAACAGGCATTCTTTGTTTGGTATAAATTAATTGTTGCAATACATTACTGTAATATAACGTTTCACTTAGTCAGGTCTTGTCGAAACGAAACACAAGAAATTATTGTGAGAAGAAACAACATCATTTAGAGCAGTATATAAATCAAATCTAACTTATCAAATCTATTCATATATGTGATGTAGCAAACTACATACATCGCATGCCGCAATAAGGAAATACACAGAGTGATTGTATAAATCACTAAGATCAGTATGTAATAATGTTTAATTAGTGTTCCCGCCTCTAAGCGCACGATGCACACAACTACAAGAGAGACTTATCTTTGTCTGCAATAAATTGTTCTAATAAAAGTACACTGAATAAGCACTCCGCGAACGTTTCACCCTCCTGTTGTGAAAGGAGCGAACTTAAGTCGGTAGAAAACCTTTCGGCGACACTTTGTATAAAACGTGACATACACTGGGCTCGAGAGTGACATTCACCGATCACATATTGTTGGATCGGAGCAGGCAGCACAACATTGAGTTCGAGTACGTAATTACCCTAGCGGCTGACATCGCACTCAGTAGGGCATATGGCGTTACGATATGTTGCTGTAAACCAAATTGGAGATGTTGTAGGCCTATGTTCTGCTTGTGATAGGCCTACCAAGAGTCGGTTAAAATCAGGATCACGGGCAGTGATGCATGTTTTGATGGCAATTCTGCTTCCTCTAAGTAACCTTTGACATAATCTATAAGAGAATCTGAAAGTACATTTTCGGAAAATCGCTGTAAGGTTAGAACATGTGATTGGTGTATTTAATATAACCTGCGAGTTTAAACGTTTACATGTTAATTATCACGCATGTTTGAACGATACATGACTTATTTATGAGGGAAAATACTGCAAAATATTAAACAGAGCACAGAGACGAATGCTGGCTGCATCATAACAATAACAAATAAAATGTAGGTCAACCACGCGGTGGGTCAACCACAATGTTGAAACGATAAAATTCAATAATTATACAGTTGAAAAGATTAGTTAATGACATAAATCATAATAATATATAACAAAATCACATACCTTAATTTAGCTTTTGTAGCCTACAACAGCAAATAACAACGCACAATCGTTCGTTTATTCCCGCCGGCCTGCGCATGCGCACACTAGGCTCTGTTCGATATTTTCCCCATTTTTTTCTAAACCGAGTCCATTGCACAACGAGGCTAACAGAATTCAATATGCACGGCGTTGACACGCCGTGCAATAAGGACGTGTTATGTCTACTCAAATGATAGCGTAAGAGGGCAAATATTATCCAAGATCCGGGCCGAGTTTAAAAGTCTAGTGGCAAATGTTACAATATGTATAATATATTTCAAGAGAGCAGAATGAAGTTTACAAGTATAATGTTTATCAAGAATGTTTATTCAGACTGCAATGTTTTTAGATTGCAATTTGTATATAAAGAATAATAGGTTGGCGACGTGGAATGAGTAGGCGGAGGCTCACCCGATAAATACGCCGAGAGAAATAGTTCCCATGACTCTGACACATTATCAATAGCAATATGAATTTATCTGCATTTGGGAGCACCTGACGAGCATTAATCAATAACAAATCTACGAATTTGCAACAAGTTTGTTAGAGCCGGATATCAAACATTACAATTAGTTCATACGCAATTTCCCACGGTTGTTTACAAATGACGAGAAATGCCAAGTGCCGCAGAAGACGTGAACAGAGAAAATATATTTACATTTATTTCATGAGTATTTGGACATTTAAAACAGCACTAGAAAACAAGTAAAGCATCTATACATTCAGTGTAAAGAAATTTCTGACACAAATGGATGAAACGGACAGGGATTCTAATATTGAGAAGATGGTTACGTACAGCTATTGCTACGTGAGAAACTCGACCGTATGGTCATCCCTGATGAGTTCGCACAATGCAGATTGTATAATGTATTTCCCGAATGCAGATTGTATAATGTATTTCCCGAATGCAGATTGTATAATGTATTTCCCAAATGCAGATTGTATAATGTATTTCCCGAATGCAGATTGTATAATGTATTTCCCGAATGCAGATTGTATAATGTATTTCCCGAATGCAGATTGTATAATGTATTTCCCGAATGCAGATTTTATAATGTATTTCCCGAATGCAGATTGTATAATGTATTTCCCGAATGCAGATTGTATAATGTATTTCCCGAATGCAGATTGTATAATGTATTTCCCGAATGCAGATTGTATAATGTATTTCCCGATTGTATAATGTATTTCCCGAATGCAGATTGTATAATGTATTTCCCGAATGCAGATTGTATAATGTATTTCCCGAATGCAGATTGTATAATGTATTTCCCGAATGCAGATTGTATAATGTATTTCCCGAATGCAGATTGTATAATGTATTTCCCGATTGTATAATGTATTTCCCGAATGCAGATTGTATAATGTATTTCCCGAATGCAGATTGTATAATGTATTTCCCGAATGCAGATTGTATAATGTATTTCCCGAATGCAGATTGTATAATGTATTTCCCGAATGCAGATTGTATAATGTATTTCCCGAATGCAGATTGTATAATGTATTTCCCGAAAGCAGATTGTATAATGTATTTCCCGAATGCAGATTGTATAATGTATTTCCCGAATGCAGATTGTATAATGTATTTCCCGAATGCAGATTGTATAATGTATTTCCCGAATGCAGATTGTATAATGTATTTCCCGAATGCAGATTGTATAATGTATTTCCCGAATGCAGATTGTATAATGTATTTCCCGAATGCAGATTGTATAATGTATTTCCAACAAAATGTTGTCCTCGAAGCGGGCGTTTTAAAATCTGAGCAATCACATTTTCACCCAAGAGGCACCAAACGGGGTTTTCGTAAGATGTGCGTTCGTTAGCATTTCGAATGTTGCCGGAAGTAGTTAATATGTTTAAGTATGTATGCCTCTTTCTCATCAATCTCGTGCCCCTCAAAAATCTATATTTTCAAACTGCCTGCGTGCTACATTTGACCTACTCATAATAAATAGCCAGGTTAGCACGTGGTCCAAATATTTACATATTTACATCATCTGGTATTGCAAATGTTTGATTTATTGTCCAACGTAGCCTTGTCAGTTAACAAAATCGCAAAAAAACACAAAGTGATGCCACATTTTTTGGGCTAGTTAACCAAGAAATATTTCGTCATGATATTTCATCATCTTACTGAATGAACATGCAATAACTTTTCTGCTTAGGGCACGACACTACGAGAAAACAGCATTTATAAAATGACCCTAATAAGACAAGTCCATGATTATAGTATATAAATTATAGTCTAGATTCTATATGTTTTTTTGTAAGTATTTATTTTGTAACATGTTGCAAAAACATGATTTCATTAAACATACCGGAAGACATCATTCTATTAATTCTAAAGATATTTCCTGTTTATCAATACAGTCATTTCGAGGTCAGACGCACTAAAAATATCAAACGCTAGAAGAAATTATAACACCGAAGTTAAAACTAACAATAGATGTAGAAAAACCAGTATTTATTCATTTGATCCTAATGGGTAGACATGATGCATCACATGGGCGTTTAATTGTAGTTGAGTATACATGTAATCAGGATTTCTATGTACAGTCAAACCTCATTTAAAGATACTCTCAATAATAAGACCACATCGAAATTAAGCACACCATTTTCAAGTCCATTTTCACTGATTTGCTCTTTATTCAATCTCAATATTAATACCAACTCGATAAGAATACCAGCTTTCCCAAGGGTGGACTTATTATCGAGGTTTTACTGTACTTGTAAAGACTAATGAATTGAAATTCATTATTTTACCATTAATCTCCCCCCCCCCCCCCTTCATTCACTATCCACTTTGATTCTCCTAATTATTCCTTATGGTCTGCCAGGCCGTTCATTATCGCACATATATACGATTTCTAAATTTTCATTGACTGACTTTTTAGGATGCAAGATAAAACACTGACACGATATTGCATGTGTATCCAACATGTTAGCTAAATTTCATGACAATCGACACGTATTTTCATAAAAATGAGTTTCAAAAGCAATAAAATGGTTGGTAAAAATAATGTGCGTTTTTAAATGCACTGAGTATATCTGATACGTGAAACGATATTGAATGACAGTGACTTTAGACAAGACATCCAACATGTGACTCACGTAATGTATGGTCACAAACAGATAACTAAGACTAAGCACGAAGGTATTACAGTAAAACCTCGATAATAAGACCAACCCTGGGACCGATGAAAACTTAATAAGTAGCTAAAGGGAACACCACATACATAAGACAGTGCCTCCCCACACAGACCTACGGAAAACAACAATTCATAAAACATAAGGCACTTGAGGTTAAAGGGTACATAGGTTAATGAACAGAGGCAGACCATACGATAATGAATAGCCTGGCAGTAAATGTACTGAGCATAGTTTGGCATTTCAACAAACACTGAACCATATCGAATTAAACATTATGAATAGTCCATGTGAATTTGAAATGAGCGCCGATGTACGATTTCCAACCTCTTCTTTAAGTGACGTCATTTCCAGAAAACGTCACATGTGACGTCACGATGTACTAACAGAAAGCAATATTCGCTCCAAATGGCAATGTGAAAACGAAGTGACCATATGGAGTAAATATTGTTTCCTGTTAATAGTGACATCACATACAGAAGTGGTTGTAAATCCCATAGCAGCGCTCAAATGACAAGTATAAGTGACTTTGCAATGTATATATGTTTATTTCTTGCATTTTGAGCTATGGCGATTAAAATTAATAAATATAAATAAATATGTAAACACAAAGTTTGTAGAATAAATCACACATTATCCTCAGTTGCAATCATTTCGTCGGCTGAGTCTAAGAGACTGTACTTGCACTCCGTCGTGACGTCATTTCCTTTTGATTTGGCGCATGCGTAGACTCTTCGTTTGATGACGGTTAGAACAATGTAGGACAGAAGAATGAATATCATATTTATATTCAGTTGAATTCCGAACGCTGCTACCATAAAATGAGGGTTTCTTTCGTCTGATTGGTCCCATGCTGGATTGTGGTGAGGGCCTAAAATGAATGATTACAGTTTATATATTTTCTATTCAAGCGACATTTCATATTAATGGCGTTTCCAACAATAAGGTCATTCGGCGTTCAATAGATACAAGTTTGGTTCTATATTTATGTGCGAACTGACTAAATTTGCTTTCACCATTCGATATTCCTGAGTGATAATTTCAAACAGAGAAATTCAATGTACGGATAAGAGTCTATGCCGTGTGGTGTAAACTTATCTTGGAATTTATATTGTAGAAATAACACAATTGGCTTACAGTGACGTACTAATGAGTTGCGTTGTAATCTCACATTGGAATATCGTAGGAATAATTAACATACAGTCGGACCTCGTTCATTCGAATACATCGGTTCCGATTTTTGTCCGAATAATACATGGTTTCGAATAGCCCATCTCAATTGGGCGTGCGTGAGATGATACATCGGGACATTGTATTTATTTCGGATGATACCGAGTATTCGGATAGAAAAATGTCGAATAAACGAGGTTCAACTGTACAGTGACATTCAGATGAAAGTCATAGCTTACCTGTGAACGGGTACGGTAGAAATAACACGAACGAGGTGTAAGTAAACCAGGTGCCAACCGTCAACACACAAAAACTCCGGATCAAATGTGGATATACTGAATGTCTCCATATACACTCAATTACTATACAGACACCTGTCACCATAATTAGCGGTATAGGTAACCTGAAACACAACAAATTATGTTAATTAATACATAGGTCTCACACATTTTCGACAGCTCTCGGATATTTCCGTACAACTTCGTTACTCTACGATCATCCTCTAGCGTTGGTAAGGCGGAGCACTATGTGGCAAAACTCAACATTTTATGCACAGTCAAAACATAGTTCTCGTTAAACGGATTTATAACTTCAATAACTTCGATAAAGTCATATAAGAAATGGCTGTCATTTCTAGTTAAAATCTCACATATTTCAGTCTTGTTATATCTTAAATATTAGATTCTAATCCCGTTTCATCAGCACTCCAGCGCTCACGCCGCCATATTGTTTTCCTGATATTCGAATGGTATTTCCGAAAGAAGCGCCTTACGAACATCCGAGGCACTGGACGTAGTTGGCCGAGGTTTTCCGAATGAGTTATCTCATTTACAATATTTACCTCCCTTGTTCTGAATTGTCGGCCATTTTGATAGGTAAATTTCCTTTAAGTTCCTTAGGTGAATACAATGTAAACGATGATTAACTAATCCGATATGTAAATATAACTTTATTCATTATGGTCATGAAGGCAGTTGGATAATTAGTTGAAGAAAAAGTGGTTGTCACATGCAAATTTTCTTGGTATTTACTCAATTATCTCATACTTGAAAATAAAATATATGGTAATAGTGGAGTGAAGTCTTTCAATATCAGCATACCAAGTGAGGCAAGTGCTGTACTGGTTCACTTTTTGTGTGTCAATTTTCACCGCTTGTAACAGTACAGAACGCTGCTGTGGGATTTCCAGCCTCTTCTGTAAGTCACGTCATTTTAAGAAACGTCACATATGTGATGTCACTATTTGCAAGCAGGAAACAATATTTACTCCATATGGTCACTTCGTTTTCAAACTGCCATATGGGGCAAATATTGCTTACTGTCAATGACGTCACTTATAGAAGAGGTTGGAAATCGTACAGCGGCGCTCAGTACAGTAAAACCTCTATTAAAGGACCAACATTGGCACCCTTGATAACTGGTCTTGTAATTGAGGTAGTGTTAGTATTGATGTTGACTAAAGTGCAAAACAGTGAAAATGGACTTCAAAATCGAGTTTGTAAATTTGAGGTGGTCTTATCATTGAGGTGGTCTTATCATTGAGGTGGTCTTGAAGTGAGGTTTTACTGTATTTCATTAGTTTTGTAGCTAGATCGTCAGAGATGCGTTTTGGTGTATATTTCGTTCCGGTATATATCCGTACAATAACATCAAATATATACATCAAATATCTGATTGCTGTATTGGCCTTTTTGTTCTCTCTAAAACAAGTATAGGAATCTACGCCTCTGATGGCTTGATATGTGTAATACATGTGTACCATGCAAAATATCTGTTGATTTAGCTGTTGTACGCAGGTTAAGAACATGCGTACTGGGCAAATGATTTATTCATCTTACCTGTGTATAACGTTTTCCATTTCTGGTTTGCCCATATTTGGCATACTGTGATAATAAAACGTTGTTCCATACCTTAATATACAAAAAACAACAAACATATTTAAAACAAGAAATATCTTTAAAAAAGATGATCAGCGCAATTTGAGGGTTAAAATGTGTTGTGTAATGTTACGAGATTTTACGATTGCTGGTCACTACAGATCCAAAATGGATGTCAGAAAATTCACCGAAATTCAGTGGATTTCTGTAAATTAACGAGCCTTTTATCGAAAGGTTAACCAATCCGCGTTAAGGTTACAAACGTTGTTCGGTTGAAAAGAAATTTTCTTGGTAGTTAACATAAGATTTGATTGGTTTACACAACACCGATATGCAAATAGCCAAACCATGTTAGAACGGCTACGCCGAAAAACACAAAATTGTTATGGACATCATGAAACGGTTGACTGTATGCAGTAGTCTAAGGAATCCAGTGCTTACATATTTGCATCTATACAACTACAATTCATATGCACTAAAAGAAGTAATGTGTCGAAGTGTTTTCTTTTTTTCTAGTTTCATATATATTTGTAATACCAAATCCATCAAAAGCGGGTGTCTACTTTTTTTGTAACAATTCAAATATTTATATGAAAAGAATGCAAAAGTACAAAATGACGTCGCGTCAGAAAGGCTTTACTCAAATGTACATTAATTCTTGTAAAGTATTCTGTTTTTCAAATGAAAAAACAACAAGTTATGTTACACAAGTAGCCTATAGATCTAATTCTATAAATCAAAATTAGGCAACCAAAGTGACTTCCGAGAACGCGCCTTAAGTGTATGACGTCACCATTTCATTTGGAAATACTCAACGTCATAACCAACGTCACTAATATAGGTTTTATCGTGGAAGCGTTCAGATAGATTAACGATTAACGAAAATGTCAAAAGTCAATGTCGAGCTATAGTGAAGGAAACCCCGAAGGTTGGGATAATATAAATAAAACATATTGCTTGTAAAATTGTGTAGTATTGTGGAACAGCGGAATGTAAATAAGCTAAGTCAGCAGATCTAATAGACAAAAGGGGTGAAAATTGTTGCCAAATCCCCCCACCCGGGATTTCCCAAACGCAGAAATCTTGGGTCCCTGACTTCTTTGTAATTCTAGGGACTCCCATTTTCTCTTACTGTGCATCCCTGTGACCCTTAAAATAAGCCTTTGTCAAGTTTAAACTGCATATCTTGGACCCTACACATTTACTAAGAACCCCCAATTTGTAAAGCACGAGGGTCCAAGCACCCCTGCCAGGCGCGTAGCTGCACCGAAATCTCTGTGCAAGCCTGAATGAGCGGCAAAGCCGCCAATATGCTAGGGGTGTCTGGGGGCATGCCCCCCCAGAAAATTTTGAAACCGTTGAATGTAAATGGTGAAATCTGATGCCTTTTTAGCCGGATTTTTCGAGAAAAATTCCGGCTTATAGATTGGCGAAAACCGGGCGGGCGGGCGGATGTCCAAACTAAGCAGATTGACCGAGTTTCATTCGTCAGCGCAATATTGATACCTCTTTTTGTTTACAATTTCTCTTACTAAAGCAAGAAGCTTGTGCGCTGATCAATGATGTGGATACGAAACGGAAACACTACTTTAGACGACAACGATAAATCATAACAACAAAATCTAAATATTCAAATTACAGAGACATATTTCGAAATTTACTTCTTCAGATATGTTGTAAAGTTTTATCATTATCCTCTTTTGTCATCTTGTATGATTTAAAAGTAGTAGATATCGACCCATCGGCTTCTTATGGCAAATTTCGATACTTATACAATGCGGGGATCCCACTTTATACGACCAACAACAATTGTAAACAATAACAAACCACAATAATCTTGAATTATGAAGCACATAGACGTATTTCGACGTAACTTCTTCTGAAAAGTTTTCATAAAAATAAGAGTACTAACTGATTTTTGTATTTTTTGATATGAAGAAAAGTAAAATCGGGAAATAATGTGCAAGCCCGGGCCTTTTTGGCGTAAAGGCAGCTACGCGCCTGCCTGCCCCTCCCCAAATAAGCCCCCAGCATTTTGGAGACAGCATATGACCTATTTTTCCAATCGAACTGAATTTCTTCGCCAATGATACAACCGGAAAACAATTTCCAATAGACGGGGCTACAAAACTTACCAAAAAAACCCAAGGCTGATGGTAAAGTACATCAACCCGTCAAACTGTTTCGGTCGATAATGTCCGAGGAGATCCAATATACCGTGTATTGTAAACAACATGAAAATGGTTGTATGCTGTAGATTTGATACGTTTGAGAAATCCCCTTCTTCGTTTATAAACGTCTTGGCATCAATGATTTCGGCCCAAAATGCTGGAATAAATAAAGTGCACATAAAGAAGTGATGTCGCACGTACATATGAACGCAGTTGTTGTTGTGACGTCATCAACTCGTTCTTGTGTTCTTGTAAATATTTTACCACATACGGAAATAAATGGAAAGACATCGGCAATTTACGGAAATGTCGACAAGGTCGAACATGGCGTATTTTGCAACATAATTATGATGTCTTTCATATCGTTTTTTCAACGACGAAAATGATCGAAAAGTTTTTTAGAACAGCATATTATAGGCCTACAAATGTAATTTCAAATTGTGCGGTTGACATGACAAAATGTCCCTTTCTACTTACCACCAAATGGGAAAAGTATCTTAAAAATAATTTCTAATGGTATAACTCTCCCTTTGATCTTTGTTGTATAGGACAGTCTCGATGTGTATTCCCTTTTGTGAGCCTCAGTCTGTAAATATGCAAATAAATATGCAAATTAAACGACCACGTGACTATGAATATTCATATGGATGATCCGTTAGTTATGTTACGTGTTTCTGTCTTGGTGTTCATTTGTGTATATGTTTGTGTCATTTTCTATTTTTAGATGATTTCATGCTTTGTACGAGTCATTGTCTGCTAGGCTTCTATGTTCATATTTATTGACTTTATTTTAATTAGTGTATCAATGACTACATGACACATCGTCGAATGTCCCTGTTCCTTCTCTAAGTAATGCCTCATTGTCTTGATTACCGCCATTCTCGTCAACTCTCTGATATTTCCGTACTACTTCGTTATTCTAATAACACCCTCTAGTGTATGTAAGGCGGAGCACTATGTGGCAAAACTCAACATTTTGTGCTGTCAAGAAATAGTTCTCGTAAAATGGATTTATAATTTCATAACTTCGATAAATTCATGTAAGAGATGGATTATCGTTGTCATTTCTAGTTAAAAACTCACACATTTCAGTCTTCATATAGATGAAATATTAGATTCATCAGCACTCCAGCGTTCACGTGGCCAGCTTGTTTTCATGATATTCGAATGTTTTTTCCGAAAGTAGTGCCTAACGAACATCCGAGGCACTGGACGTAGTTGGCCGCAGGTGACGTATAAGGTTTAAACATGTATATGTGGCTCAGTAGATAACGCTGCTGACTACACTCGATCTCAATATGATAAATGATACTTTCGATTTTTTTTTTATCCACGAGTTGAATGAGTCCGTCTCTGTACATGCATCATATGATGAGCAATGTCATTCCATTTCTTTGTATCCACGAATTAAGTTTATCAAAATAGTCGTCAATTTTTATTTCACTTTCATTGATGTCATCTCTACATAAATAAAACCGCTTCCTAATTTTGACTATGATGTCTGGTTGTTATGAAAAACGCTTCCATACCATTAACAAAAACATTATTTTGTAAGGGGATTAGCGCATTTAATATTGAATATGTCCAAATACATGTAATTATATTTAAGTACAAAATACATTTCACGATCAATAAATTATAGATTGATCTATATACTAGTAATAAAGACTGAAATAAAACTCGTACTATAAGCGTCGTTGATATAAAACACCGCATATTTATACTGTGAATTAAATTTAATGCAAGAAACCTGTCACGTTGGGATTAAATTTGGGAATACATGTATGTATGATCTCGGCTAAGTATTGGGCGAAAATCCATGGTAATAACGTCATGGCAACGTTTATAACACACTTTATTCAAACAGGGGATTCAATTGACCAAAGAAAATACACAAATCTGGTTGGTTTTTCCAATTTTTTACAAAAAAAGCGTCTTACAACATCATCGAATAGAAGCCCAGACATGAGGCTTAAAACAAGTATTACATTCTGTCAAATGATCAGGAGTTTATAACTATATGACGTTTTGATGGAATCAAATATATAATTCAATACTATCGATTAAAAAGGTTGAGAATAGCGTTAATTATACTATGTATATTGGTCAATATTTTCCAAATCCTGTTGTCATTGGCTGACCACCTTACACTTTGTTTACAACCGTTCTGAGGTAAAAAACGGACTATAACAATGTTTTGCGTTGGAATTAAGAAGACTTTTGTAGTTTTATTACACGTCACGAAAATTTGTATTCTTTTTATCAAATAAATCGATATGTAACAAGTGTGACTTCACAACTTTACAATAAATAATGACGAACTATACTCTGTCTTTGAATAATCGCACTTTAATGAAGTGGATGAATTTTCAGTGAGGTAAATAACAGACTATATAACACTGTTTTATTGCCCGCTTTAAGCATGGTGCTATAGTCAAACAATAAAAACCTGACACTCACGGATATTCGTACAATTCCGTAAATCATCGCCGTCCAATACGAATCGTATATAAATATCACGTGACCGTACGTTGAGAACGACGATTGTGTACGAAGAGAATAACGAAGATAAACGAGTGCCAGTGTAATGTTGTCTGGTGATACTTACTGAAAATCGTCGCTTGTGAACGTTATATGCATATCAATAGATGATCCAGCAAAAAACCTTATTGGCAGCATGATTGGTTCATCGTATTGTAGAACCAACTGCAATATAATCATAAAGCCTTATTGGCAGCTTGATTGGTTCATCGTATTGTAGAACCAACTGCAATATAATCATAAAGCCTTATTGGCAGCTTGATTGGTACACCGGCTTGTAGAACCAACTGCAATATAATCATAAAGCCTTATTGGCAGCTTGATTGGTTCATCGTATTGTAGAACCAACTGCAATATAATCATAAAGCCTTATTGGCAGCTTGATTGGTACACCGGCTTGTAGAACCAACTGCAATATAATCATAAAGCCTTATTGGCAGCTTGATTGGTTCATCGTATTGTAGAACCAACTGCAATATAATCATAAAGCCTTATTGGCAGCTTGATTGGTACACCGGCTTGTAGAACCAACTGCAATATAATCATAAAGCCTTATTGGCAGCTTGATTGGTTCATCGTATTGTAGAACCAACTGCAATATAATCATAAAGCCGTATTGGCAGCTTGATTGGTACACCGGCTTGTAGAACCAACTGCAATATAATCATAAAACCTTATTGGCAGCTTGATTGGTACACCGGCTTGTAGAACCAACTGCAATATAATCATAAAGCCTTATTGGCAGCTTGATTGGTTCATCGTATTGTAGAACCAACTGCAATATAATCATAAAGCCTTATTGGCAGCTTGATTGGTTCATCGTATTGTAGAACCAACTGCAATATAATCATAAAGCCTTATTGGCAGCTTGATTGGTACACCGGCTTGTAGAACCAACTGCAATATAATCATAAAACCTTATTGGCAGCTTGATTAGTACACCGGCTTGTAGAATCAACTGCAATATAATCATAAAGCCTTATTGGCAGCTTGATTGGTTCATCGTATTGTAGAACCAACTGCAATATAATCATAAAGCCTTATTGGCAGCATGATTGGTTCATCGTATTGTAGAACCAACTGCAATATAATCATAAAGCCTTATTGGCAGCTTGATTGGTACACCAGCTTGTAGAACCAACTGCAATATAATCATAAACCTTATTGGCAGCTTGATTGGTACACCGGCTTGTAGAACCAACTGCAATATAATCATAAACCTTATTGGCAGCTTGATTGGTACACCAGCTTGTAGAACCAACTGCAATATAATCATAAACCTTATTGGCAGCTTGATTGGTACACCAGCTTGTAGAACCAACTGCAATATAATCATAAACCTTATTGGCAGCTTGATTGGTACACCAGCTTGTAGAACCAACTGCAATATAATCATAAAGCCTTAAAATGTAACCACTGATATGGATTTTTTCTTGTGTCTTTCTCTGAGATGTTTGACCCATATGACATATCTTGGCGAAACTGAGTTATCAACATTTCTGAATGCAGGTGTATTTGTAGGTCACTACAAAACATTATTGAAACACAACATTTTTTAGGGAAATACAGCACTTATAATATGGTCATCAAGGCTATATCTACAAACATTTCTGAGTTTCACAATTTTAATACAGCAAATATGTTTTCAGATACAATAATAGTTTACAATATATTTACAATACTGAAATACATGTAGATCTAATTGTTTTTCTTTGTATAGTTTTATAATAATAAACTTTTTTAATTTTTGTAATGTGATACACATAATTTGGTATTACTAGATCTATTTATTAATTTTAAGCGAAACCGTGCATGATAGTTTATTTGGTACGGCGCTAGGTTCGATTCCAGACCTGAGCAGGTCATTTGTCCTCCACCTCTGATTCATGTGGGGAAGTTGCCGGCTGCTTGCGGAAGGGCAAATTTGTACTGGATGACAACTCATTCCAAAAAATCTGTGGTGGTATTCACGAAACATCTTAAGTTTTACCTTAAGATTATCCTTATCCTTATTTTCTTTTCCTTAGTTAAAGATAAGGAAATTCTGAACCTTAAGATTTTCCTCAGTTTCACTTAAGGATTTCCTTAGCAAAGGAAAGTCTTAACTTTAAGGAAAATATCAATTTCATCTAAGGAAAATCTTAAAGCGGTTGTCATGCAAATTTGGAATTTCCACGATCTAAATATAGTAACGGAAGTCGACAAGTGCGTTTTATCAACGTTTGCCGTTACAATGTCGTAACTTTGATGGCAATTTAATCCTTTTCAACAAATAAACATTGTTTCGAATACGTTTAGTACTGGTAATGTCTATTAACTGCCAAACAAAATAACCACATAAAACAATGTTGAACTCCAAATATAAATAGAACACAAACATTTTTTTTGTTCTGCAATTAAGTCTATTTATTTACATAACACAATTCATGATTCATTTATTTCAAAAGCAAGAAGCTATATAGCCAGCCAAAAGGATTTCATCTATACTGGTACATTTAAACAAATTATGGCAATGGTTTTCAACAGTTATAACATGCCTGTAAAGATGGCATTCGCAGCTAATGTTGTATCTTCAAGAAAAATATCCAAGAACTAATAAAATATTTTCCTTTTTCTCTTATCTGTCAGTTTCAACACAACACAATTCGCGAAAAACACATGATACAACACAGTCGAACATAAAATATCCTTTCAAACGGTGATACAACTTCATTGTATAATCCTGTGTTTATCCATGATGATTTATGATTGAAATACAGTGAAACTTCGATAACTCGAAGGTCCATCCGAAAAGCTCGAGTTACACTGTGTTTCGAGTGACCCACAGTTTCCATCATGTCCTTTTAGTGTTTGTTATGAAATGCCTTATTTTTATAGTTGTTCACACTTGTACCAGTTGTTTCATATTTGTGCCATAGTATCATATTTCTATTCAGTACATTTCCTCGTTAAAATAAAAGTAAAGTCAAATTCTTAATAAGAGAAGTATACTTTAAGTATTAGTGTTGTTGTGCAGTTATTGTTTGTTTATTTGGAGCTCCCATTTGAACAATGTGTGAAAATGTGTCCTCGAGTTACCAGTAATTTAAGCTATTGTGTATTGTTTGCGTACTGGGGACCGACAAGGGTGCTCGAGTTTTCGAGTTATTTCTGCTTGAGTTATCGGCGGTATATTTTATATGAACATAGAAGAAATAAAGTTCGGGACTCTGTCATTTCCTCGACAAATCCGGGGTTCTCGAGTTGTCGCCTGTTTGAGTTACTGAAGTTTAAATGTAGTTCAGTTCCAATTCTTCCGAGCATCGAAAACGACATACTATCAACGAACACAATAACAAATACTGAGCGTCTCTGTGCGTCCATTTCAATCTCAATGTTTACATAGCAGTTATTTCCCTTTTCATAGGCTAACATCTACATTAAACATCTTCGTAGATGAAAATATACCTACATCTACTAGGGAATTGTAAAGTTAACGCATTGTTACATTTATAAGATGTATATAGGTCTATTGTACTCAAATCTTCACACCTCCGACATTTTTAAGATTTTCCTTTTCTACTTTAAGGAAGGTGGAAGCTACCTTATCTTTTAAGGAAAAATTGCCATAATTAAGGAAAATCTTAAGATAAGATGTTTAGTGAATACCACTTAAGTATTTTCTTCATATTTAAGGAAAATCTTGTGGATATTAAGGAAAATCTTACATTTAAGGAAAATCTTAACCTTAAGATGTTTCGTGAATACCACCCCAGGGCCCGTATTACAGAAGCTTCTTAAGATATACCTTAAGAAATACAGAAATCTTAAGATTTGTACTTCGGTAAGGATAAGGTTCAAGAAAATCTTAAGTACTATTACAGATCCAACTTAAGAGAATTTTAAGTAAAATTTCCTTATCCTTATTTTTCATCTCAAGCAAATTCTAAAGACTGTTGCTAACGTACATCGGGTTTTCCCGTTCCAAAAATAAAACCGGAAATTAAAAAAATAATGCGTGCGCAGAAAGTAGCAGACATTACTCTAACTCCAAGCAAATAAATGATTTTACCTAGTTACGTTGTAACAAGTACAACCGTCATTTCATATTAATATTTGTTTTTGTTGCATTATATTTGATAATAAGCCCGTTTAAAACAAAACACAATTACAATACAGAAACTAATTTTAATTTCACGTGTTTCTATATTTGTTGTCGCGTAACATAAATGGTACATTAATATTATAGGTCATTTAACACAAGATTTGAAGGCCGTGTCAGTCTGTATGTAAAGATTATCAAACAACATGCACTGGGGTGTGAAATGAATATAATAAATTTCGATATTACATCGGTATGTTGATGTTTGTTGATTCTGCAAGAATCAATCCATAGTGACCACATCATTTCAATATTGTTCAATTATATTGCAGTTTGTAGTACGATGTTTCTAAGGTTACTAACCAGTACTTACATGCACATTCACTGATAACTAAATTAGCAAATTCCATGGATAATTCAGAGGTGCAGGACGGAATGCAATGAGTTTGGGTCAAATTGTCACATACAACATACTCCTAACCCGGGGTACAGGGTACGTACCAATATAGACAATCTTGTGTTCTATGGACTGCGCTAACTAAACGGGTTATAACGTCATGTTCTGTTTGCTATTATCGCTTTATTATAGTGTTCTTTTGATGTATCGAACATGGTATTTATAATTTATTAGATGCATCGAGAACACAACGCCATTACAAGGTTTGAACATGTTACTAACACCAAGCGTAACGTCTATGTAATACGAAAAATCACAGATCAGATTTCATGTCTATTTTGCGACTTTCGGCAATAGCTTTACAAACAGGGGTGGTGTAAATACTCTAAACATTTACAAAGAACTAGAGCCACGAAGGCTTAATATGGCCCCATGATTTGGTGAAATCTGAAGAACTTTTGTCATGAATTGTGTAACTACTATACCTGTTTGATAAAAACGTAATACAAAATCTCAAATAAATTGTGTCTTGTTATGTCTGTTCATACTTTAAATAACCCATATTACACGAATATAGTGATTTTTTAAAGAAAAAAAACATATTTTTTTTAAATTTCATACTGGCCGCACTCTTTGACCAAAACGAAAGTTTAACCACATATTAATGCTATAGATCTACAGTCTAACCAAAAAATGTATATTTCATTGTGGTCAAAAGTTGCGGCCACAACGAAAAACGAATATTTCCGTTCTGACAAAATGCGAAATGGCCATCCGTCGCAGCCGAAATATTGTAGAATAACACGTTTATTTCTGCATATGATGCGTATATTAACAATCCATGTTAGCATTTGTCATAGGTCACATCATTAAACTGATCGTTTCGGTCTTTTTCGAATCGTTCCCGTTGTTTCTCACCAGGGAAGCGTCCATGGTTACTTCAAATTAGTCCGTCTTTTCCGTGATTTATAGATATTTTAACGTACCAGAAGATTCAAATGACTTAAAAAGGTAAAACAATTTATTTCCTTATATTATATATACCAGAAAGAACATTTTATGTCGTTAATAAAGATGTTTTTATGAAATTCATCTGTTGCGCGTTTCTACGGAAGAGGCGTATCGTTTGTGGATGGTTTGTAGTGATTCTAGCTTTATTATCACGTCCGTAATACATTTCCTTCTTTAAAATGATCAATTATATTTTATTTTACACATTTAGTTGTAATTTAACGTTCTGTTACAATATCAAATGGTAAAACACGATTAACAAATCATGATCGCTGATGGAGCGAGCTGTATTGATGACGAATGATGTACGCTTATAAGTCCGTATTTAGTGTTGTGGTTCCATTTTATCATATCGTGCGTTCACATTTTTAGTTTGTTGCAAGACATTGTTCATTTACATTTGGCTTTAAGCTTATGATATTAAATGTTTACTTTATACTGTCATTAAGCGCAGACGAACATTTTTATGTTTAATATAGATCTTACGTAAACACACTAATTTAAGATAGGACTGGTGGTGTAGTGGTTTGACGTCGATTATGTGAACAGAAGGACCTAGGATCGATTCCTCGCTCAATAACAATTTTTATTTTGTTTGTACTTCCAAATAAACAATAAAAGCGTAATTTATAGAAATTCAATTTCATTTTAAATTACAGAATGCAAAAAAAGAACAAAACCGAAGGAAACACGACCAGTCAACAGAGACATAAGACGTGATCTTCTGAAATATTTGTTCACTTCAGCTACGGATAATGATGTCATGTGTCAGAAATGTAGACATCAGTACTACTTACACGACACTAAGAAAATACCAGTCAGCACTCAGACATCCAACGTGAATAATGATATTTTTGTACTTCCTCCTCAAACATCAACTAACATAAGAAGTCCACCATCCATTCAACTTAATATTCCATCAACGCCTAAATCTCATACTAGGTGTTTCTAGGTGCAAAAAACCCGGCCCAAAGCTGATAGTGATTTCATCTACAGCCAGAATAACAGCATTTATTGAAAGTAATATTATACTTCCAGCAGATTCAAGATGTTGTCCATCACACATTCAAATGGACAGTATTGACTCAGAAACACTGAAAAATGTGTCGACCATTGACAGCTCATACATGAACAAGACACCCATACTAAATCTATTGTCTTCTCTGAGAAATATTTGTTCTGCATCATCAAACCGTCTATGTTTTAATAATCTGAAGGACAGCGAGTATTCAAGTCTTATAGGATTAAGTACAGATCATTTCAATGAACTGTGCCAATGTTTGGAAGGAAAGCTTCGCAACTCACCAACTCGCAGTGTTAGAACAACAATTGGATTGTTTCTATTAAAATTAAAATCTGGAATTTCAAACAAAATATTAGCAACACTGTTTGGTTTAACAATTTCTAGTTTGAGAAGGGGTATCAAATCAGTCAGACAGGCGCTTATGATATGGTTTGTGCCACATTATTTAGGATTGAGGCATGTGTCGAGAAGTGATATAATTCAACAACACACCAAACCTTTGGCACAGTCTATTTTTGGAACCAAAGAAGATGGTGACTCTGCAAAACTGATTTTAGATGGTACATACATATATATTCAAAAATCCAACAATTTTTACTTTCAACGAAGATCTTTCAGTGTACACAAGGGCCGTCCACTTGTAAAGCCTATGGTTGTAGTTACTACTACTGGTTATTATCTAACAGTTGTTGGTCCGTATTTATCATCAAATTCAGACGCACAAATTCTAAACCATATGTTTCATACAGATGTAGAACAGATAAAGTCTTATGTGGAAAAAGATGATGTTTTTGTAGTTGACAGATGTTTCCGAGACTCAATCTCACTACTACAGGATTTGGGAATAAAGGCTGAAATGCCAGCACTATTACAAAAAGGTCAGAGGCAGATGTCCACAGAAGATGCTAACACAAGTAGATTGGTGACAAAGGCTAGTACACAATTGTGTTGACATGTTATTTTTTTTTTAAACACTTAACTAAAATTTCACATTATCGCAAATGTATTTGCTGTAATAATATCACAATTTGTGTTATGCAGTGACTGTTGGAGTAGAGAGACCATTGTAAGAAATAATTACTAGCTGTGGAGTAAATAGATTCTTCATAGCCACAAATCAAAATGTATAAGTTACAAGAGTTCTATTTAATAGCAATACATGTAACAAGTTTATTAAAATAACCCAGTTCATGTAAAAGAAAGAATAAATTGCTATAGGGAACGCAACATAGATAATAAAATGCATTTCAACGACAACGTGCATACATATTGTCATTTGTATTATTTGGTTGGTTGTGTTCTTGATAACCAGTTTATTTCCTATATAAATATTGGTATTGCAAATGTCGATCAGGAGCACGTGTTGTTGGTGTTTGTTCACACATTGCTGCCATTGTTTGGTATTTATCTTATGCTCGACTGAGATATGTATACCCTGCAAGTCTAGGTATTCGT
Organism: Mactromeris polynyma; assembly: GCA_032209605.1. NCBI lineage: Eukaryota > Metazoa > Mollusca > Bivalvia > Venerida > Mactridae > Mactromeris > Mactromeris polynyma. The sequence goes on from JASFXZ010000036.1 coordinate 4,572,209, forward strand.
GATTGGGCAGCACACTTAACTGATGCGCGTAATCTTCCCGAACCAATTGACCGATCTGAGTCAGAGTCTGAATGCAATGATTAAAGTGTTCAGTGTAGTCGTATGTATATTGCAATTGCCCAAATATATTTAGTCATGGTAAAACTGTTGACTATACAGGGTATATTTAAATCTGTGCATTTTGCTCAGAGTATTTACAAAATGTAAATCAATCAATCAAGATTTGCGATGCTTATATATGTATTTACATGTATCTATGTTAATTTCATGTGTTGCGTATCTGTGTATGTGCGTGATGTCGACATATTAATTGTTATTATTGTCGGTCACAAGCCACTCGGAGTGGTACTTGGTGAATTGTTTAATTAGATATTTATTAGTTTGCTAACACTTATGTTTTGTCTAGTTACTCAGGGTGAATGTCAGTGATTACCGGTTTTGTCATACGAGACATATTCCACTCATTGTACTTATTAGCTATAGGATGTCAATGATAACGAAATTAACAAACTGAGACAGTCGAATGCATGCAAAACGGATAGCGTACCTAAACTAGAACCTACTCTATCAACGGACTACGTAGACAAATCGATTAAATCGCTTAAGAACAATAAGGCTGCATCCTTTGTTTCTGTGACAAACGAACATCTTAAGTTTGGCGGTTACTATCTTACACTAGCAATAACAGAGCTTTTCAATAAAATAATCGCAGGGAGTTATTTACCTACAATGTCAAAAAGGGTATGATTATACCGATATACAAGGAAAATGGAAAATCCCGAACAGACCCAAGTAATTACAGACCAATCACTTTATTACCTGTAATATATAAATTATTTGAAAAAATGCTGCACGAAAGATTAACTGATTGGATATCACAATCAAACGTTTCTTATCCAAACAAACAACAGAATGCCTACCAGAAACACATTGGTGCAATAACAGCGTCGTTTAACTTGCAAGAATCAATATTTCACAATTAAGAATTTGGAAGTAAGGTTTACGTCGCGATGCTCGATACACGTCAAGCATTTGATACCGTGTGGTTAAATGCCGTTTTCGACAAATTAGCCCGTATAGGTATTAAAGGGAAAATGTGGTCAATTTTAGTTGACATTCATTCGAACATGTCAAGCTGCATTTCTGCTAACGTTATCCGCTCTAACTTCTTCGATGTAAAACAAGGAATCCGACAGGGAGGGGTTATCTCCACTTGGATATATAACTTATTTATAGACGAATTACTAAACATTTTAGAACAAAGTGGGCTTGGTACGTGTATCCTTGGTAATAAAACAGGAAACACAACTCTCGCAGATGATATAGCGCTCTCTTCGACTAGTCCATGTAACCTTCAAAACATGCTAGATCTGACATACCAGTATACATGCAAAAACAGATATATAATAAATGCAAGTAAAAGCTTCATTATTGAGTTCGGAAAAAAAGCGCGAAACTGGAAACCGACCAACCTGTATCTTGGCAATAATCTTATAACGCATACCCAAAAAGTCAAGCAGGTTGGTATTCACCTAAATGACAAGCTGAACGACATAGACAAGGTCAATAGCGCATGTCATAAAGCAACCGCCTCCCTATTTTCGCTACTGTCGATCAAACTTGGTAACGAAAACATTAACCCACTAAAGTCTGCTTCACTTGTATCAAAAATATGCATACCAATACTTTTATATGGGGCAGAATTATGGAATAACCTAAGAAATCAGGATTCTAATCGTCTTGAAAAATTCCTTAAGCTAGCTGCAAAAAGAGTTCAAAATTTTTCACTCCGTACACGAACGGACATATGCCTCAGCATGCTCGGCTGGAAATCTCTGCGTTCCCAAGTAGATACTAAAAAGCTATGTTTTCTAGGCAATTTATGTAATACCCCCAAACGTTATTGGTTAAACAAGTCTTCAACGCACGACTCTCATTATACATTTGCAGAACGGACGATAAGCAAAAAGGATTCATTCCCGACGTTGTAGACTTACTTCTCAAATATGGAATATCTCACTTTCTCATTAATTACACTCAGACAGGTTCATTTCCAAATAAAAATGTATGGAAATCAGTTTGCAAAAGAAGCATACATACAGTCGAAATAAAATGTTGGAGTGAACGTATGCATAAAGATGATGATTTTAAAAGATTCAGATTGTTACATACTAATATAGAACATGCTTTAGTATGGGAATGTGCGATAGATCGCTCAAGCCTATCTAATGCTAACAGCGTTAGCAAATTATGGATTAACCGTAAACGTGACAACTCCACTAAATATCTGTGTCATTTTTGTGGAATAATATACGAGAACACTTTAAATCATATTCTCTTTGAATGTTACAGAACTAAATCACACCGTGATCTGTTCATTAGCCAAATATACACTAATTTTGGGTAGAACGTTATACATGAACTTTTAAATCGTGATTATGAAACACAATTGCAACTAATGATCGGAAGAAATCTCCAATCAATAACTTCCAAAATAATACATCAACACTTTTTACGAATAGCTATAAGTTACGTTTCAAAATGTATACACATCGCTCATCAATTGTAGAAATCTACATAAAGTGAAAGCATGCATGATGTTGTAATGAAACCTGACTATATATTATCACACTTAAAAGTTACTGTCCTTGTTTTGTTTCTGTATAGTACATGTAGAAGTCAAGCTGGAGATTGTATATCAATCTGGAATTTGTACTTGTGCAAATGTTATATTAACCTCGCATATGTGTGCGTTTTTGCCGTATTCTACATATATATGCATGTTCAGTGTAAAACGTTATGCTTTGCTGTAATGTTTATGTTCAATACGCACTTGTGTGTACTTTTTTCTATGTTCATGCCTTTCATAGGTCTATGTCCTTCATCGTTCTTATAATGTTTATTGCAAATATGTATTTGTTTGTACTATTTCTGAGTTTGTGCTTTCTCTATGTTTGTGCCTTTCCTATGTTTATGCATTTCCTATGTTCGTGCATTTCCTATGTTTGTGCTTTCCCTATGTTTATGCATTTCCTATGTTTGTGCTTTCCCTATGTTTATGCATTTCCTATGTTTGCGCTTTCTCTATGTTTATGCATTTCCTATGTTTGTGCTTTCCCTATGTTTATGCATTTCCTATGTTTGCGCTTTCTCTATGTTTATGCATTTCCTATGTTTGTGCTTTCCCTATGTTTATGCATTTCCTATGTTTGTGCTTTCCCTATGTTTATGCATTTCCTATGTTTGCGCTTTCTCTATGTTTATGCATTTCCTATGTTTGCGCTTTCTCTATGTTTATGCATTTCCTATGTTTGCGCTTTCTCTATGTTAAAGCATTTCCTATGTTTGCGCTTTCTCTATGTTTATGCATTTCCTATGTTTGCGCTTTCTCTATGTTTATGCATTTCCTATGTTCGTGCTTTCCCTATGTTTATGCATTTCCTATGTTTGCGCTTTCTCTATGTTTATGCATTTCCTATGTTTGCGCTTTCTCTATGTTTATGCATTTCCTATGTTTGCGCTTTCTCTATGTTTATGCATTTCCTATGTTTGCGCTTTCTCTATGTTTATGCATTTCCTATGTTTGTGCTTTCCCTATGTTTATGCATTTCCTATGTTTGCGCTTTCTCTATGTTTATGCATTTCCTATGTTTGCGCTTTCTCTATGTTTATGCATTTCCTATGTTTGTGCTTTCCCTATGTTTATGCATTTCCTATGTTTGCGCTTTCTCTATGTTTATGCATTTCCTATGTTTGTTCTTTCCTTATGTTTATGCTTCTCTTATGTCGATGTGCTTCACAGCTCTTGTAATCTATATTGTCAATGTCTATGCATGTTTATATATATTGTCATGTTTGTTTATAATACTGTGGTATTAATCCTTGAATTAACAAGGGAAATAAAGAGAATAAATAAATAAATCCATATTACGTGTTATTGGTTGGTAGAATAAACGTAGATACATCGTTAACAACATTTGTTGTTTTTGGTTACCATGGTAACCGTAATGTAAGAAGTAGGTAAATGTGTTTGTTGATAGAAAAACGAATTAAGCAGATTCGAATAATGACATCAAAATCTGTGTTTTTAAATCATTTTGTAAAATATGTTAAAAAAAACAATTATACTGTGCGTTTCTATGGCAACAAGAACGTTAACATATCAGCAAAACAAAATTATATTAGAGTTTTGTTAATACTTAAAAAAATATCATTTTCTATTAACTCAATACTTTAAAAGGTTAAGTTGTCCACCTATTTTATGAAATAGTGCTATTTTCTCATAAATGGAATGTGTGGTTGCTATAGCAACACAGGTCTTAACAAATATGTAAAATTGCGTTTCATTGTCAGAAATTGTTTAAACTGTGAATATAACCCATTTTTGCACAAAACTGAAATGGGGCCAAATTTGACACTTCGTGGCTCTAGTCCTTTAATTGTGATTCTTCTGTGTAAAATCTAATACCATATATGGAAATCAAAGCGACCATCACTAGTATCTTGTGAATCTTGTCTGAATGTTTGTACAATGCGTTATGTGTATACGGAGTAGTACACGGAGACGCCCTGCGTTCAGTTACGGCTAACAGTGGCGAACGTTTTGTATTGTATCCCTTGCCCACCGTATCACATTGGCTGCACACGGGAACCAAATTGCAAAACGTTACAAAACGATAGGGCTTATAGCCGTAACTGAACGCAGGGCCGAATTTGTCTTGCCCATTGGCTCTGAATATTGTTGAAATATATATAGAAGGACACTTTATTATTGCGGATATAATAATAAAACGCGTTCAGAGGTAATATATATTATTGTTCATCAATAATCGACTTTAGTGCAGTTTACGTGGTGAATATTTGGGAATATAAAGTACTGTGGCAATACGTTCAACGAGCGCTAAATGGCAATAGCTGAGTTTCATCCTGGTTACGGTTATTACCGGAAATTGATCAGTCACCACAGCAGTGCAAATGATACATTGGACATATCCGCTTCCGGTGAGTAACAAACAAAGTGTACTTGAAAGTTGACTTACTATGTCACATTAAACGTCAGTAGCTCTGACGTATCTATATATTGTTCTCGTCTTGATCAGTTTGATATGTTTATTCCTTGTTACCTAGGTGATATGTTGAACATTTGTATGTGAGTAATTAGATGAGTACATGGCATTTTGTTTTTTAATTTTAATTTTTTATTGAAATTAAACTAAACACGTATTGTTCGAATTTAAAGTAAACACAACTTTCTTCTTCGTTCTATACTTATGACCTTGTGGTCACGTGTTGTAAAATGGCGGGCGTGTGGGCTAGAAGTACATGCGACCTCGAGTTACTTTTACATCAGCGCACAGCCATTCCTTATATGGTATACACAAAGAAACACGCACATTTCGTGCACTGTTTGGTTAAATAGCGACACAAGTAAGTAGGCAGGAGCGTATCAAGCTTGAACTTACAACCACCCAACAAGTGAATAATTTCAAAAAAACAAGGAGTAATGTCTCAGTCCCACTTGATCGTTCGTTGTCTGGATCGTGCGATTGGTGGCAATTTAGCCAAGGTACGACCAAACGGCAATGTTTGCTACGATCTCCATTTGCGATCGCATAATACGATTGCTCTTAAGACTGGTGGTAGGTCATCATACGATCGGTTGTGCGCGTGGTCGTGCGATCACCAACGATTGGAGCCAGATCAATCTTAGGTAATCGTGCGACTTGTGTTGGCGATCAGCGACCGATCGTACGATCAATCGTGGCGACATGCGACTGCTCGATTGATCGATTGCAACCAGAGGTCGCACGATTACCTAATTTCCATATCAAATCGTTAGTAATCGCATGACCACGCGCACCACCGATCGCACGATGACCTACCACCAGTCTTAAGAGCAATCGATAGGTGGCACCAACAATCGTCAGGTGGCAGGACCGGTAGCACGATCAATCATGCGACTAATTGACCCACGATCATGCACGACTGGTGGTACGATTATATAAGGCCTGTATGCGAACTCTTACAATTTGGAATCTCTCGTCAGAAGTTTTGAACATGACCATCGACCTTGCTGCAACATATTGTACTTTGGCGATCACACACGACCTCTGCAACCAGTCGCGCGCTCTTTCTACTATTACACTGCAATTACATTTTATTTCGATCGCAGCTATGTTTGCCGGGCGGGTTTTTTATGATATCAAATGTGTTATTTCAGAGAAAGTTAATCTACCATGTAGGAACCTTAAAGCAGCATGTGCATAATGGCAACGCCTACGGAAGAAAGTTCGTTTGGAAATGTGTGCTCTAAAGTGTTAAAATGTGTTAAAAGTGTGCTTGTGAAAATGTGTTATTATGTGTCAATTTTGTGAAAAGTGTTGTTATTTAAAAGTGTAAAACTTCATATTTGATTTTTAATTCGTATTCTTGGATTCAAACATCAGATCGGTGAGTCAGATATAATTATCATTCTGCAATTAACCGTTTCTGTCTGCTCTAAATTACATTTCACGTCCAGCATGATCCGGTCACTGTGAACATTATTTAAAGCGTCTTGACTTTACAACTGTCATGTTTATTCATTCGAGAATTCATAAACAAAAACCCAAATATTGCCTCCGTTTCTTTCTGAGATACAAGTGTTCCTTCCTTATATAGCGAGTTATATATGAATGTTAAACATTGAAACAACTTACTTGTATTTTGCATTATTATAAAATATATTAAAACCTTAAACTTAGTAACCATGGTAACCGTCTTTTAATTAACACACAATTAGAAAAACAACCTTTTTTTGTACGTTGTAAAGTCAGGTCTGCTTCTGTCAAGTTGTGATAAATGTAGTTTTAAATCGCAGCTACAGTCGGACCTTGTTCATTCGAATTAATCGGGTCCGAATTTTATTTCGAATAATACATGTCTTCGAAAATCTCATTTCAAAATGACGTTTCTAAGAAAAAACATTTGGACCTGATATTTATTTCTGATGATACCAAGTATTTGGATTGAAGGTTGTCGAATAAACGAGGTCAGACTGTATTATGCATTATTATATGGTTAAATTTGCTTACTGTAATACCCTTAAAGGTGCATCAACATCCTTTGTGATAATTACAGTGACAATGCAAATGTTGCATTGATATAGGGGGATAAATAGGTAAGTATATGTATGTATAAATAAAACACTTTTGTAATTTTGGATGAGGTGGTAAAATGATGCCTGCATTTAATTAAAGTTAAATTTTACGGTTTAGAATTTGCAAACATTGTCTCGTTGCAATTCTATGAAAATCGCACATCAATGTCGCGTAAATTATAACCTTATAGTGTCATCCCTATTTATAGGGCATGCCATTTCTGACTTTAGAGACACATTTTTTTCCCGATTCCTATCCTTTAATGCCAGGCACCAGACAGGTAGGCAAACGGTTACCATTATTTAACTAGCTGACGTCTCACCAACCGGCCATATCAGAATGGACCCCTAGCGGGATTCGAACCTTTGACCTCCCGCTCCCATAGCGGATACCTTAAACACTCCACCACGTGGGACGGTGATGGAGACCTTTAAATATAGGTCTCGTATATATATATATATATAATTAAAAAGAAAAGCACCTAGAAGTTTCACATTCCCTAAAGAAGGAGACTATTTGTGTACGTTGTAAAGTCATGCCTGAAACTGTCTGGTTGTTATATATTACAGCTATTATACATTATTTTACTGGTGAATTAGCTTCCTGTGATACCACGAGAGATGCTAAACATTCATTCTTTGCGGTAAATACGGTGGTAATGCAAATAGTGCATTGATCTGAGGCGGACGCTGAGGCGGAAAATAGGTCGGTATTGGTATGTATATGTTTGTATATGTATGTATACGTAGGTATGTATATTTAAAATGTTTGTATGTTTGACCTATTGGCAAAATGATGCCAGCATTTTAAAATTAAATATAACGGTCCAGAATTTACGAACATGGTGTCGTTGCAATTTTATGGAATTTGCACAGTCGCGAAAATACCTTTAAATAAATGTCTCATATATAGGTAAAACAGAAAATCACTTTTTAAGAAGACACTTAAATTGTAAAAATGAATACGCAATGAACATGATATATCATCACGATATCTTCTTGACATGCTTTAGATTGTCACTGGTGTATTAAAGATGATGTCTGTCTTGTTGATGTGTAACTAGGGAACTTGTCGTGAAGGAGGGTGTTGTGTCTTACCAGAAGGCATGGCTTACAGATGGCATTGAATAATCTACTGCCTGTTCAAAGTAATGTAGACTTAATGATTCATTGTAACTAATCCGTTTGTTTTGCATGTTCTAACTTTCACGTCCCATGCTTGTGTTTTATTCTCGGTCACCTTGTTGTGATTACGATTATATTATAAATATTTTTGTATATGTACCAATTATAGTTAAGCTCATAGAAACCAATAGTGTCCACTAATTCTTTGCAAACGTTTATTTAATAATAAAAGGATTTGAGGTTAAACGAATTGAAAACTATAACTTTAATTTCTGTAAGGTTGAGTGATCTAAATAAGGAAATAATTGGTATGTGTATAGAGAATAGTAAACGCAAGATGTTGCTTTCCATTGTTACGTGTTGCTATGCATTATATTAATTGAATGTTGCGCGCATGCAGACAATGTGGAAACAGCAGTGTGAATATATAAACTAGGTTTAATATTTGTCATTGGCAACAAATACAAAATCATAAATAAAAATTGATATCAATAATCGATGTATAAATACGGACTCAATAACACATAAACTATAGGTCTTTAAAGATACCAATACTTATGTGATGAAATGCGTAATATATTGATAAGAATAATACCAAATCAATAGCTGAAAACAAATATAATAACATGTCACATGCGTACAATACCATACTACCTATAAAGCCTATAAAATAGCCGAACTAATGTTTGACTATTTTTATTTTGTTAACATGTAAACCTTCTTAAACCACGTGACGACCAAAAGTATTTGTTTTAACGCTTTACCGTCCTACGGACGCACAATTGCTGCCATCGTATATAAATAAATGATTGATGTATGTGACATAATTGTTTCAGAGTCGTTATACAACCCAGGAAGCTAAAACCCACGACCGTAATTTTCATGTTACACTCGTTCAAAAAGTAAACTACTTGACAAACCGACACATTTGTACATTGGTACCTGCTACTGAGCTACCCGTGATATTTGTCAAAAATCATAAAGACATAACGAATGTGAAATGTTTTAGAATTTTCATTTGTGGATAAGTTGTGCACTAAGATTTTAGTGACTTCTTCGGTGTAATCAATATTGAGTATTTATTCAAGTTTGACATGTGACGTCAATATATACCGACAGTAAGCAATATTTGCCGTGCATTGCAATATGAAAACGAAGTGACCATATGGAGTAAATAAAACAAAACTTATATTTGTATTTTCACATGAGTGACGATGCTTGTTATTCGTAATATATCTGGTTAGGAATACCATTTTGGCTAAAATAACGAAGTTCATTTGCATGTTTGCTTGTTCACGTCGACGGAAACGTTGCCGTATTTATTGTACGAATGTGACATAGTGTTAAGTCGTCAAATGAAGTTATAACAGTTTATGGAAGTTTTTTGGAGTCAGAATGAATTTGTGCTGTTTTTCCAGTACTATTTATTAATTGTCAGGGTTAATGATTGTATGAGCTTTTATTTGGTAAATATAATGTGTTGCTAAAGAGTTCCAACTGATTATGAATTTAGTCTAAAGCGGGACGAGACATGCGTTTCTATTTTGATTTGACTGCACATGGGCATAATGTTTTGCACGATAGCTTTTCTCGTATTAAGTTTGAACCGAAGAAGACATAGTCTGGTAATGTCAACTGGTCGTTGTTTTGTGAAGCTAATTTCATGTAATGTGGCGCTTATACAAATATAGAAATACTAGATCCGTATTGTATGCATAGTTTCATCCAAAACGTATGAATTACAATTAAGGAAATAAAGTTACATAACTCAACAGTTCTGCATAGTTTTCGAGAGATAAAAAGCTTGAATCCCGATCCGAGAGTCGAGAGTACAAATTCCTCCTTGGTTTAGTTGAACCGGCACGAGCTTAACAACCCCTGTGTAAGGTGGGAGTACTATCTGGTAACCCAGTCATGAAACTTGGAAAATAAGTTAACGGTTTACTTGTTTATTCATTACGAGGGCTGTCCATAAAGTAAGCGTACGCGACTTAATATTTTAGAACCGCTAAGCGCGGGTTCTATTTTCGCGCAAACGCGCATCCGTATCCGTTTTTATATTCGCATCCATACTGCGGTAGGAGAGTTTCCATTTCTACGTATTTTTGTATTTATACATGCGCAAATTTGCTTTTTGGCATCTTGTCTTTGCGTGTATATGTCCGCAAATGATGCGCATCCCTGAATAAATCGCGCAATGATTATGCGGAACGGATTAAATGGAATCGACCCCTACTATTTTCACTTTTGGCAAATATCTGAATAAGCGAATGCGAAAATAGAAACCGGACCTTAGTGTACATTGTGATATGAGCAAATTTGACACGTACGTTCGAGTTTGCGTTCAGTATCAAGCGGTTTATATATTGGGACATAACCTTTTATATGAGCGCCGCTGTACGAGAAAACGTCACATGTGACGTCACCACGTACTGACAGTAACCAATATTTGCCCCCTAATATTGCAATATGAAAACGAAGTGACCGTTTGGAGTAAATATTGTTTCCTGCTTGCAAATAGTGACATCACATGTTGCGTTTCCTTGAAATGACATCACTTACAGAAAGGGTTGTAAATCCCACAGCATCGCTCATATATTGTTGCTGAGATTCCAGTGTTTGTATTATTCTTTCACTCTGCATGTTGAAACGAAAACAAAATTGCAAACTTCAACACAACGGAATATGTACAATTCACGTTTCTACACACGCCGACTACTGACATACGAAATGCGATGTAGATCTTTGATATGATTTTGTATATGACAATACATGGTATATGTTATCTATCACATTTGTTATTGATTATCATGAAGTAGTTTCGTTTCAAGGGATATTGCTGTGAGGATTTCTAGCGATTTATCAGTTCATTAGTACATGGATTATCTCCCTGTGACCAGTATGTAGGTATACAACAAGGAAGTCGAGGCTATTCTGTTTGGCGACTTAGTGGTTGCATGGTGGTTGATGGATGCTGGTGGATGTGAACACTGTCCACAATAAACGTTATTTGGTAAAACCCATGTATAAGTTAATAATTGTACATGCTACACTAATTGATATCAATACTTGATAGTCTAAGGTCGATTTATGAGTCATGCATAATCAAATAGGCATTAATTCTTACCTCATTTCTAGCCGAATCATCAGTATACGAATATATCTCATTATTTTGGTGTTCATGCAAACAATGGTTAGTAAAATAAAGTGTAGTAAAGTACAGGGAAAATCTCATTACAACGAGGATGTTTAATGATCTGACCCTCGTACTGGCTACATCAGTATTTTATATAAGTATGATTTAATTTTACAAATAAATTAGTTTTCTGACCTCACTCCGTCGTTTGTTTCAAAGACATCTGTATTAAATGCCGTAAGCACCGTAGGTCACTGTGATATGGGTAAAGAGCAAACAGCATAAATGGACTTGCTAATTGTGTTCTTAATATTTTGATGTGGTCTTATTATTTAAGTGGTCTTGGTCGAATCCCGGTAGCGCCATTCGCCGAATGTTCGTGTTTCTCAAAACATGACTTTATCGAAATGAGGTTTTACTGTAGTACATATATCAATGAAAACCAATGGTATACTTAATTCAGCAAATCGTTGTTCGATAAGATTGCTGATCCTATCATAGTTGCCAATATTTATACTAATGACAACCTTCTCAGTGCAAAACATACTATTCACGAATATTAAGATCTATATTCCAATTGTTAGTAGGAAAATATTCAGGTAATGGTGGTATAAGTGGTATAGAGCTGTGCAAATCTACTAGTGGTATTATATCTACACAACTATCTATGTAGTTTGGTACATTTATATAAGTTTTTTTGAGTGGAAATGTCCCTTGTTCTTCGGGGTGAAAGTATTATATGTCAAGTTTAAAAGTCCAGACATCAACCAAGCAATTACGAAGGTATATCTATAACAACTACAAAGTATAAGATTTTCTCAACCATTATCAATATACGTTTGAGTGTATACTTGGGCAGATGAAGAGTCTCTAGCTGGGTTTAGGCATGGTTATTCAACTCATTGACTATGTATTTTGTTCACATGCAAGAGTTTAAATATTTATCCCGGAGTGGTGTATGGGGTCAACTGCCTGTAAATGGATCGCAAAGCGTTTGATATAATCAATCATAAAATATGAGACGTTTTTGTGTTAGTCTGTGGATATAGTCAGTTCTGTGGATTGATGAAATCGAACATTAGGAGACCGTATGAACGAATTCTGAGATTTGTGGTTACAAATGATAGAAATAGATTTATAAATGTAACTGTCATTTCGGCTCGTATGCATCTTGTTTGTCTTTGAGCACATTGCTATGTCAAGTTGTCTTTTCGCTTATTTTTATCTTGAATTTCGTTTCGCTCAGACATTGTAATATTACCTTACCGTGGGGAGGCACTGTCTTGTGTATGTGGCGTTCCCTGTAGTTACGTATTCTCTCTATTTTACCTGTGAGGTTCAAACACAGTTTATATATTGACGCATTGAAACACTTTATATTATGCGTTGATCTATCCTGAATAGAGTCATTATACGTGTATATGTGTTTATTAATCATTGCATGTATCAGATAGTGATATATTGCCTTCCTCTGTGTGTTTCTGTGTTTTTTATTTATTTGGTTTGTTACGTTTAATATTTTGCTACTGCACTGTATTGTCTGGTATATATACTCGGTACATTTAAAAAAGCACATTTTGTGATATGCCTTTTACATTTTTTTAGTGTGTTTTAAACTCATTTTAACATGAAAATAACCGTTTATTGAAAGAAAATTTAGCGTTCATCATTACGTAAAATTAAACACTATCATGTAAAGTTCTTATCTCGCATCTCTGGGTAAGTGCATGGGATTTAAGCAATCTTACATTTTGCGTTGTTAAATGTATATTAAGTATATGTTCTACTCTCCGTGTATGTGGATGTAATAAAGTTGTAATAACTTTAAGATCGAATGAGCAAAGGTTAATCCATGGCAATGCTTATTACTTGTGTGTATCAATACATGGGCCTCTATCAATCGTCAATATATTCAATGAAATCAAATATACCCATAAATTGCATTCAACGTGGGAAATTGAGCATATTCTATAAGTATATTAGGTCAATATAATCAACAGGTGAACTCTACTTTCCCCACTAATTGCATTCAAAATAGTAAACATAACCTTTTATATACGTATTTAAGGTCAATATATTCATAAATGAACTCAATTTTACCCAAACTATTGCATTCAAAATAGGAAATTGAGCATATTCTACATCTTTCTTGGGTCAATATAATTAACAGGTGAACTCTATTAGTACCACTAATTGCATTCAATATAATAGTGAATATAACATATTATATATGTATTTAAGGCCACTATATTCATAAATGAACTAAATTTTACCCATAAATTGCATTCTAAATGGGAAATTGTGCATATTCGTTATGTATATAAAGTCAATATAATCAACAGGTGAACTCTATTTTCCTCACTAATTGCATTCAAAATATTAAATATAACACATTATATATGAATATTATGTCAATATAGTCATAATTGAACTCAAATATACCATAAATTGCACTGGAAGTGGGAAATTGTGCATATTTTTAGGTATATAAGGTCAATATAATCAAAAGATGAACTCTATTTTCCTCACTAACTACATTCGAAACAGTGAACATAAAATATTATATATGAATATAAGGTCAATAGATTCACAAATGAACTCAAATATACCAGTGAACTGAATTCAAAATAGGCAATTTGGTATATTAGGTCAATATAATCAACAGTAGAACTCTATTTTCCTCACTAATTGCTTTCAAAGCAGGGAATATAACATATTGTATATTTTAGGTCAGTAGATTCACAAATTAACTCAAATATAACATAAATTGCATTGAAAGTGGGAAATTGTGCATATGCTTATAGGTATTTTAGGTCAATCTAATCAACGTTGAATTATATTTTCCCCACTAATTGCATTTAAAAAAGTAAATATAACTTATTACATATGAATTTTAGGTCAATATAGTCACTATTGAACTCAAATATACCCATAACTTGCATTCAAAATAGGAAATTGGGCATATGCTATAGGTATATTAGGTCAATATAATCAACCGGTGAACTCTTTTCCTCACTAATTGCATTCAAAACAGTGAATATAACTTATTACATTTGAATTTTAGTTCAATATATTCAAAACTGAACTTAAATACACCCATACGTTGCATTCAAAGTGGAAAATTGTGCATATTCTTTAGGCATATTAGGTCCATACAATCAACACGTGAACTGTATTTTCCTCATAGTTGAATATTTTGCATATTCTTTAGGTATATTAGGTCAAATCAATCAACAGGTGAACTCTATTTTCCTCACTAATTGCATTCAAAACAGTGAATATCACACATTATATATGAATTTTAGGTCAGTATATTCACAAATGAACACAAATATACCCATAAATTGAATTGTAAGTTGTAAATTGTGCATATTATTTAGGTATATTAGGTCAATGTAATCTAAATGTGAACTCTATTTTACTCACTAATTGCATTCAAATACAAATGTAGTAAATATGACAAATTATGTATGACTTTTAGGTCAATAGATCCACAAATGAACTCAAATATACCATAAATTGCATTGAAAGTGGGAAATTGTGCATAGTCTTTAGGTATATTAGGTCAATATAATAAAACAAGTGAACTCTACTTTCCCCACTTATTGCATTCAAAATAGTAAATATAAAACATTACATATGAATTTTAGGTCAGTATATTCACAAATGCACTCAAATATACCCATCAATTGCATTGAAACTGGAAAATTGTGCATATTCTATAGGTTTATTAGGTCAATGTAATCAAAAGGTGAACTCTATTTTCCTCACTAATTGCATTCAAAACAGTGAATATCACACATTATATATGAATTTGTGGTCAATATATTCAAAAATGAACTCAAATATACCATAAATTGCATTGAAAGTGGGAAATAGTGCATATTATGTAGGTATCTAAGGTCAATATTATCAACAGGGGTACTCTATTTTACTCATTAATTGCATTCAAAACAGTGAATATAACATATTATATATGAATTTTAGGTCAATAGAGTCACAAATGCACTCAAATATACCCATCAATTGCATTGAATGTGTAAAATTGTGCATATTCTTTTGGTATATTAGGTCAATGTAATCAAAAGGTGAACTCTATTTTCCTCACTAATTGCATTCGAAACAGTGAATGTCACACATTATATATGAATTTTAGGTCAATATAGTCACAATTGAACTCAAATATACCATAAATTGCATTGAAAGTGGGAAATAGTGCATATTATTTAGGTATATAAGGTCAATTTTATCAACAGGGGTACTCTATTTTACTCACTAATTGCATTCATAACAGTGCATATAACATATTATATATGAGTTTTAGGTCAATAAAGTCACAAATGCACTCAAATATACCCATCAATTGCATTGAAAGTGGAAAATTGTGCATATTCTTTAGGTATATTAGGTCAATGTAATCAAAAGGTGAACTCTATTTTCCTCACTAATTGCATTCAAAACAGTCAATATCACACATTATATATGAATTTGTGGTCAATATATTCAAAACTGAACTCAAATATACCATAAATTGCATTGAAAGTGGGAAATAGTGCATATTCTTTAGGTATCTAAGGTCAATATTATCAACAGGGGTACTCTATTTTACTCATTAATTGCATTCAAAACAGTGAATATAACATAATATATGAATTTTAGGTCAATATAGTCACAAATGCACTCAAATATACCCATCTATTGCATTGAAAGTGGAAAATTGTGCATATTCTTTAGTTATATTAGGTCTATGTAATCAAAAGGTGAACTCTATTTTCCTCACTAATTGCATTCAAAACACTGAATATCACACATTATATATGAATTTGTGGTCAATATATTCAAAACTGAACTCAAATATACCATAAATTGCATTGAAAGTGGGAAATAGTGCATATTCTTTAGGCATCTAAGGTCTATATTATCAACAGGGGTACTCTATGTTACTCATTAATTGCATTCAAAACAGTGAATATAACATATTATATATGAATTTTAGGTCAATAGAGTCACAAATGCGATCAAATATACCCATCAATTGCATTGAAAGTGGGAAATTGTGCATATTCTTTAGGTATATTAGGTCAATGTAATCAAAAGGTGAACTCTATTTTCCTCACTAATTGCATTCAATTCAGTGAATATCACACATTATATATGAATTTTAGATCAATATAGTCACAATTGAACTCAAATATACCATAAATTGCATTGAAAGTGGGAAATGATGCATATTATTTAGGTATATAAGGTCAATATTATCAACAGGGTTACTCTATTTTACTCACTAATTGCATTCAAAACAGTGAATATAACATATTATATATGAATTTGAGGTCAATATAATCACAAATGCACTCAAATATACCCATCAATTGCATTGAAAGTGGAAAATTGTGCATATTCTTTAGTTATATTAGGTCAATGTAATCAAAAGGTGAACTCTATTTTCCTCACTAATTGCATTCAAAAGAGTGAATATCACACATTATTTATGAATTTTAGGTCAGTATATTCACAAATGAACACAAATATACCCATAAATTGCATTGTAAGTTGTAAATTGTGCATATTATTTAGGTATATTAAGTCAATGTAATCAAAATGTGAACTCTATTTTTCTCACTAATTGCATTCGAATACAAATGTAGTAAATATGACAAATTATGTATAACTTTTAGGTCAATAGATCCACAAATGAACTCAAATATACCATAAATTGCATTGAAAGTGGAAAATTGTGCATATTCTTTAGTTATATTAGGTCAATGTAATCAAAAGGTGAACTCTATTTTCTTAACTAATTGCATTCAAAACAGTGAATATCACACATTATATATGAATTTGTAGTCAATATGGTCACAATTGAACTCAAATATACCATAAATTGCATTGAAAGTGGGAAATAGTGCATATTCTTTAGGTATATTAGGTCAATATTATCAACAGGGGTACTCTATTTTACTCAATAATTGCATTCAAAACAGTGAATATAACATATTATAAATGAATTTTAGGTCAGTATATTCACAAATGAACACAAATATACCCATAAATTGCATGGTAAGTTGTAAATTGTGCATATGATTTAGGTATATTGGGTCATTGTAATCAAAAGGTGAACTATATTTTCCTCACTAATTGCATTCAAAACAGTGAATATCACACATTATATATGAATTTGTGGTCAATATATTCAAAAATGAACTCAAATATACCATAAATTGCATTGAAAGTGGGAAATAGTGCATATTATTTAGGTATATAAGGTCAATTTTATCAACAGGGGTACTCTATTTTACTCACTAATTGCATTCATAACAGTGCATATAACATATAATATATGAATTTTAGGTCAATATAGTCACAAATGCACTCAAATATACCCATCAATTGCATTGAAAGTGGAAAATTGTGCATATTCTTTAGGTATATTAGGTCAATGTAATCAAAAGGTGAACGCTATTTTCCTCACTAATTGCATTCAAAACAGTGAATATAACATATTATATATGAATTTTAGGTCAATATAGTCACAAATGCACTCAAATATACCCATCAATTGCATTGAAAGTGGAAAATTGTGCATATTCTTTAGGTATATTAGGTCAATGTAATCAAAAGGTGAACTCTATTTTCTTCACTAATTGCATTCAAAACAGTGAATATCACACATTATATAAGAATGTGTCGTCAATATGGTCACAATTGAACTCAAATATACCATAAGTTGCATTGAAAGTGGGAAATAGTGCATATTCTTTAGGTATACAAGGTCAATATTATCAACAGGGGTACTCTATTTTACTCACTAATTGCATTCAAAACAGTGAATATAACATATTATATATGAATTTTAGGTCAATAGAGTCACAATTGGACTCAGATATACCCATCAATTGCATAGAAAGTGGAAAATTGTGCATATTCTTTAGGTATATTAGGTCAATGTAATCAAAAGGTGAACTCTATTTTCCTCACTAATTGCATTTAAAACACTGAATATCACACATTATATATGAATTTGTGGTCAATATATTCAAAATGAAGTCAAATATACAATAAATTGCATTGAAAGCGGGAAATAGTGCATATTCTTTAGGAATATTAGGTCAATATTATCAACAGGGGTACTCTATTTTACTCACTAATTGCATTCAAAACAGTGAATATCACACATTATATATGAATTTTAGGTCAATATATGCACAATTGAACTCAAATATACCATAAATTGCATTGAAAGTTGTAAATTGTGCATATTATTTAGGTATATTGGGTCAATGTAATCAAAATGTGAACTCTATTTTACTCACTAATTGCTTTCAAATACAAATGTAGTAAATATAACAAATTATGTATGACTTTTTGGTCAATAGATCCGCAAATGAACTCAAATATACCATAAATTGCATTGAAAGTGGGAAATTGTGCATAGTCTTTAGGTATATTAGGTCAATATAATAAAACAAGTGAACTCTACTTTCCCCACTTATTGCATTCAAAATAGTAAATATAACACATTATATATGAATTTTAGGTCTGTATATTCAAAAATGTACACAAATATACCCATAAATTGCATTGTAAGTTGTAAATTGTGCATATTATTTAGGTATATTAGGTCAATGTGATCAAAATGTGAACTCTATTTTACTCACTAATTGCATTCAAAACAGTGAATATAACATATTTTATATGAATTTTAGGTCAATAGAGTCACAAATGCACTCAAATATACCCATCAATTGCATTGAAAGTGGAAAATTGTGCATATTCTTTAGTTATATAAGGTCAATGTAATCAAAAGGTGAACTCTATTTTCCTCACTAATTGCATTTAAAAGAGTGAATATCACACATTATATATGAATTTTAGGTCAATATATTCACAAATGAACACAAATATACCCATAAATTGCATTGTAAGTTGTAAATTGTGCATATTATTTAGGTATATTAGGTCAATGTAATCAAAATGTGAACTCTATTTTACTCACTAATTGCATTCAAATACAAATGTAGTAAATATGACAAATTATGTATGACTTTAAGATCAATAGATCCACAAATGAACTCAAATATACCATAAATTGCATTGAAAGTGGGAAATTGTGCATAGTCTTTAGGTATATTGGGTCAATATAATAAAACAAGTGAACTCTACTTTCCCCACTTATTGCATTCAAAATAGTAAATATAACACATTATATATGAATTTTAGGTCAGTATATTCACAAATGCACTCAAATATACCCATCAATTGCTTTGAAACTGGAAAATTGTGCATATTCTATAGGTATATTAGGTAATTGCATTCAAAATAGTAAATATAACAAATTAGTATGACTTTTAGGTCAATAGATTAACAAATGAAGTCAAATATAACATAAATTGCATTGAAAGTGTGAAATAGTGCATATTTTTAGCTATATTAGGTCAATATAATCAACAGGTGAACTCTATTTTCCACACTTATTGCATTCAAAATGGTGAATATAACACATTATATATGAATATTGAGTCAATATAGTCACACTTGAACTCAAATATACCCATAAATTGCATTGAAAGTGGGAAATTGTGCATATTCTATGGGTATATTAAGTCAATATAATCAACAGGTGAACTCTATTTTCCTCACTAATTGCATTCAAAATAGTAAATATAACATGGTATATATGAATTTAACTGATATTTCAGGTTGTATATTTGGGGACCAGAGCATAACAATATTTCGAATGAGACACAGCCTTAAATTTATTCAAGTAATCTGATCATATAGCCTAGCTATCTGAAATTCTTAGTAGTTAATAAAATTCAAATACGAATATGATAACAACATTCTATACATAATCATTTAATATTTTAATGTTGGTGTATTTATCTATTTTGTGTCAGATTGTATTTTTCAAACCCATCTCATATCTTTCAAGTTAACTAATAACTATTTTAGCAAGCCTTAGCATGTTTTAAGCTATAGGGTTATATGGTTCTTCTTTTTGTTCACTTTTAGTATTATGTATTCCATAGTATAAATCATATGATTGTTAAATGTACGGTTGTGTAAAAATGTAAAGAATTTATATTCACAGTACCTCAAAGTATTCAAACTGAACTAGAAGTAGGTTATATTATACACTTCGCCTTGCTTTACAATAACTGGGACCTACATTTTGGCACCGCAAATACCGTGAAATGACCGGCTAATATGGTCAAAGTATTCATTTCCAACGAGTGAGGGTGTTTTCTTTATTTCCAACGAGTGAGAACCGGTTAAATGTTCAACATACGGCGTGTTTTTGCGGAGCTCCGTCCACCATGCGTAAAATGTGCTCAAATATACCCAGAAACAGCATTGAAAATGGGAAATTGTGAATATCCTTTAGGTGTATTATGTCAATGAAATCAAAAGGGGAACTCTATTTTCCTTACTAATTGCATTCAAAACAGTGAATATATCATATTATATATGAATTTTATGTCAATATATTCACAAAAGGACTGACATATACCCATAAATTGCATTCAAAATAGGAAATTTGACATAATCTTAAGGTTTATTAGGTCAATATAATCAACAGGTGAACTCTATTTTCCTCCCTAATTGCATTCAAAATAGTAAATAAAACACGTTTTATATGAATTTGTGGTCAATATATTCAAAAATGAACTCAAATATACCATAAATTGCAGAAAAATTGGCATATTATTTAGGTATATAAGGTCAATATTATCAACAGGGGTACTCTATTTTACTCACTAATTGCATTCAAAACTGTGAATATAACATTATATATGAATTTTAGGTCAGAATATTCACAAATGAACACAAATATACCCATACATTGCACTGTAAGTTGTAAATTGTGCATATTATTTAGGATTAATAGGTCAATGTAATCAAAATGTGAACTCTATTTTACTCACTAATTGCATCAAATACAAATGTAGTAAATATAACAAATTATGTATGACTTTTAGGTCAATAGATCCACAAATGAACTCAAATATACCATAAATTGCATTGAAAGTGGGAAATTGTGCATATTCTTTAGGTATATAGGTCAATATAATCAAACACGTGAACTCTACTTTCCCCACTTATTGCATTCAAAATAGTAAATATAACACATTATATATGAGTTTTAGGTCAATATAGTCACAAATGCACTCAAATATACACATCAATTGCATTGAAAGTGGAAAATTGTGCATATTCTTTAGGTATATTAGGTCAATGTAATCAAAAGGTGAACTCTATTTTCCTCACTAATTGCATTCAAAACAGTGAATATCACACATTATATATGAATTTGTAGTCAATATGGTCACAATTGAACTCAAATATACCATAAATTGCATTCAAAGTGGGAAATAGTGCATATTCTTTAGGTATATTAGGTCAATATTATCAACAGGGGTACTCTATTTTACTCAATAATTGCATTCAAAACAGTGAATATAACATATTATAAATGAATTTTAGGTCAGTATATTCACACATGAACACAAATATACCCATAAATTGCATGGTAAGTTGTAAATTGTGCATATGATTTAGGTATATTGGGTCAATGTAATCAAAAGGCGAACTCTATTTTCCTCACTAATTGCATTCAAAACAGTGAATATCACACATTATATATGAATTTGTGGACAATATATTCAAAAATGAACTCAAATATACCATAAATTGCATTGAAAGTGGGAAATAGTGCATATTCTTTAGGTATATAAGGTCAATATTATCAACAGGGGTTCTCTATTTTACTCACTAATTGCATTCAAAACAGTGAATATAACATATTATATATGAATTTTAGGTCAATAGAGTCACAAATACACTCAAATATACCCATCAATTGCATTGAAAGTGGAAAATTGTGCATATTCTTTAGTTATATTAGGTCAATGTAATCAAAAGGTGAACTCTATTTTCCTCACTAATTGCATTCAAAACAGTGAATATCACACATCATATATGAATTTGTGGTCAATATATTCAAAACTGAACTCAAATATACCATAAATTGCATTGAAAGTGGGAAATAGTGCATATTCTTTAGGTATCTAAGGTCAATATTATCAACAGGGGTACTCTATTTTACTCATTAATTGCATTCAAAACAGTGAATATAACATGTTATTTATGAATTTTAGGTCAATAGAGTCACAAATGCACTCAAATATACCCATCAATTGCATTGAAAGTGGAAAATTGTGCATATTCTTTAGGTATATTAGGTCAATGTAATCAAAAGGTGAACTCTATTTTCCTCACTAATTGCATTTAAAACACTGAATATCACACATTATATATGAATTTGTGGTCAATATATTCAAAATGAAGTCAAATATACAATAAATTGCATTGAAAGCGGGAAATAGTGCATATTCTTTAGGAATATTAGGTCAATGTAATCAAAAGGTGAACTCTATTTTCCTCACTAATTGCATTTAAAAGAGTGAATATCACACATTATATATGAATTTTAGGTCAATATATTCACAAATGAACACAAATATACCCATAAATTGCATTGTAAGTTGTAAATTGTGCATATTATATAGGTATATTAGGTCAATGTAATCAAAATGTGAACTCTATTTTACTCACTAATTGCATTCAAATACAAATGTAGTAAACATGACAAATTATGTATGACTTTTAGATCAATAGATCCACAAATGAACTCAAATATACCATAAATTGCATTGAAAGTGGGAAATTGTGCATAGTCTTTAGGTATATTAGGTCAATATAATAAAACAAGTGAACTCTACTTTCCCCACTTATTGCATTCAAAATAGTAAATATAACACATTATATATGAATTTTAGGTCAGTATATTCACAAATGCACTCAAATATACCCATCAATTGCTTTGAAACTGGAAAATTGTGCATATTCTATAGGTATATTAGGTAATTGCATTCAAAATAGTAAATATAACAAATTAGTATGACTTTTAGGTCACTAGATTAACAAATGAACTCAAATATAACATAAATTGCATTGAAAGTGTGAAATAGTGCATATTTTTAGCTATATTAGGTCAATATAATCAACAGGTGAACTCTATTTTCCACACTTATTGCATTCAAAATGGTGAATATAACACATTATATATGAATATTGGGTCAATATAGTCACACTTGAACTCAAATATACCCATAAATTGCATTGAAAGTGGGAAATTGTGCATATTCTATGGGTATATTAAGTCAATATAATCAACAGGTGAACTCTATTTTCCTCACTAATTGCATTCAAAATAGTAAATATAACATGGTATATATGAATTTAACTGATATTTCAGGTTGTATATTTGGGGACCAGAGCATAACAATATTTCGAATGAGACACAGCCTTAAATTTATTCAAGTAATCTGATCATATAGCCTAGCTATCTGAAATTCTTAGTAGTTAATAAAATTCAAATACGAATATGATAACAACATTCTATACATAATCATTTAATATTTTAATGTTGGTGTATTTATCTATTTTGTGTCAGATTGTATTTTTCAAACCCATCTCATATCTTTCAAGTTAACTAATAACTATTTTAGCAAGCCTTAGCATGTTTTAAGCTATAGGGTTATATGGTTCTTCTTTTTGTTCACTTTTAGTATTATGTATTCCATAGTATAAATCATATGATTGTTAAATGTACGGTTGTGTAAAAATGTAAAGAATTTATATTCACAGTACCTCAAAGTATTCAAACTGAACTAGAAGTAGGTTATATTATACACTTCGCCTTGCTTTACAATAACTGGGACCTACATTTTGGCACCGCAAATACCGTGAAATGACCGGCTAATATGGTCAAAGTATTCATTTCCAACGAGTGAGGGTGTTTTCTTTATTTCCAACGAGTGAGAACCGGTTAAATGTTCAACATACGGCGTGTTTTTGCGGAGCTCCGTCCACCATGCGCAAAATGAGCTCAAATATACCCAGAAACAGCATTGAAAATGGGAAATTGTGAATATCCTTTAGGTGTATTATGTCAATGAAATCAAAAGGGGAACTCTATTTTCCTTACTAATTGCATTCAAAACAGTGAATATATCATATTATATATGAATTTTATGTCAATATATTCACAAAAGGACTGACATATACCCATAAATTGCATTCAAAATAGGAAATTTGACATAATCTTA
The DNA here is from genome assembly GCA_032209605.1 of Mactromeris polynyma. Taxonomy (NCBI): domain Eukaryota; kingdom Metazoa; phylum Mollusca; class Bivalvia; order Venerida; family Mactridae; genus Mactromeris; species Mactromeris polynyma. The sequence continues at coordinate 4,596,780 of JASFXZ010000036.1, forward strand.
AGGTTTATTAGGTCAATATAATCAACAGGTGAACTCTATTTTCCTCCCTAATTGCATTCAAAATAGTAAATAAAACACGTTTTATATGAATTTGTGGTCAATATATTCAAAAATGAACTCAAATATACCATAAATTGCAGAAAAATTGGCATATTATTTAGGTATATAAGGTCAATATTATCAACAGGGGTACTCTATTTTACTCACTAATTGCATTCAAAACTGTGAATATAACATTATATATGAATTTTAGGTCAGAATATTCACAAATGAACACAAATATACCCATACATTGCACTGTAAGTTGTAAATTGTGCATATTATTTAGGATTAATAGGTCAATGTAATCAAAATGTGAACTCTATTTTACTCACTAATTGCATCAAATACAAATGTAGTAAATATAACAAATTATGTATGACTTTTAGGTCAATAGATCCACAAATGAACTCAAATATACCATAAATTGCATTGAAAGTGGGAAATTGTGCATATTCTTTAGGTATATAGGTCAATATAATCAAACACGTGAACTCTACTTTCCCCACTTATTGCATTCAAAATAGTAAATATAACACATTATATATGAGTTTTAGGTCAATATAGTCACAAATGCACTCAAATATACACATCAATTGCATTGAAAGTGGAAAATTGTGCATATTCTTTAGGTATATTAGGTCAATGTAATCAAAAGGTGAACTCTATTTTCCTCACTAATTGCATTTAAAACAGTAAATATCACACATTATATATGAATTTGTAGTCAATATGGTCACAATTGAACTCAAATATACCATAAATTGCATTCAAAGTGGGAAATAGTGCATATTCTTTAGGTATATTAGGTCAATATTATCAACAGGGGTACTCTATTTTACTCAATAATTGCATTCAAAACAGTGAATATAACATATTATAAATGAATTTTAGGTCAGTATATTCACACATGAACACAAATATACCCATAAATTGCATGGTAAGTTGTAAATTGTGCATATGATTTAGGTATATTGGGTCAATGTAATCAAAAGGCGAACTCTATTTTCCTCACTAATTGCATTCAAAACAGTGAATATCACACATTATATATGAATTTGTGGTCAATATATTCAAAAATGAACTCAAATATACCATAAATTGCATTGAAAATGGGAAATAGTGCATATTCTTTAGGTATATAAGGTCAATATTATCAACAGGGGTTCTCTATTTTACTCACTAATTGCATTCAAAACAGTGAATATAACATATTATATATGAATTTTAGGTCAATAGAGTCACAAATGCACTCAAATATACCCATCAATTGCATTGAAAGTGGAAAATTGTGCATATTCTTTAGTTATATTAGGTCAATGTAATCAAAAGGTGAACTCTATTTTCCTCACTAATTGCATTCAAAACAGCGAATATCACACATCATATATGAATTTGTGGTCAATATATTCAAAACTGAACTCAAATATACCATAAATTGCATTGAAAGTGGGAAATAGTGCATATTCTTTAGGTATCTAAGGTCAATATTATCAACAGGGGTACTCTATTTTACTCATTAATTGCATTCAAAACAGTGAATATAACATGTTATTTATGAATTTTAGGTCAATAGAGTCACAAATGCACTCAAATATACCCATCAATTGCATTGAAAGTGGAAAATTGTGCATATTCTTTAGTTATAGTAGGTCAATGTTATCAAAAGGTGAACTCTATTTTCCTCACTAATTGCATTCAAAACAGTGAATATCACACATTATATATGAATTTGTGGTCAATATATTCAAAACTGAACTCAAATATACCATAAATTGCATTGAAAGTGGGAAATAGTGCATATTCTTTAGGTATCTAAGGTCAATATTATCAACAGGGGTACTCTATTTTACTCATTAATTGCATTCAAAACAGTGAATATAACATATTATATATGAATTTTAGGTCAATAGAGTCACAAATGCACTCAAATATATCCATCAATTGCATTGAATGTGGTAAATTGTGCATATTCTTTAGTTATATTAGGTCAATGTAATCAAAAGGTGAACTCTATTTTACTCACTAATTGCATTCAAAACAGTCAATATCACACATTATATAAGAATGTGTGGTCAATATGGTCACAATTGAACTCAAATATACCATAACTTCCATTGCAAGTGGGAAATAGTGCATATTCTTTAGGTATATAAGGTCAATATTATCAACAGGGGTACTCTATTTTACTCACTTATTGCATTCAAAACAGTGAATATAACATATTATATATGAATTTTAGGTCAATAGAGTCACAATTGGACTCAGATATACCCATCAATTGCATTGAAAGTGGAAAATTGTGCATATTCTTTAGTTATATTAGGTCAATGTAATCAAAAGGTGAACTCTATTTTCTTCACTAATTGCATTCAAAACAGTGAATATCACACATTATATATGAATTTGTGGTCAATATATTCAAAAATGAACTCAAATATACCATAAATTGCATTGAAAGGGGGAAATAGTGCATATTTTTTAGGTATCTAAGGTCAATATTATCAACAGGGGTACTCTATTTTACTCACTAATTGCATTCAAAACAGTGAATATAACATATTATATATGAATTTTAGGTCAATAGAGTCACAAATGCACTCAAATATACCCATCAATTGCATTGAATGTGGAAAATTGTGCATATTCTTTTGGTATATTAGGTCAATGTAATCAAAAGGAGAACTCTATTTTCCTCACTAATTGCATTCAAAACAGTGAATGTCACACATTATATATGAATTTTAGGTCAATATAGTCACAATTGAACTCAAATATACCATAAATTGCATTGAAAGTGGGAAATAGTGCATATTCTATATGTATATTAGGTCAATATTATCAACAGGGGGTACTCTATTTTACTCACTAACTGTATTCAAAACAGTGAATATAAAATATTATATATGAATTTTAGGTCAATATATGCACAATTGAACTCAAATATACCATAAATTGCATTGAAAATTGTAAATTGTGCATATTATTTAGGTATATTAGGTCAATGTAATCAAAATGTGAACTCTATTTTACTCACTAATTGCTTTCAAATACAAATGTAGTAAAGATAACAAATTATGTATGACTTTTAGGTGAATAGATCCACAAATGAACTCAAATATACCATCAATTGCATTGAAAGTGGGAAATTGTGCATAGTTTTTAGGTATATTAGATCAATATAATAAAACAAGTGAACTCTACTTTCCCCACTTATTGCATTCAAAACAGTGAATATAACATATTATATATGAATTTTAGGTCAATAAAGTCACAAATGCACTCAAATATACCCATCAATTGCATTGAAAGTGGGAAATTGTGCATATTCTTTAGGTATATTAGGTCAATGTAATCAAAAGGTGAACTCTATTTTCCTCACTAATTGCATTCAAAACAGTGAATGTAACACAATATATATGAATTTTAGATCAATATAGTCACAATTGAACTCAAAATATACCATAAATTGCATTGAAAGTGGGAAATAGTGCATATTATTTAGGTATATAAGCTCAATTTTATCAACAGGGGTACTCTATTTTACTCACTAATTGCATTCAAAACTGTGCATATAACATATTATATATGAATTTTAGGTCAATATAGTCACAATTGCACTCAAATATACCCATCAATTGCATTGAAAGTGGAAAATTGTGCATATTCTTTAGGTATATTAGGTCAATGTAATCAAAAGGTGAACTCTATTTTCCTCACTAATTGCATTCAAAACAGTGAATATCACACATTATATATGAATTTTAGGTCAGTATATTCACAAATGAACACAAATATACCCATAAATTGCATTGTAAGTTGTAAATTGTGCATTTTATTTAGGTATAGTAGGTCAATGTAATCAAAATGTGAACTCTATTTTACTCACTAATTGCATTCAAATACAAATGTAGTAAATTTAACAATGTGTGTATGACTTTTAGGTCAATAGATCCACAAATGAACTCAAATATACCATAAATTGCATTGAAAGTGGGAATCTGTGCATTTTCTTTAGGTAAATAAGGTCAATATAATAAAACAAGTGAACTCTACTTTCCCCACGTATTGCATTCAAAATAGTAAATATAACACATTACATATGAATTTTAGGTCAATATAGTCACAAATGCACTCAAATATACCCATCTATTGCCTTGAAAGTGGAAAATTGTGCATATTCTTTAGTTATATTAGGTCAATGTAATCAAAAGGTGAACTCTATTTTCCTCACTAATTGCATTCAAAACAGTGAATATAACACATTATATATGAATTTGTGGTCAATATATTAAAAACTGAACTCAAATATACCATAAATTGCAGAAAAAATGGCATATTATTTAGGTTTATAAGGTCAATATTATCAACAGGGGTACTCTATTTTACTCAATAATTGCATTCAAAACAGTGAATATAACATATTATATATGAATTTTAGGTCAATAGAGTCACAAATGCACTCAAATATACCCATCAATTGCATTGAAAGTGGGAAATTGTGCATATTCTTTAGGTATATTAGGTCAATGTAATCAAAAGGTGAACTCTATTTTCCTCACTAATTGCATTCAAAACAGTGAATATCACACATTATATATGAATTTTAGATCAATATAGTCACAATTGAACTCAAATATACCATAAATTGCATTGAAAGTGGGAAATAGTGCATATTATTTAGGTATATAAGGTCAATATTATCAACAGGGTTACTATATTTTCCTCACTAATTGCATTCAAAACAGTGAATATAACATATTATATATGGATTTGAGGTCAATATAATCACAAATGCACTCAAATATACCCATCAATTGCATTGAAAGTGGAAAATTGTGCATATTCTTTAGTTATATTAGGTCAATGTAATCAAAAGGTGAACTCTATTTTCCTCACAAATTGCATTCAAAAGAGTGAATATCACACATTATATATGAATTTTAGGTCAGTATATTCACAATTGAACACAAATATACCCATAAATTGCATTGTAAGTTGTAAATTGTGCATATTAGTTAGGTATATTGGGTCAATGTAATCAAAAGGTGAACTCTATTTTCCTCACTAATTGCATTCAAATACAAATGTAGTAAATTTAGCAATGTGTGTATGACTTTTAGTTCAATAGATCCACAAATGAACTCAAATATACCATAAATTGCATTGAAATTGGGAAACTGTGCATTTTCTTTAGGTATATTAGGTCAATATAATAAAACAAGTGAACTCTACTTTCCCCACTTATTGCATTCAAAATAGTGAATATAACACATTATACATGAATTTTAGGTCAATATAGTCACAAATGCACTCAAATATACCCATCTATTGCATTGAAAGTGGAAAATTGTGCATATTCTTTAGTTATATTAGGTCTATGTTATCAAAAGGTGAACTCTGTTTTCCTCACTAATTGCATTCAAAACAGTGAATATCACACATTATATATGAATTTGTGGTCAATATATTCAAAACTGAACTCAAATATACCATAAATTGCATTGAAAATGGGAAATAGTGCATATTCTTTAGGCATCTAAGGTCAATATTATCAACAGGGGTACTCTATTTTACTCATTAATTGCATTCAAAACAGTGAATATAACATATTATATATGAATTTTAGGTCAATAGAGTCACAAATGCACTCAAATATACCCATCAATTGCATTGAATGTGGACAATTGTGCATATTCTTTTGGTATATTAGGTCAATGTAATCAAAAGGTGAACTCTATTTTCCTCACTAATTGCATTCAAAACAGTGAATGTCACACATTATATATGAATTTGTGGTCAATATATTCAAAACTGAACTCAAATATACCATAAATTGCATTGAAAGTGGGAAATAGTGCATATTCTTTAGGTATCTACGGTCAATATTATCAACAGGGGTACTCTATTTTACTCATTAATTGCATTCAAAACAGTGAATATAACATATTACATATGAATTTTAGGTCAATAGAGTCATAAATGCACTCAAATATACCCATCAATTGCATTGAATGTGGAAAATTGTGCATATTATTTTGGTATATTAGGTCAATGGAATCAAAATGTGAACTCTATTTTACTCACTAATTGCATTCAAATACAAATGTAGTAAATATGACAAATTATGTATGCCTTTTAGGTCAATGATCCACAAATGAACTCAAATATACCATAAATTGCATTGAAAGTGGGAAATTGTGCATAGTCTTTAGGTATATTAGGTCAATATAATAAAACAAGTGAACTCTACTTTCCCCACTTATTGCATTCAAAATAGTAAATATAACACATTATATATGAATTTTAGGTCAGTATATTCACAAATGCACTCAAATATACCCATTAATTGCTTTGAAACTGGAAAATTGTGCATATTCTATAGGTATATTAGGTAATTGCATTCAAAATAGTAAATATAACAAATTAGTATGACTTTTAGGTCAATAGATTAACAAATGAAGTAAAATATAACATAAATTGCATTGAAAGTGAGAAATAGTGCATATTTTTAGCTATATTAGGTCAATATAATCAACTGGTGAACTCTATTTTCCACACTTATTGCATTCAAAATGGTGAATATAACACATTATATATGAATATTGGGTCAATATAGTCACACTTGAACTCAAATATACCCATAAATTGCATTGAAAGTGGGAAATTGTGCATATTCTATGGGTATATTAAGTCAATATAATCAACAGGTGAACTCTATTTTCCTCACTAATTGCATTCAAAATAGTAAATATAACATGGTATATATGAATTTAACTGATATTTCTGGTTGTATATTTGGGGACCAGAGCATAACAATATTTCGAATGAGACACAGCCTTAAATTTATTCAAGTAATCTGATCATATAGCCTAGCTATCTGAAATTCTTAGTAGTTAATAAAATTCAAATACGAATATGATAACAACATTCTATACATAATCATTTAATATTTTAATGTTGGTGTATTTATCTATTTTGTGTCAGATTGTATTTTTCAAACCCATCTCATATCTTTCAAGTTAACTAATAACTATTTTAGCAAGCCTTAGCATGTTTTAAGCTATAGGGTTATATGGTTCTTCTTTTTGTTCACTTTTAGTATTATGTATTCCATAGTATAAATCATATGATTCTTAAATGTACGGTTGTGTAAAAATGTAAAGAATTTATATTCACAGTACCTCAAAGTATTCAAACTGAACTAATAGTAGGTTATATTATACACTTCGCCTTGCTTTACAATAACTGGGACCTACATTTTGGCCCGGCAAATACCGTGAAATGACCGGCTAATATGGTCAAAGTATTCATTTCCAACGAGTGAGGGTATTTTCTTTATTTCCAACGAGTGAGAACCGGGTAAATGTTCAACATACGGCGTGTTTTTGCGGAGCTCCGTCCACCATGCGCAAAATGTGCTCAAATATACCCAGAAACAGCATTGAAAATGGGAAATTGTGAATATTCTTTAGGTGTATTATGTCAATGAAATCAAAAGGGGAACTCTATTTTCCTTACTAATTGCATTCAAAACAGTGAATATATCATATTATATTTGAATTTTATGTCAATATATTCACAAAAGGACTGACATATACCCATAAATTGCATTCAAAATAGGAAATTTGACATAATCTATAGGTTTATTAGGTCAATATAATCAACAGGTGAACTCTAATTTCCTCCCTAATTGCATTCAAAATAGTAAATAAAACACGTTTTATATGAACTTGTGGTCAATATATTCAAAAATGAACTCAAATATACCATAAATTGCAGAAAAATTGGCATATTATTTAGGTATATAAGGTCAATATTATCAACAGGGGTACTCTATTTTACTCACTAATTGCATTCAAAACTGTGAATATAACATTATATATGAATTTTAGGTCAGAATATTCACAAATGAACACAAATATACCCATAAATTGCACTGTAAGTTGTAAATTGTGCATATTATTTAGGTATATTAGGTCAATGTAATCAAAATGTGAACTCTATTTTACTCACTAATTGCATCAAATACAAATGTAGTAAATATAACAAATTATGTATGACTTTTAGGTCAATAGATCCACAAATGAACTCAAATATACCATAAATTGCATTGAAAGTGGGAAATTGTGCATATTCTTTAGGTATATAGGTCAATATAATCAAACAGGT